>JBAIZL010000005.1:31161074-31393574 GCA_036971475.1 Prosapia bicincta
ACTTATTTCGACACTAATCTTGTTTGACGATTATGTCACTAATCAAATGTCGGTTATGCGCTAGGAAAGAATATTTCATATAACAAGTGAGTTTATGTACCTATGACTTCAATAAAAAGTAAGTTGACTTCTATGTTGTGGTCTGCAAAGACTAGGACCAGATCCTATGGCATTCATGTCCTTATTGCATCCTATATGTATTTATAACTATATCCTAGGCTTTTTGGCGAAGTCATTTTTCTCTTTAATCACCCCAATCAATACATTTCACTTTGTAAATGAACACATTTATGATCGATATAAACTCCTCCCCATTTCAGTACTTCGTTGTTCTTCGCCCTTACGTTCCGCAAATAACCTCGCCTAACATTCACCGTGTTATGAAGCAGCACACAAACAACTTCCAAATGCATCAAATATTTGTAGCTTTCGCAATGAATAATGGAAGGGAAACGCCCAATGTATCTAGAGTTGTTACAGAACTGCTTGTTACTGGAATAAGTTTGTTTTGTTCGACAATATTTTATAGAAAGTCAATCACGATTGTCTTTGTCAGTGGGAAACAAACTTTTACAAACATTGAGTTTCTATACAATGACTGACATTGTTGAAGAGTACGACAATCATTGCCATTTTTATAAAGTGCAACAATGATTACATTGTTGTAAATGCAACCATGACTGGCATTGTTGTAAAGTACAACTCCTCATAGTATCTCTACCCCTGCATTATTTCTTTTGTGAAGAAGTAGTCAATGTTAAAAAGGTGTCTTACAACTTACAAAAAAATATGCAAACTTTTTTTTATTTATAGGTACAATTCGATGTATGTTTATAAAGTAAAACAGAATACTTCGACCTTTTCTTAGTGATGAATAAAAAAAATCACTCGCGTTAACTACGTTTGGAGAAGTTGCACGGGATGCTATAACTTTAAAAGTGTTTCTTGCGTTATTGTCACGATACACGAAGAAAACAAAATGCGGATTTAAATTGAATCGCGTATCTTCAAAAAATTGAAAATTAAAAAACAATTAATCATCACAGGAAGTATACTGACTGTGAAGAATGTATTCCTAATGCTCAAAGTTTATTTCTACTTTTACTTACAAAATGCCTGTTAGAAATTTAAAAAATGTGCTGTAGAGAAAAGAATTATGAAAATAATTTCAAATGACCACGTGCCTACACATTGCCTTATTTTTGTATTCAGTGTTAACACTACGATTCCGTTTCCTTGGTTACCTACAAATCCTTCTTCTTTACGAGGGAGACCGTTAAAGTCTCGTATTACTCTACGTCACAACCTTTCCACCGGCTGCTGCGAAGGAGAAATAGAGTTCGTCAGGAGGGTTGTCGTCTGATATTACGGTAATTGGGCGTATGTTTCAATGGGAAACGGGCGGAATGGGGTGGTTTGGGGTTTGCTCCGGGTTATGGATTAATAAGTAGCCATTAGGAAGGACAAGCAGCAGTGTGGTCGTTTGGGTCATTAGCGGCGAGGGTGTCGTACGCAGTATACCCCTTGCACTTTCAGGCAATAAAAATATTTACCTGTTCAACATTTTATTCATTAAACACACAAAATGTTAGGTTATTTTATTTTCATTCGTAATAGAATCATGGTACCACATGTCAAAAAATTGCCTACACAACGCCGTATTTTACCTGTTTGAGTATACATACATGTTCGGCCATAGAGTGTACGTTTACCACTATTTTTGTTGTATAAGTACAGATAATCTAATACCGAACACTTTACTATACACATTTTATACAGTATACTTAACAAATTTAGTATGTGTATACTTAAAATTAACATATACAACTTAAATTATGTACCTTGTCAAAAAAAAAAAAAAAATAGAAATTAGTGAAATAGTTTTCAACAAAAGCACATCTTTAAAACCCTTGTTTAAACAGAATGTTTTAAAACATGATCGGTTAAGCAACCCTATACACACCAGCCCGTTCACCACACCCACGTGCTGCAAGATCGTTAAAATATACCGTTTCCATCCTTTGTATCATTATTAAAGGCGTACGTGTAATAACATTTACTATTTTCGTTTATTTTGCTTTCATTATCACTGAAAGACTATTCTTCTGCGATCTGCCCCTATCTTTTTCCCATTACAGCTTCTCCTTAGTCCTCCCTGATTCCATTACCCTTCCTTATAACGCTTCCTAGGAGGAGGAGTAAACTTGGATAACCTTCTTTTAACATGATACCTTTTGCAGAGTATGTCTACTCCATGTACGCTACCTTACAGACGCGACTCCATTCACTACTCCCTTCAAATCCTACCTACATTCACATTCCTTTTCTATCCTCCGTAGCAGTTTCTATAATTATTGTACACTAGCTAAAACTGTGCCAACCCAACAATTTCTGTTTTTTTTATTTCATCATGTCCTTTCCGCAATTCTAATTTTCTTCCATCTCTTCTATCTTCTATTTTTTCTTACATAGTGATAGGTGTCCTTACAAGAAATGTGTTTATATAAATCCTATAGATTGTAGGATTGACTTAGGAATGTCATATATTTTATTAGTATCTATTTGCTTACAAAACATCTATACAATCATGTTTTATGTTTTCTTAACTAAACGTTTAGCCTAACATAATTTGAACAAAGCCTTATTTTTAATTCCTTCTATTAGTTTACACTCTCACTATATATTTCTTGTTTACATTTACAATCGTTAATAAAATACTTTTTATTCATCCTTTTTATTCAAAAATACATTTTTTTAAAACTTGCTGTGAATGGCACTGGATGTTAATACAGTTTTTTTCAAATATTATTCATTATTTAAATTTGATGGTTTATTTTTAGTTTTATATGGGCGAAAAACTTTTCACAAAAGGGTCAAGATATGCAATACAGTTATTTCGGTTATTTTGGCTTAAAATATATGTTGATATATAATATCAAAAACAGTTGATTTTATGTTATAAGTTATGTGGCAGAACAGCTTTTTTAACGAATAAGTATTAGAAATTTATATATGTTAGTTGTAATTATTTAATAAAAAGTCACTAAACAAATATATTTTTATACTTAAGTAGGAATTGACTTTGTTTATTTTTTTTTGATTTAGCTGGTTTTCCTGGACTTCCCGTTTATAGGGAGCCATATACGTACAACTCCGCTCCACCCGGATTAAGCCTCCCCACCACGTCAAGGTCATGCAGCCCATATGAGACACATACATACCTACATATACATCGAATGAATTCAATGAAATGTTTTAAGACGTTGCTGGTTTGGTACTTAAATAATGTATATGTTATCTCGTTAGGAAACTGTTTTGCTGAAAACCTAGCATCGTTTTAGAGGTTAATATTTTTCCGCTAAAATTAATTGGTATTGTGGGGTCTAGTGTCATCCTTTTGGGCTACTCCCCTAAGACCTACTTATCTCCAAAACCTTCTCAGGAATGTACTCAACAATTTCCCAAAGTTTCATGTGGATCGTATTATTGTTTTTGTAATGCATATATCTCATTGCCTACATACATACAAAAATTCATATTTAATATATCTAAAAATACGTCATACTTCTTGAGAAAGGAATGTTTTTCGTTGAAATTCTTTCAAGTATAACTGAATTGGAGAAAATGTAGTAAATTGTTATTTTGTTCATAATAGTTGTCAATTACTAATTTACTAAAATGGCAATTAAAAAGTGTTCCTTTTTCAACATGCACTTCCGATTAATTGATTCCGAGCCAAACTTTTATTGACTTGATAGAATTAATTAATGTTTACATACTACAATTACTGAAGTATTTACAACAATGTAACCATTGTTTTAAACAAGGTCAAACCTAGTAATTCTTTGGAAGCTTTGCTTTGTCTTATATTACGTTTTGTATTTCTTTGCTACAAGGTTTGAATTCGTTTCTCCACACCCAGTATAAAATTAAATATGCCAGGGAAAACCTTTGGCGTTGAAATCTCTAAACTACACTCGGCCACGTAAAG
The DNA here is from genome assembly GCA_036971475.1 of Prosapia bicincta. Taxonomy (NCBI): domain Eukaryota; kingdom Metazoa; phylum Arthropoda; class Insecta; order Hemiptera; family Cercopidae; genus Prosapia; species Prosapia bicincta. The sequence goes on from JBAIZL010000005.1 coordinate 31,165,066, forward strand.
CTCTGTGTTTATGGGCCTAACAAGGTGTTTACGAGTGTGGCTTTTAATAGCACAGAAAAACACTTCATAACTAATATGATTTTACTGTAACGTGACACATGAATATTATCTTCACGCCAAACCCACTGTTAATGTTACTGATTAAAAGCAACTTATCGGCTGTAATAAATTTTATTTACATGTACACTTCCATTACTTTTGTGTAGATTTTATTTAAAGAATAATTTAGTGCCGTGTCACTATTATAACCATAAGGCACAATGTTCTGGCTTAACAGCTGATGCCATGCCATTGTTGGACAGTTTCAAATTGTGTTTTATTTATAGCTTTGTATTGGTTTTAAATGAGTTTAAAAAATAAATGTTACGATAAAAGACAACAATTTTAAAAAGAAAGTAGAGTCAAATCGTTTTCACAGGGAAAATACGTAATTATAAATATAATAATTTAACACGCATAACAGACTAAAACAATTGTTACCGTACATTAGATATTTACACTTGTCTAGGAAACACAGAAATGATATAAAGTAGCAAAAGACAATTAACAAGTTGACACTAAACTAGTTTTATTTTCTCATAGTACAATGCGTTTGTAAGTAATAGATATGAAGAATGTTAGAATATTTAGTTTGATTTTTTCACGTAGAGAAGAGAATTTATAAACTGGGAGAACTTCAGTAGATTTTCAACATCTAATAAAGGTCACTGTTAACTACATTAATGTATTCTGTTAAAACCTTTAACTACATCCCTCAAATGAAGTTTTCTCGGCCAATCATAAGGACTACCCCATTTATCTTGTTATTTTCTGAATTCGTATCGAATAGTGAAAAACGTTAATTTTGCTTTTGTGTTTTAAAAATAATTGTAATTTTAAAGATCTTCATACTTCTAGCTATCTGTTTTTACGAAATTAAAAAATGAAAAAATAGTTTACTTACAGTGAAAGCCTACTTTTTTATATAGAAACATTGTAAATACATTATAGCCGATAAGGTCGAAGAAAGCCACAATATTCGTATGTTTAAGAAAACTTGTTGATAAATTGAAATGTACTATATATATGTAGTACTATACTACATAAATGTACTATATATATATATATATATATACACATATATATTATACGTATTTATTCCGTATTTATATTGTGCAACTAAGGGGCTGAAATAAACAAATTTCTAATGAAATGGGAATGAATAAAAGTATAAAGGAAGACATAGAAAGAAGGCAGCTGGCATCGTTTGGACATGTAAAGAGGATGGCAGAAGACAGGTGGCCCCCAATGGAATTAGACTGGGTATTTTCCTCCAAAGAAAAGAAACAGAGGACGGCCACGAAGAAGTTGGCGTGATGGTATCGACGAAGCAATGTCTGGAAGAAACCTAGAAGAGCGATTAACGTATGGCAGAAGAAATTGTTGACAGAGCGGCGGCGACAGCTGTAATAGATCCGTTACATATATAGAGTAGGCTCTGTAATTTAAATAATATTGAAATTATAATTGTCCAGTAGGCTTATCAAGTTTGATCATGCGACATTAAAAGGTCCGTCACTATTACTGATAAGCTCTCTTGTGACATTCTACATACAACGGAATATTTATTAAATTTCCAATACACTTTCTAGGATGGATTACGTTTTTCGTTCTTATCACTGGCCTTTTAATACCGGTAGGATTTGGACGCCATTTTAATCGCGTGTCGCGCACGGCAGCTAAGTTGGTCTACCGATATCGTTTCAGATATTAACTTTGATACAGAAATTGAGTTTCGGTCGGCCTCCATGACCACCACTAAATCGTCAAAATTCCCTCGGGGCTGGAGTTTTAATACGCAACGTGATCGTCATCTTGTTTTTGGCGCTGAATATAGGGGGAAATGGTTAAATTACTAAAATAACCTGGAGAAAAAAACTTAATACGAAAAATTATATTACACACCCGTGAAAGCCCTCAAACATTAATGCGTTTATTATTGCATCAATATATGCAACGAATAATATAATTAGAATAATAATTGAATAAAATTGCATCTGAATAGCCGAACCTTTTGGTCGTGGGTTCGATCCTTGTTAGCGACAAAGAAATATTATTTGCTTTTCAACCCTCTAGGCTAATGTAATGAGTACCTAAGGACAAACTGGTAGTAATGGGTGGTTGAAGCTAATGCTGGCCACATTTACATTGTTTAAGCCCCGTCTCGCTCAAACTACTTTAATAGTATACAAGTTGTAATTATGAAAGAATAAAAACAAACACGGAAAGCAATACAAATACCCTTTACACGAGTATTTTCCTATTTTATATAATTATACTTTAGAGGTTTATTATTTGTAAACTAAGAGGTGTAAGAAATGTGCATCCACTTTGTGAAATTTGAAAAATTACTAGTGGTTATTTCTTTTTCTTTATCAATTCCTTCTATTAGTCACACTATATGTATTAATAAAATACTTGTTATTCATCCACTTAAGTAAAATACAGTTTTTGTTTAACTTGTATTGGATGAGACTTGATGTTAATAAAGTTTAAAAAAATAATAATTCATTAATTAAATTAATTGGGTTAATTTTAGTTATATACGGGAGAAATTTTTTCAAAAAAGGGGCAAGGTACGCAATATAGTTATTTCTTCTCATTTGGTTTAATATAAGTGATCAAATGATTTTATAAAACAGCTGATTTTATGTTTTAGGTTGTGTGGTAGAACAGCTGTTTTAACGCATTGGTGTTGTTACTGTTATATAATAATTGTAATTACTTAATAGAAAGTAACTAAAATTGAATTTTGTTATTGACTTAAGTAGGAATTAGCTTTAAAGAAATTCTGTTTATAATATTATTTGTTACTGCCTAGGATGGAGTTCGGAGATGAAGACGTGACGGAAGCTAAACCGCCTTGGAGCTTAGACAAAATTCTTTGGATAGAGCGTGGGATAGAACGTGAAACACCAAATCACTGCCATGCACAATAATGGCCATCGTCACAGAAACGCAGAGTTACGGATAACAAAACAAACGTAGGCTTCCACTGTCTTTCTCTTCCAGATTTTCTACTTAGAGACTTTTGTCTACATAACCTGAGTAATGTTTAAGTATTAAACCCATCTTCCCTTTTTTTATCATTGTTTCAAAAGTCAATGTTTGAATGAGTTTAAAGTTGATAAGTTACAACATACAGGAAACCTAATATCATCATCTTAGTGGCCATAAGTGCAATAAAACCCGCCTCGACATCTCTCAGGACCTCGATTGGTAGCAGGGCTACTTTCAGCGATGTCGTTATTTTCCCTATGCCCAGTCCCAGGAAAAAGGATTAATCCTTGACTTAGTTCTACCTAATACAACGGGCTCTCCTTACGGGAGACACTTCTTTATGGGCCCGATAGAACCTAGGTCCACTTCAGGTACTTGTGTCTATGATCATCTGGGTACAGATATATTAAAACCAAATTGTACTTTAAGATTTTCGATTAATACGCCTTTTGTTTATATAACTTGAAGAATTTTTAAGTACGAAACCCCCTTAAGTTTATCAATTTCCTAAATAAAAATGTTTGAGTGAGTTTAGAGTTACCAAGGTACAACATACAGGAAACATATTATCGCCATTCTTGTTGTCATCATAGGTGCAATAAAACTCGCCATATTCGCCTGGCTTCCTTTCAGAGGGTGAACAAGGATATAGACATTTCTCAAGACCTCAATTGGTAGCAGGACTACTTTCAGCGATGTCGTAATTTTCCCTATGCCCAGTCACTTAGTTCTGCCTAATACATCTGGCTTTTCTTACGGGAAGACACTTCTTCATGGATCCGATAGAACTTAGGTCTACTTCAGGTACTTGTGTCTATGATCACCCGGGCAGAGATATGCTACAGCAGTATATATATCTACTTTAATCTCACCTATATTAACAACCTTTTTCCATGCTTTTGTAGGAGGCTACAGTGCTGCACTAGGTGGCTTCTTCTCGTAGCTTAAATTGATTAAGTTTAATGCGTTTTCCTTTCTTTTTCACACACCCTTACGTCTGTGTTATTTTCTTGTATCTGTTTGCGAAGTTATGGGCTGTGTTTATTGTCAAACCACCACTTTCGAGTCCTATTTGTGACTCAACATGGCGGATAACCGTAGCACTCTATAGTTGTTACTTAAACAGCTTCCTAACTTTGTTAAATTGTAGGAATAATCGAAGGAGGCAACCCTACTCGTGTAAGCTTTAAAATTCCCAAATCTTTAAACTTATTGTACCCAAACTTTCTTTAGTATCTATCTTGGGTAGGCCTTGCTCTAGTGAGGAGGGAATGTCATAGCTTCAGGTATGTGTCCTTGCTCACTTGATTCCATTATACTCCTCTACCAATATGTTTCATGTCTCTACGTCTACATTGCAATCTTTACTCGCCCTATATACACAATAATATTCGTTCTTATTGGCGTCTTACAACTGCAAGAACTCATCTTTTACGATAACATATCCGAATTCAGTTTCAAACATTTTCGGTTTAGTCTTATTTTGTAGCACTCGTTGCAACATTCTTTCGTAGTTTCCTTTTGGGTGACCTGGAAAGCCCTTCCGCTGTCCCAAAACAAATCTTAGAAATTTTGCAACATCACTAATATTTACAGGGCTAATATAAATGGGTTTTTGTAAAATTCTTCCTGAAAACATAATGCAGTGTGGGACAAACTTGGCCCACCCCACATGTCCAAAATAATGTTCCACGATAAAGGTTTTCTCTGCAGAAGTTAGCGTTATGTCAGCAAAAACTACCTTAAATGAAATACGTCAACGAGATTACGGGGTGATGATGAAAAGTCGGCACAGCTGATCGAAAAGGCAACTACAGCTGACTCAGTTTCAGTATTGTTTATTTTGGTGCATACGGTATTTTACACTAATTCCAATTTTATCTATTTATTACTTTGATGTCTCTTAGTAAAGAATTAAATTTTTTAATAGGGGATGAATTTTAAGATTTGAGTGTTTCAATAGGGCCTACCTCAATATGTCATTCCTGATTACCAACAAGCATCCTTTACATCCTTCGTGGGTTATTCTCCTAAATAGTTATTGATATCATTAAACTGTTCTTTTTTTAAAAAAATCAGACAACCCTGTTTACAAACTGGAGTTTCAAAAATAAAAACAATAAAGAAAGAAACGCTTGCAATAGGGAGGAAAACAACGTAGATTGTAGAAATGTCTTTATTTAGAACAGTGCAGTACAGTCCGTTCCAATGATTATAATGTAATTATTAGCGTTACATTTCGCTCTAACCAGACTATACATAATATATTAGAGATTAAAGGATAAAAGTTAGGGCTTGCATCAACAAGACATTAGAGGCAGGAATCGCTCAACCTTAAAAGAACGATCGGACGTGGAAAGAAGTGGGGGAGAAGGAGGAAAAAATGGCGTGGGGAATTCCCACATTCGCATTAGGCTTAATACTCCCCTCACCCCAAGCCGCGTCGCCGGCGGCCATATTTCTTTTAGAAACATCAGGCCCCCCTTCCCCGCGATATCATGCATCAGGCGATATGTATGGAGTGATCCTGTGCAGTTATTGATTAAGGGTTGTAGGGTGGAGGGTGGACCGCCATTTCCCGCCCGCCCCACACATGCTCCACCGCAGGAGAAGTGGTCAGTTTGCGAATATCAGACCTGTAAATACTGATGCATATAAATTTAATTTCACCTCTCTTGGACATTTATTTTATTGCTGACAAAACTTGATTTATCTGTTTGAAGTGCAGACGCGAAGTTTCCGGGATGCTTAATTAAATCCACCCCCACACGGCAAGCGTACACACTTTGTTCTTGTTGTACTTGTTACAAACATATTTATGTTTAGTTATATTTAAAAAAATAAATGTCACTCATTACGAATTATACAATTCCTTCTATTAGTTCACACTCTCCTTATATATCTTGTTCAGAATTGTAATCGTTAGTAAAATACATTTTATTCATCCACTAGAAATCAACTACATTTGTTTAAAAACTTGTAGGGGATGACATTTGATGTTGTTACAGTTTTTAAAAAAATATAATAATTCTTTAACTAAATTTAATTAACCAATTTTAGTTTTATATGGGAGAAAAACTTTTCACAAAACGGGCGGAGCATGCGATTTAGTTATTTTGTACAATTTAGCTTAAAATAAGTAATAACATATGATTTTATAAAACAGCTGATTTTATGTTTAAGGTTATGTGGTAGAACAGCTGTTTTAACGCATAGGTTGTATTACTGTATTTATAAATTTTGTAATAATTGAATATATAGTAACTAACATTTTTTTTTTTTTGAAGTAGGAAATGACTAAATTTTGTTTGTTTGTATCCCTTGGTTTCATTAATAATTCACTAAGATCTTATTGCCTTAGCCACATAGCCTTCGGAATTTAGGCGTTGAGAAGGCAGTACATCCGATTACGCTTCAGATTACCACGTATGCTACCGAAATCTACCTTCCTGAAATAGCAACAATTTCTGCCAGATAGCACGCATCATCAGCACATGTAAGTATGCGCCGGAAGTGCGCAGTATGCACGGAAACAGTGTTAGCAATTACACTTAATGTCTGTAACTATATTTACATTATTTTGTAATAACCTTCAAAATATTTGTACCCGGCAAACAAAGGACCGTCTTACTGCTTCTCCACCGTCCTCTTTGCGCAAGCTTTCTTCCACGGTATTTATTCGATGCAGTCGTTGCCTTGATTACTTACCATTAACATATTTACAAATAGGTTACTGTACCTTAGAGGACTGAACCTATTTGTAAATATTATCCCCTATAAAAAATAAACAAGCAATATAAACAAACGGTTTATAAAGTCTGTTCTTAATTAGGGCCGCTTTGGTGGTGTGTGTTGCATGTATTTTTGTTGAATATTTGTGAGTGTTACCCTGTTTGGCTGGAGACCCGCTTAGTTGAAGGTAGTAAGTAGTAGAGGTGGGCCAGCCTGAACTAAATTTCCAATAAAACTAAAAAAGACCACGTGTACATAACTACGTTTAATCGTGATCTGTGTGACATGATAAACATTTATAGCAGTATAAATAATTACATGTAACTAATCACAATAAAGTTAGAAACAAAACATAAACAACATTTGAATGAGCAAATAATATAAACAAAGTTTGTAAACAACAATTGCTTACAAAGTCAAATTTTATTCAAGTTACTTTTTATTAAAAACAATACAAATATATAAATAAAGTATCATAACCAATGTGTTAAAACAGCTGTTCCACCACATAACCTATAAAATAATATCAGCTGTTTTATGAAATCATATGCTAACACTCATTTTCAGCAGAATGGGATGAAATAACTATATTGCATACCTTGCCCCTTTTGTGAAAGGTATTTTTCCCATATAAAACCAAAATAAATCATATATAACTAATGAATTAATATTTGAATAAAACTGTATTAACATCAAGTGCCATCCACTACAAGTTTAAATAAATGTATTTGAGCTTGAGTGGATGAATAAAAATGTATTTTATCAACGATTGAAAATTTGAGCAATATTTATATAAGGAGAGTGTTATCTAATAGAATGAACTGAATAGGGAATGTGAATGTATGTAGGATTAAGGTAAGGAGATAAATATCTCTGGTAATGGATATAATGAGGATCGTGACACTCATTCATATAATAATGACGACTCCTTTTTACAGCGCGTAACATTCTGTAGAGGAACCAGGGAAGTGAAGTATTCGAGGAGAGTAGTGTGACCAACACGTAGCTTTATCGCCCAATAATACCCTTGTTTTGATCCTAGATAATTATTTTCATAGACTGACGCTTGAAGGCAGAAAACGCCCAAAGGACTTCTTTGGGGCTACAGTAAACAGAACCTTTAGTCCTGTAGTTGTAAGGCTTTTTTAAACTACTGCCACGCCTCGATCTCAGCAATCGTAACTAAAATAGTAAAATAGTTTCAACGGTCGCCATAAGAGACCGGCACTTTTCAGCGGACCAATGTGAAACAGCTGTTTTGGGCGAAACGTGTGTTTTTTCCGGTCCCTTAATGAAATTAAAAGAATCAAGCTAACAAAAGTTAGTCGTCTAGTAGCATTCTGATAGTGAGAGCCAACGAAATCAGGTCCTTGACGTCTTCCTGGTGACCGAGGGGGAACATTCCGCGGCTTCCCGAGGGAACCAGTGAGGTAACAGAGATATAAACACGACCCGCAACAGTTGAAAGATTAAAATATATTTCTGTTATATTGATTTATATAAACTGTATATACGTACACTATCCACGGCCCGAGGAGGGTCGCTTATTAGAATTCATTAAAGAAGGGGGAATATTCTAAATTCTATTTCTATTATATTAATAATCTCGTTTGAATCCTCCGACGGGGGTGTGCGTGATGTTGAATGAAGTGATCTACCCACCTGACCACGGAGCCACCATAGGTCTTTACCATGATTATTATATAGAGCTTTACTATGAACTTACTTTAATTTACTTTAATTCTGATCCTGCTTGAAAGTGAAATAATCCTACTGGCCACTTTATAAAAACAAAATTGAATATTTCTTTTTCAAAATCTTAAATATATTTGCTCTAACTCTCCTTAAACTCTTTGAGGCTTTAATGCGCTCTTGTTCTTTAAACAATACAAGATTTCTAAATTAAATGAAACCTATAATTGTCTTATGACCTAAAGCTGTGGAACAGATAAATTCTAACGGAACATTATGCGAACAGATGAGCACGATTACGTCACAGGTTTAGGGCCAATTAATGTGCGTTATTTGCTCGATTCTAAACGGATAATTCAAAAAGCATCAAAGTTAACGTAGCCATGAGGGAGGGGATTTATTGAAATGTCAAACACTCCAACTCGCGGAATGGAGAACGCAACCGGCTCCAATTACCCTGCGACTCCGCTCTCCAATTACAGCTTGTTTACCCCATTAGAATGCCAGCTACTCACAACTCTGTATAAAGTCTGGAATGAGCAATTATATTTAAATATTGCAATATCGGTTAGTTAGTTCCAGTGTAAGTGCGTGTAAGCGATGCTGTGACGTCATCCATGTGTTTCTGCCGCTTTAATGCGGTAATTGTCTTTCCTGTTATCCAGTATGAAGGATAAGAATATACTATGGTAATAGGTACGAGTGGATAAGAAAGATAGCCGTGGTACCATGGTATCGAAAGTGTGGTACTTGAGGAATACCTACTCTCTATCGGGGACATACCGTTGCTTCTATTTGTAGTGCTTAAGCTGGGCATAGGTTTACGCAAATACTTTTGTGTACTTGCTACCGTTCTATTTTTCTGTTTCTATAATTTATATTTTGTTGCACTATAATACAGAGAAAAACACCACAAATATTGCATTAAAGCCCCTTAACGGAAAATTAAAAAAGAGCTACAACAGCTTGATCAACATTTGGCTAAAGCCGCGTCTTTAGAATACAACTGTTCAACAAGGTTTGGATTAAGCAGACATACATAAAGGTTTTTGTTAATGTTTTAAACTTATTCTAGTTGAAGGGTTTCATTGTTTACATAACTTTCATTCATGCCAAGTTTTTATCGTAAAAGGTTTCAGAGAAATACGAGTATATTTTATGTTTTTTTTATTTTCATCTATAAATACCTCAATTATATAATCACCGGATTTTGTTTACTTTTTTATTATTATTGTTGTGTGTTTTTATTTAAACGATTCAGGTTTAATTCAAAATAGGTTTCAGTGGTTATATATTTAATGTTATTTGTTTAATTTAATCTAATTTTATCTGTTTTATATATTCACAGGATTTTATTAACTTATCGTGTTATTATTATTATAATTATATGTTTTTTCATTTACTAATTTTATGTTTTATTCAAAATCGGTTTCAGTGTATGTATATTTATTGGTTGTGTTTTTTAATCTATGAAAATCATTTTTATTTTTTCACAGGATTTTATTTATTTCTCGTATTATTAATGTGCATTTTTATTTAAAAATTTTAGGTTTTATTCAAAATAGGTTTCAGTGTATATATATATTTATTGGCTTTGTTTTTTAATCTATAAATATCTGTTTGATATGCGCACAGGATTTTGTTTATTTCTCGTATTAATATTGTGCATTTTTTATGTAAAATTGTAGGTTTTATTCAAAATAGGTTTCAGTGTATATATATTATTGGTTGTGTCTTTTAATCTATAAATATCTGTTTGATATGCTCACAGGATTTTGTTTACTTCTCGTATTATTATTATTTTGTGTTTTATTTAAATTTTAAGTTTTACTCTTATATGAGCGGTTATATACGTAGTGTAAGTTTTTTTTGATCTATAGATATCTTATGTATATATTAACATGCTTTTGTTAAGTTATTGTATTTTTATAGTTGTGTGTTTATTAAGTTTTTGTTTTTTTTACTCATATTATTATTTTGCTGTTTCTTATTTAACAAGTTCAGGTTGTATTCATTGTTGATATATTTAATACTTATTTATGTATTCTATGCATAGTTTTTTAAGTATAACAATGTATTTTGTTTACTATTTTTACTAGTGTTTTAATATTACTTTTAGCCATGAATATTCTTGTTTATGTTATCACTTTTTCATGTTTATCTATTTCACGTTTTGTTCGTAACAGGTTTCGCTGGTGTTATATTTAATGCCTAGATATTTCGTTTTGTATTAAAATATTTTTTATTACGTTTTCTCTCCCGTTAAATTTGTTTACAATATATTTTAGGTTTTATTTATGAGAGACTTGAGTGGTTATGTATTTAAATAGAAATGATATTAGCGAGAAAACTTCGCCCTCTGACAAAGATTTTACTCTGAATGGAAGGGATGTAATGATGGAGATTTTTGCAGTGTCGCCAGATGCTACTGGCGGTTGCTAATTACGTGCTAGTATGCAAATGATTATTGCCTTCATCACAGCAGTTTAAAAAAACTGCAGACATTACGTTCTAAAGATGTTAGTGAGAACTTTTCGTTTTTGTGCATAATAGGTTTAGGTTTCAGACAAGTAATCTAACTTTAAGGTTAATTTAAATTTTAGAAATGTCATATCTTTGTGCGTATGCAGCTCTCTTCTTCAGGACATTTGGCGTGTCTACTTTAGGTAAGCAACGCTGCCCACTCGTGCCATAATGATCCTCTATTCCCTGGTCTTACTGTTACATTCTTTAGTCGTACGTAACTCTATGTACCTTCTATTATTTCTCCTTACAAAGAAGTGAAACCTGTCCATCTCCATAAGACTATGGTGAAGAGTCAAACACAGATAAGCTACTCTATTTCAGGTAAGCGACTCTGTTAACCCTTACTCCCCCTACCAGGGTAATATCATATGACTTTCCTTATTCCATCTGCTAATTTGTCGCCCTTCTACAGAGTAATACTCCAGGTTCACCATAGTACACACATAGTCTCTTATATCAGTGGGGATTATGTCCTTATTTTATCCTACATATATTTCAATCCTTTCTTATCCTTTGTAGATGACAGTCCTTCTGGTAGATCCCCGTAACCACCCAAACAATAAATAAAATACAAAACATTATATTCATTCTACCTGTCTTGTATTTTTCTTCTTCCTACACTTGTGCAAATAATAGAGATGTCTATGACTGGGATAGATATGAGTTCTTCTCCATATATCGATAAAGCTGTTCATATATCGATATGTGTCCAAATACTTAAGTGCAAGGCACGTGTCCCAACGAACGAACCATAATAGTTTTATATATTGAAACACCAGACTCATTGTTTTGTCAAAATAAAAAAATTGTAGTTTTTTTAAAACGGCTTGTTTACAATGTTGCGAAAGTAGGGAACAAACGAAGACTGAAAATATTGTGCCGTCAGCCAACAATGGTGCTACTGACATTTGGAATCGCAAGTCTATAACCTTCCTAATATCCGCGACATTTAAAGGTGACCGAAAGAATAGCGAAATGTGCGTCTTAAAGGAACACCGCGACTAGTGTAAATGTCTGCGACAAAGTAACTACAGCCGTCAGTTCGTTTTATATTCTGGTAGAAGGGCGTCTTATTGGTTTTATATTCAGTCCATTATATTAACTGAAATGTCTGAATATTACTGCAAGCATCCTGCAAACCTCATACAATGGCGCTTACACAATAATCTTCTTAAAGAAACTTAAAAAATACTTTTAATTTTGCAATAAGTTATTTATTGTTTTAATGTTGGGAATAATGAGTTTATTAATAGCGAAATTTTTGCTGAGAGGGTTAGACTCCTTTTACTCTAGTACTCAGCAGGAGCAATTTAGGGTCCTGCCCCCCATATACCATAACATTACTTATCCCCAGCACCTCTAAGGTCGGTATGGTAGTTTCTGATTCCCTTTTTCTCTGTCCTCATCCTCCTAAGATTACGCTAAGATGTAATTCAGGTACTCGATTTGGAGTCATGTTTATTCCTTATTTTCCCTTACCTTTCAACCTTCTTAAACATATTTACATTCGATAAGTTAATTTGACGCATGTTATAAACCCAGGTGTCTTCTCCTGTCTCTTAATGAAGAGAAAATGTCATATCCCAGATTATTTCGTATCCTTCAGACTTCTGTTCCATTTTACCTTCAGTATTCTAGTGCTCTATACGCTCACGATGGTACCTAGAGGGGGGCTATTACCTTACATTAAAGAAGGGGTTGCTGCACAACAACCATGTGTAATCAATTTACACTCTCGTTTTATACATATATATATATATATATATATATATATATATATATATATATGTATGTGTTTTTTTAACTTGTAGTCAACGACACTCTATGTTAATACAGCTTTTTTCATAAAACAATTCAACAATTAATTAATTATATTGTACAATGAATTAATTTTATTTTTATACAAACTTTTCAGGGAAAGAGGCAAGGTGTCCAATATAGTTATTTCTTTCCATTTTTATTTAAATAAGTGACAACATAGGATTTCATAAAACAGCTGACTTTATGTTATAGGTTATGTGATAGAACAGCTGTTTAAACGAATGGTTTATGTTACTCTGTTTATATTAATTGTTATTATTAAATAAAGAGTACCTAGAATAAAATGTTTTTTGTTGACCCAAGTAGTAATTGACTTTAAAAAATTGTTGTTTATATTACTTATTATCATGACACACCTCCTTAGATGTACTTGTAACTTTTCCCTATTCCTTACAACGGACGCTTCTGTATGACCCCCGTAGAGAGTGGGTCTACTCCCACTAACCGACGATACGCACTTGTCGCCATTATCCCACCTACGTTCTGTACCAGGAGGTTTTTTTATTAAATATTCTCATGAGAAGTTGTAGAATATGAATTAACACTATATTTTATAGTTGTGGGTTTCCCCAATAAAAACAACACAATTAACTTAATAACTATAAGTAAACATCTATGGACATTTTGGCTAACCGGTAGCCATCTTCAGTACATGAGTACCTTTAAAGAATGAAGGTGACATTGTAATCGAAATGTACATATGTGTTTGTTTATAGGTATTACATTCATTTTGTTGTGATTATTTGTTTTTTGTGTTTGTTGAGAGGGTTTTTGTGTTTGTTGAGAGGGTTTATGTGTTTGTTGAGAGGGTTTTTGTGTTTGTTGAGAGGGTTTTTGTGTTTGTTGAGAGGGTTTTTGTGTTTTTTGAGAGGGTTTTTGTGTTTGTTGAGAGGGTTTTTGTGTTTGTTGAGAGGGTTTTTGTGTTTTTGAGAGGGTTTTTGTATTTGTTGAGAGGGTTTTTTGTGTTTGTTGAGAGGGTTTTTGTGTTTGTTGAGAGGGTTTTTGTGTTTGCTGAGGGTTTTTGAGTTTGTTGAGAGGGTTTTTGTGTTTGTTGAGGGTTTGTGAGTTTGTTGAGAGGGTTTTTGTGTTTGTTGAGAGGGGTTTTATGTTTGTTGAGAGGGTTTTTGAGTTCTAACTAAATACTACTACTATTAATATTTATTACCTTTTCCCCGAAAGTAATATAGTTATACTATAAGGCCAGTGCTGATCGCCTTATAAAGTAATATAGTCATACTATAAGGCCAGTGCTGATCGCCTTATAAAGTAATATAGTCATACTATAAGGCCAGTGCTGATCGCCTTATAAAGTAATATAGTCATACTATAAGGCCAGTGCTGATCGCCTTATAAAGTAATATAGTCATACTATAAGGCCAGTGCTGATCGCCTTATAAAGTAATATAGTCATACTATAAGGCCAGTGCTGATCGCCTTATAAAGTAATATAGTCATACTATAAGGCCAGTGCTGATCGCCTTATAAAGTAATATAGTCATACTATAAGGCCAGTGCTGATCGCCTTATAAAGTAATATAGTCATACTATAAGGCCAGTGCTGATCGCCTTATAAAGTAATATAGTCATACTATAAGGCCAGTGCTGATCGCCTTATAAAGTAATATAGTCATACTATAAGGCCAGTGCTGATCGCCTTATAAAGTAATATAGTCATACTATAAGGCCAGTGCTGATCGCCTTATAAAGTAATATAGTCATACTATAAGGCCAGTGCTGATCGCCTTATAAAGTAATATAGTCATACTATAAGGCAAGTGCTGATCGCCTTATAAAGTAATATAGTCATACTATAAGGCCAGTGCTGATCGCCTTATAAAGTAATATAGTCATACTATAAGGCCAGTGCTGATCGCCTTATAAAGTAATATAGTCATACTATAAGGCCAGTGCTGATCGCCTTATAAAGTAATATAGTCATACTATAAGGCCAGTGCTGATCGCCTTATAAAGTAATATAGTCATACTATAAGGCCAGTGCTGATCGCCTTATAAAGTAATATAGTCATACTATAAGGCCAGTGCTGATCGCCTTATAAAGTAATATAGTCATACTATAAGGCAAGTGCTGATCGCCTTATAAAGTAATATAGTCATACTATAAGGCCAGTGCTGATCGCCTTATAAAGTAATATAGTCATACTATAAGGCAAGTGCTGATCGCCTTATAAAGTAATATAGTCATATTATAAGGCCAGTGCTGATCGCCTTATAAAGTAATATAGTCATACTATAAGGCCAGTGCTGATCGCCTTATAAAGTAATATAGTCATACTATAAGGCCAGTGCTGATCGCCTTATAAAGTAATATAGTCATACTATAAGGCCAGTGCTGATCGTCTTATAAAGTAATATAGTCATACTATAAGGCCAGTGCTGATCGCCTTATAAAGTAATATAGTCATACTATAAGGCAAGTGCTGATCGCCTTATAAAGTAATATAGTCATACTATAAGGCAAGTGCTGATCGCCTTATAAAGTAATATAGTCATACTATAAGGCCAGTGCTGATCGCCTTATAAAGTAATATAGTCATACTATAAGGCCAGTGCTGATCGCCTTATAAAGTAATATAGTCATACTATAAGGCCAGTGCTGATCGTCTTATAAAGTAATATAGTCATACTATAAGGCCAGTGCTGATCGCCTTATAAAGTAATATAGTCATACTATAAGGCCAGTGCTGATCGCCTTTAAAGTAATATATCAGACAGTGTGTTTGGCCGACAGAAGCGAACACTTTGTTTGCAGAATGTAGTAAATAGAGACTTTAATAGAATCTAGCTAGTAATAAAAGTATGCAGTCAATAGGAAGCCTTTATTAAATGTTAGAAAACTTACCGATTACAAATTTTATTAATTGAATTCAATTGAAATCTGTTGTTATAAAGTGTCAGACGCGTCTACGAAAGTTTTCTTTTTAAAATTTGGAAAAAAATATATAACTCATTGCCATATATATTGAATTGTTATAGAATTATTTATTAAAATATAAATAATATATATTTTTACTCTTATTAAATATTTAATAACAATATTTTTACCTAATAATGTACAATACATAAGTAACATAACCTACGTACTAATCAGGTGTTGTCAATAATTCAAACTAAATTAGTTGAATACAGAACACATGTGTTAGAGCGGAACTCCAATTTTCCCCGAAAAATTTTTCTGTTCAGTTGTGCCAAAGTAACAGAATTTTGAAAAAACCACGTACAAATACCATGTAAGGCATCACGCCTATCTCACAAAGGTAACAAGTAGTAGATGCTTAGTGTAGCGGTTCTCTTTGGACGTCATAGATGGAGAATAGAACGATGTATATTAATGACATTTCGATTAAAATTTGTAAAAGACACATTTATCGAGATTAAACATCGAGACATTAATAAACATAAAGAACGAACTTATCACTAATATCTGGAGGGATTATGCATCGACAGACAGACAACGGTAAGAGCATGAAGAATAGCATTTTATTACTAACTTTAGGGCCCAGCTGCTGGAAGCGACCGCGAGGTTTTTGGCGTTTTGCCCAACAGCCTTCCGGTGGCTTCCTGACCTTTATACCGATATTTGCATGGAAATGCTTTTCGCGAAGCCTTATACAACCCGCTTTATTGTGCGAAGACAGCTGTGCAAGAAGCTCTTTAGGTAGCATCGGCTTCCCGATTGCTACTTAATTTCCTTGAGTAATGATTATTTTAGTGTCGAATCCTTATCCTTATGGGATTTTATTCCAGGATGTTTATGACACACAGATGTGCGCCCACAATCCTCGGCAGTTGAGTAAGTCTACTTTGGCTAACTCTGGTTCGTTGCTTTATTCATTTGTGTAATTCTATGACACACAATTATTCTTTGTTATCTTTATATCAATATTAAATTTTTTTTCTTGTCCTGTCTTTTCCTTTTACATATTGTGCATATATATGATGAATAGTTAATGTCAGGAGTTCATTCTGCACTGCATGAAATCGCAACTCCAACGTTTCGCCAAAACCTCATCCAGCATTGACGACGTGAACCCAATGACAGTTGAAGTGCGATACTGTTGTTGCGTTTACCTCGTGAATTTTAAATGAGAATCTAGCGAAACGTCGGAACTGCGTTTTTATCCCCTAAAAAATAAACGGATGTATTTCGAGTATTAACTATTCATCATATTTTTCCATCCGTGAAGGAAAACGTACCATCATATATATATATATATATATATATATATATATATATATATATATATATATATATAATAAATTAAAAATATTTCAAAAACAAGAATACTTTTAATGAATATATTTATTCAAAGCTTTTCGCCGATAAAATAGTACCAGCATCTTCAGGAAAATAATTATCTAATAAAATATTTTTACAAAATTAAATCATACGTGCTACAAAGAATCATATGTTTATAAGTATTGCACTTTATGTAATTTTTTCTATAACATCAATGATTTTATAAACACAGATGGTTACCTGGTACCCGAAATGTACATCAAGTGATTAAATAAAGTTATTTTATGGTTATTGGGTTTGTTATTTAAAATATTATAAATGAATATTTATTTAATTACAAATATAATATTCGTTTATTTATTTCTTAACTAAACGAATATTTAACCCTTTGAATCCTTAATTTTAGATTATGATTTCCTTGCGTTCTGCAGCCCCAATTATTTAGTGTTATGGCTTTAGTTTCTAATGGTAACAATCTTTATAGACAATAATAATAAAGTTAGGTTTTCGCAAAAAAAAGTTGCATAAATTGGAAAGGTTGTAAACAACAAAGGACGCAATGATGAAGATGAATCTATCTGTAATAAAATGATGGAAGAACTTTAGTCATGACTAGCCAATGGCATTGGACGTCCCTTTTTATCCCAGTAAAATTATTTCATTAATGAATTAATTTAGTGATTATTTCTATTTAATTTACTTTAAATCATCCTTTCTCTCCCCCTCCCATTTCGCTCTCTCCTTCTCCCTATCACTACCTCCTTCTCTCTCACCCTATCTGTCTCTCTCTATCTGGTCTCTCTCCTTCTCTTCCTCTCTCTCACTATGCCCCTCTAGCCCCCTCTCTCTGTTTGTTTCCCGATCTCTCTCTCTGTCTCTCTAACTCTATTCTCTCTCTCTCTCTCTCTCTCTCTCTCTCTCTCTCTCTCTCTCTCTCTATCTCTGTCCCTCTATTCCACTCTCGCTCTGTCTGTCTGTCTATCCCTCTCTCTCTCTGCGCCCTCTCTCTCTCTCGCTGACACCTACACAGCTAAATATAAATCAAATCTCCTTACACACTCTAAAACATATCAAAGTCTTCTTATTGCAACATCTTATACAAACATTGTAAATATAAGTATAGAATGTGTTTAGGCTCTTTGTAAAACCAACATTATAAACATTACTAAGAACAAGTCACAGTGCTGAGGTACAAAATGGAGTGTTGAGTATCTCCAAATAAATAAAAGTTATTGTTTTTTGTGAAAGGTTTATAGTATTAATAAATAAATAAATAATATATTTATAATAGTTTCTTATAGTACAAATGGATTTCACTATGTAAATAGATTTCGGTGTGTTCCACATTTGCTTGACGTTTGAGAGGTAGCTTTAAGGGTTGAACCAGGGCTAATTGTCTTCCCCCCCTCAGTTCTCCCTCCGTGTTACTACAAAAAACTCACAATAGGTTTAATAGGTAATATGAATTTATGCACGTTGTCTAATCACAGTTTTTGTGCTGCGCTAAGTTTTTTATTAAAGGATTGGAAGAAGTAAAAAACTCTGACATACATCATGATATATGACAGAGGTTGGGACGAGCAGCACCGCTGATTATGTGTTTTTTTAACATTCATTTTAACTCGTCGTGCTCTTCATATGTGATTGCATTCAGTTTGGCAGGATTCTTCCCGTTCATTCTGTTTAAACTTTGTAGAGAGAGAAAGTCGAATAAAAAGTCTGTTGTTCAAACGAGCTAAGATTATTTAACTAAAAACACTTGTACTTCTATTAGTATGTTACACTTGGCTATATAGTAGGTTGTAGTAAGTTGTATATATATAAACTTAATACAGTAGTTATTTTATAAAAAAAACCATGTTATGAACACTCCATCATATCTCTTCAACATACATAAAGTATTTCCCTTCAGTGTTATGGCCTTCCTCCCATGGTATGGCAGCCTCCAGTGGTCTAGTCTTCCTCAGTAGCATAGGTTCCTCCAATGGTACATCTTAACCGAGTGACATGGGTTTACTCCAGTAACATGGGACATGGTATAACCTTCCTCCAGAAATATAACGTCCTCCAGTGGTAAGGATTTCACCCAGACCTCCTCCAGTTGCTTCCAAACCTTTCCTACAGTGCTACGGCATTCCTTCCATAGCATGGTTTCCTCCAATGGTATGAATTTACTCCAGTGGTATCGCCTCCAATAGTGCGGCGTTACTTTAATGATATGATTTGCCTCCAGTGGTACAGCCATCCTGAAGAGTCTTCTCCCAGTGATATAGCTTTACTCCAGTGGTCTCACCTTCCTGTAGTAATATAATGGCCACCAGTGGTATGGATTTCCTCCAGTAGTATGACTTTCTCACAGTAATATGTCCTTCCTATAGTGGCATGGTATTCCTTCAGTGCTATGGCATTCCTCTACAGGAATGACGTTCCTTAAGTGATATATCTTTTCTTCATTATTATGGCCTCCTCTAGTGTTATTGCATTCCTCTAATGGTAAAGGATTCCTACAGTTTTATGGCTTTCTTTCAGTAGTATGAACTTCCTACATTGGAATGGCCTTCATCCAGTGGTATGACTTTACTAGAGTGGGTGTCTTGTGTAATACTATGAGTTTCCTCTAGTGGTATGGCTTTCCTCTAATGGTATAGGTTTCCTACAGTTTTATGGCATTAATTCAGTAGTATGAACTTCCTACATTGGAATGGCCTTCATCCAGTGGTATGACTTTACTAGAGTGGGTGTCTTGTGTAATACTATGAGTTTCCTCTAGTGGTATGGCTTTCCTCTAATGGTATAGGTTTCCTACAGTTTTATGGCATTAATTCAGTAGTATGAACTTCCTACATTGGTATGGCCTTCATCCAGTGGTATGACTTTACTAGAGTGGGTGTCTTGTGTAATACTATGAGTTTACTCTAGTGTTATGGCTTTCCTCTAATGGTATAGGTTTCCTATAGTTTTATGGCATTAATTCAGTAGTATAAACTTCCTACATTGATATGGCCTTCATCCAGTGGTATGAGTATACTAGAGTGGGTGTCTTGTGTAATACTATGAGTTTACTCTAGTGTTATGGCTTTCCTCTAATGGTATAGGTTTCCTACAGTTTTATGGCATTAATTCAGTAGTATGAACTTCCTACATTGGTATAGCCTTCATCCAGTGATATGACTTTACTAGAGTGGGTGTCTTGTGTAATACTATGAGTTTTCCCTAGTGGTATGGCTTTCCTCTAATGGTATAGGCTTCCTACAGTTTTATGGCATTAATTCAGTAGTATGAACTTCCTACATTGGTATGGCCTTCATCCAGTGGTATGACTTTACTAGAGTGGGTGTCTTGTGTAATACTATGAGTTTACTCTAGTGTTATTGCTTTCCTCTAATGGTATAGGTTTCCTACAGTTTTATGGCATTAATTCAGTAGTATAAACTTCCTACATTGATATGGCCTTCATCCAGTGGTATGAGTATACTAGAGTGGGTGTCTTGTGTAATACTATGAGTTTACTCTAGTGTTATGGCTTTCCTCTAATGGTATAGGTTTCCTACAGTTTTATGGCATTAATTCAGTAGTATGAACTTCCTACATTGGTATGGCCTTCATCCAGTGATATGACTTTACTAGAGTGGGTGTCTTGTGTAATACTATGAGTTTCCTCTAGTGGTATGGCTTTCCTCTAATGGTATAGGCTTCCTACAGTTTTATGGTTTCCCTTCAGTAGTATGAACTTCCTACATTGGTATGGCCTTCATCCAGTGGTATGACTTTACTAGAGTGGGTGTCTTGTGTAATACTATGAGTTTCCTCTAGTGGTATGGCTTTCCTCTAATGGTATAGGCTTCCTACAGTTTTATGGTTTTCCTTCAGTAGTATGAACTTCCTACATTGGTATGACCTTCATCCAGTGATATGACTTTACTAGAGTGAGTGTCTTGTGTAATACTATGAGTTTCCTCTAGTGGTATGGCTTTCCTATAATGGTATAGGGTTCCTACAGTTTTATGGCTTTCCTTCAGTAGTATAAACTTCCTACATTGATATGGCCTTCATCCAGTGGTATGAGTATACTAGAGTGGGTGTCTTGTGTAATACTATGAGTTTACTCTAGTGTTATGGCTTTCCTCTAATGGTATAGGGTTCCTACAGTTTTATGGCTTTCCTTCAGTAGTATAAACTTCCTACATTGATATGGCCTTCATCCAGTGGTATGAGTGTACTAGAGTGGGTGTCTTGTGTAATACTATGAGTTTACTCCAGTGTTATGGCTTTCCTCTAATGGTATGACTTTCCTCTAATGGTATAGGCTTGCTACAGTTTTATGGCTTTCCTTCAGTAGTATGAACTTCCTACATTGATATGGCCTTAATCCAGTGGTATGAGTGTACTAGAGTGGGTGTCTTGTGTAATACTATGAGTTTACTCTAGTGTTATGGCTTTCCTCTAATGGTATGGCTTTCCTCTAATGGTATAGGCTTGCTACAGTTTTATGGCTTTCCTTCAGTAGTATAAACTTCCTACATTGAATGGCCTTCATCCAGTGGTATGAGTGTACTAGAGTGGGTGTCTTGTGTAATACTATGAGTTTACTCTAGTGTTATGGCTTTCCTCTAATGGTATAAGCTTCCTACAGTTTTATGGCTTTCCTTCAGTAGTATGAACTTCCTACATTGGAATGGCCTTCATCCAGTGGCATGACTTTACTAGAGTGGGTGTCTTGTGTAATAATATGTGTTTCCTCTAGTGCTATGTCTTTCCTCTAATGGTATCCTACAGGCTTATAGGCTTCCTACAGTTTTATGGCTTTCCTTCAGTAGTATAAACTTCCTACATTGATATGGCCTTCATCCAGTGGTATGAGTGTACTAGAGTGGGTGTCTTGTGTAATACTATAAGTTTACTCTAGTGTTATGGCTTTCCTCTAATGGTATGGCTTTCCTCTAATGGTATAAGCTTCCTACAGTTTTATGGCTTTCCTTCAGTAGTATTAACTTCCTACATTGGAATGGCCTTCATCCAGTGGTATGACTTTACTAGAGTGAGTGTCTTGTGTAATAATATGTGTTTCCTCTAGTGGTATGGCTTTCCTCTAATGGTATCCTACAGGCTTATAGGCTTCCTACAGTTTTATGGCTTTCCTTCAGTAGTATAAACTTCCTACATTGATATGGCCTTCATCCAGTGGTATGAGTGTACTAGAGTGGTTGGTTGTCTTGTGTAATACTATAAGTTTACTCTAGTGTTATGGCTTTCCTCTAATGGTATGGCTTTCCTCTAATGGTATAAGCTTCCTACAGTTTTATGGCTTTCCTTCAGTAGTATTAACTTCCTACATTGGAATGGCCTTCATCCAGTGGTATGACTTTACTAGAGTGAGTGTCTTGTGTAATAATATGTGTTTCCTCTAGTGGTATGGCTTTCCTCTAATGGTATAGGCTTCCTACAGTTTTATGGCTTTCCTTCAGTTCCTACATTGATATGGCCTTCATCCAGTGGTATGAGTGTACTAGAGTAGGTGTCTTGTGTAATACTATAAGTTTAATCTAGTGGTATGGCTTTCCTCTAATGGTATAGGCTTCCTACAGTTTTATGGCTTTCCTTCAGTGGTATTAACTTCCTACATTGGAATGGCCTTCATCCAGTGGTATGACTTTACTAGAGTGGGTGTCTTGTGTAATAATATGTGTTTCCTCTAGTGGTATGGCTTTCCTCTAATGGTATGGCTTTCCTCTAATGGTATAAGCTTCCTACAGTTTTATGGCTTTCCTTCAGTAGTATTAACTTCCTACATTTGAATGGCCTTCATCCAGTGGCATGACTTTACTAGAGTGGGTGTCTTGTGTAATAATATGTGTTTCCTCTAGTGGTATGGCTTTCCTCTAATGGTATAGGCTTCCTACAGTTTTATGGCTTTCCTTCAGTTCCTACATTGATATGGCTTTCATCCAGTGGTATGAGTGTACTAGAGTGGGTGTCTTGTGTAATACTATAAGTTTACTCTAGTGTTATGGCTTTCCTCTAATGGTATGGCTTTCCTCTAATGGTATAAGCTTCCTACAGTTTTATGGCTTTCCTTCAGTAGTATTAACTTCCTACATTGGAATGGCCTTCATCCAGTGGTATGACTTTACTAGAGTGAGTGTCTTGTGTAATAATATGTGTTTCCTCTAGTGGTATGGCTTTCCTCTAATGGTATGGCTTTCCTCTAATGGTATAAGCTTCCTACAGTTTTATGGCTTTCCTTCAGTAGTATTAACTTCCTACATTTGAATGGCCTTCATCCAGTGGTATGACTTTACTAGAGTGGGTGTCTTGTGTAATAATATGTGTTTCCTCTAGTGGTATGGCTTTCCTCTAATGGTATAGGCTTCCTACAGTTTTATGGCTTTCCTTCAGTAGTATTAACTTCCTACATTTGAATGGCCTTCATCCAGTGGTATGACTTTACTAGAGTGGGTGTCTTGTGTAATAATATGTGTTTCCTCTAGTGGTATGGCTTTCCTCTAATGGTATAAGCTTCCTACAGTTTTATGGCTTTCCTTCAGTAGTATTAACTTCCTACATTGGAATGGCCTTCATCCAGTGGTATGACTTTACTAGAGTGAGTGTCTTGTGTAATAATATGTGTTTCCTCTAGTGGTATGGCTTTCCTCTAATGGTATGGCTTTCCTCTAATGGTATAAGCTTCCTACAGTTTTATGGCTTTCCTTCAGTAGTATTAACTTCCTACATTTGAATGGCCTTCATCCAGTGGTATGACTTCACTAGAGTGAGTGTCTTGTGTAATAATATGTGTTTCCTCTAGTGGTATGGCTTTCCTCTAATGGTATGGCTTTCCTCTAATGGTATAAGCTTCCTACAGTTTTATGGCTTTCCTTCAGTAGTATTAACTTCCTACATTGGAATGGCCTTCATCCAGTGGTATGACTTTACTAGAGTGAGTGTCTTGTGTAATAATATGTGTTTCCTCTAGTGGTATGGCTTTCCTCTAATGGTATGGCTTTCCTCTAATGGTACAGGCTTCCTACAGTTTTATGGCTTTCCTTCAGTAGTATTAACTTCCTACATTTGAATGGCCTTCATCCAGTGGCATGACTTTACTAGAGTGGGTGTCTTGTGTAATAATATGTGTTTCCTCTAGTGGTATGGCTTTCCTCTAATGGTATAGGCTTCCTACAGTTTTATGGCTTTCCTTCAGTTCCTACATTGATATGGCTTTCATCCAGTGGTATGAGTGTACTAGAGTGGGTGTCTTGTGTAATACTATAAGTTTACTCTAGTGTTATGGCTTTCCTCTAATGGTATGGCTTTCCTCTAATGGTATAAGCTTCCTACAGTTTTATGGCTTTCCTTCAGTAGTATTAACTTCCTACATTGGAATGGCCTTCATCCAGTGGTATGACTTTACTAGAGTGAGTGTCTTGTGTAATAATATGTGTTTCCTCTAGTGGTATGGCTTTCCTCTAATGGTATGGCTTTCCTCTAATGGTATAGGCTTCCTACAGTTTTATGGTTTTCCTTCAGTAGTATTAACTTCCTACATTGGAATGGCCTTCATCCAGTGGTATGACTTTACTAGAGTGGGTGTCTTGTGTAATAATATGTGTTTCCTCTAGTGGTATGGCTTTCCTCTAATGGTATGGCTTTCCTCTAATGGTATAAGCTTCCTACAGTTTTATGGCTTTCCTTCAGTAGTATTAACTTCCTACATTTGAATGGCCTTCATCCAGTGGCATGACTTTACTAGAGTGGGTGTCTTGTGTAATAATATGAGTTTCCTCTAGTGGTATGTCTCTCCTCTAATGGTATAGGCTTCCTACAGTTTTATGGTTTTCCTTCAGTAGTATGAACTTCCTACATTGGTATGGCCTTCATCCAGTGGCATGACTTTACTAGAGTGGGTGTCTTGTGTAATACTATGAGTTTACTCTAGTGCTACGGCTTTCATCTAATGGTATAGGCTTCCTACAGTTTTATGGTTTTCCTTCAGTAGTATGAACTTCCTACATTGGTATGGCCTTCATCCAGTGGCATGACTTTACTAGAGTGGGTGTCTTGTGTAATACTATGAGTTTACTCTAGTGCTACGGCTTTCATCTAATGGTATAGGCTTCCTACAGTTTTATGGTTTTCCTTCAGTAGTATTAACTTCCTACATTGGAATGGCCTTCATCCAGTGGCATGACTTTACTAGAGTGGGTGTCTTGTGTAATAATATGTGTTTCCTCTAGTGTTATGGCTTTCCTCTAATGTTATAGGCTTCCTACAGTTTTATGGTTTTCCTTCAGTAGTATTAACTTCCTACATTGGAATGGCCTTCATCCAGTGGTATGACTTTACTAGAGTGGGTGTCTTGTGTAATAATATGTGTTTCCTCTAGTGGTATGGCTTTCCTCTAATGGTATGGCTTTCCTCTAATGGTATAAGCTTCCTACAGTTTTATGGCTTTCCTTCAGTAGTATTAACTTCCTACATTTGAATGGCCTTCATCCAGTGGCATGACTTTACTAGAGTGGGTGTCTTGTGTAATAATATGTGTTTCCTCTAGTGGTATGGCTTTCCTCTAATGGTATAGGCTTCCTACAGTTTTATGGCTTTCCTTCAGTTCCTACATTGATATGGCTTTCATCCAGTGGTATGAGTGTACTAGATTGGGTGTCTTGTGTAATACTATAAGTTTACTCTAGTGTTATGGCTTTCCTCTAATGGTATGGCTTTCCTCTAATGGTATAAGCTTCCTACAGTTTTATGGCTTTCCTTCAGTAGTATTAACTTCCTACATTGGAATGGCCTTCATCCAGTGGTATGACTTTACTAGAGTGAGTGTCTTGTGTAATAATATGTGTTTCCTCTAGTGGTATGGCTTTCCTCTAATGGTATAGGCTTCCTACAGTTTTATGGCTTTCCTTCAGTTCCTACATTGATATGGCCTTCATCCAGTGTTATGACTTTACTAGAGTGGGTGTCTTGTGTAATACTATAAGTTTACTCTAGTGTTATGGCTTTCCTCTAATGGTATAAGCTTCCTACAGTTTTATGGCTTTCCTTCAGTGGTATTAACTTCCTACATTGGAATGGCCTTCATCCAGTGGTATGACTTTACTAGAGTGAGTGTCTTGTGTAATACTATGAGTTTACTCTAGTGTTATGGCTTTCCTCTAATGGTATAAGCTTCCTACAGTTTTATGGCTTTCCTTCAGTAGTATTAACTTCCTACATTGGAATGGCCTTCATCCAGTGGCATGACTTTACTAGAGTGGGTGTCTTGTGTAATAATATGTGTTTCCTCTAGTGTTATGGCTTTCCTCTAATGGTATAAGCTTCCTACAGTTTTATGGCTTTCCTTCAGTAGTATTAACTTCCTACATTGGAATGGCCTTCATCCAGTGGCATGACTTTACTAGAGTGAGTGTCTTGTGTAATACTATGAGTTTACTCTAGTGTTATGGCTTTCCTCTAATGGTATAAGCTTCCTACAGTTTTATGGCTTTCCTTCAGTAGTATTAACTTCCTACATTGGAATGGCCTTCATCCAGTGGTATGACTTTACTAGAGTGGGTGTCTTGTGTAATAATATGTGTTTCCTCTAGTGGTATGGCTTTCCTCTAATGGTATAGGCTTCCTACAGTTTTATGGTTTTCCTTCAGTAGTATTAACTTCCTACATTGGAATGGCCTTCATCCAGTGGCATGACTTTACTAGAGTGGGTGTCTTGTGTAATACTATGAGTTTACTCTAGTGTTATGGCTTTCCTCTAATGGTATAATCTTCCTACAGTTTTATGGCTTTCCTTCAGTAGTATTAACTTCCTACATTGGAATGGCCTTCATCCAGTGGTATGACTTTACTAGAGTGGGTGTCTTGTGTAATAATATGAGTTTCCTCTAGTGCTATGGCTTTCCTCTAATGGTATAGGCTTCCTACAGTTTTATGGTTTTCCTTCAGTAGTATTAACTTCCTACATTGGAATGGCCTTCATCCAGTGGCATGACTTTACTAGAGTGGGTGTCTTGTGTAATAATATGTGTTTCCTCTAGTGGTATGGCTTTCCTCTAATGGTATAGGCTTCCTACAGTTTTATGGTTTTCCTTCAGTAGTATTAACTTCCTACATTGGAATGGCCTTCATCCAGTGGCATGACTTTACTAGAGTGGGTGTCTTGTGTAATAATATGTGTTTCCTCTAGTGGTATGGCTTTCCTCTAATGGTATAGGCTTCCTACAGTTTTATGGTTTTCCTTCAGTAGTATTAACTTCCTACATTGATATGGCCTTCATCCAGTGGTATGAGTGTACTAGAGTGGGTGCCTTGTGTAATAATATGAGTTTACTCTAGTGATATAGCTTTCCTCTAAATGTATAGGATTCCTACCGTTTTATGGCTTTCCTTTAGTAGTATGAACTTCCTACATTTTAATGGCCTTCATCCAGTGGTATGACTTCACAAGAGTGGATGTCTTGTGTTTATATATGAGTTTCCTCTAGTGTAATGGATTTCCTCTAATGGTATAGGCTTCCTACAGTTTTATGGGTTTCCTTCAGTAGTATGAACTTCCTACATTAAAATGGCCTTCATCCAGTGGCATGACTTCACAAGAGTGGAAGTCTTGTGTAATAATATGAGTTTCCTCTAGTGTAATGGCTTTCCTCTAATGGTATAGGGTTCCTACAGTTGTTTTGTGTAATAATATGAGTTTCCTCTAGTGGTATGGCTTTCCTCTAATGGTATAAGATTTCTACAGTTTTAAGGCTTCCCTTCAGTAGTATAAACGTCCTACATTAGTATGGCCTTCCTAATCGTCCTCAATTAAGGAATTATTACGAAATATTGTTCTAAAATACAGCCTGATGTAGTTTAGAACTATGTAGTTTGTGAAAGCTATCTTCTACATGAGACGTGAATGTCCAACGAATCCCTTCCTCCATTCTTCCTATCCTCTCCCTGTCCTTGCCATCCTCACCACTCAAGCTTCAGAGCAACAAGCATCGCTCAAGAAATCAGCTTTATAGTATTAGTAGAAGAATCGTGCTGGAGAGGAACCTGCTGACGTGATCAAGTAGAAGCCACAGAACAACAAGCATCGCGCAAGAAATCAGCTTTATAGTATTAGTAGAAGAATCGTGCTGGAGAGGAACCTGCTGACGTGATCAAGTAGAAGCCACAGAGCAACAAGCATCGCTCAAGAAATCAGCTTTATAGTATTAGTAGAAGAATCGTGCTGGAGAGGAACCTGCTGACGTGATCAAGTAGAAGCCACAGAGCAACAAGCATCGCTCAAGAAATCAGCTTTATAGTATTAGTAGAAAAATCGTGCTGGAGAGGAACCTGCTGACGTGATCAAGTAGAAGCTACAGAGCAACTTCAGAACAAACAATTGCCTTCAAAAAGGAGGTTCCAAGAACAAAAGCGACAATCCCGATCGGCGAAGGCTCTACAGTGTAGAGTCTACACAGTCCAAAATTAATCTCGGAATATTTAACAAAAAGTAAGACAGGCTTAAGTGCACAGCATGCCCCTTATAGCAGATTCGGAAAAATGTCGTAATTAGCGAAGTTTAAGAGCAAGGGCTGTTGGAGAGGTTGAATAGAAAAAGTTTCTTTATTGCTCGCTGTGACTGACTATGTTTTCCCTCCCTTTTCCGGGGGCAGGGGGTGGATTATTCTGACGATTAATTTACTTCAGTTGGCCAATTAGCTTTCCGGTTTTCATTCGTTTGGCTATCAGTGCAATTTGATGTTTATTTCAAAATAAATTAATCTAGTTCACCTTTTGTCGTTGAGAAGTTTTTAGATTTAATTTGTGTTTCCACGGGTGGCGTACCTTTGGAGGTTTTGGCACTCCTCGATGCCAAGCAACACATGTACGCACACTCGTACATTTCACTTGAGACGTATTCTTAGGACTCCAGTGTAGAGACTTCTCTTTTCGTCAACACTTCCGCATCTTCCCCATAGAGTAATGCGAGGCATATGTAAACATAGAGTACGTAACTACTATCCAACCTTCAACTTGTGTCTACCGCATTCTGGGGAATAGTACATTCAACTCTAACAATCTAACTTTTTGCCGCCGGAACTGGACCCCTAAAACCCGTCCAGCTTTCGTGTCAGCAACCCTCTAGCGAGCTGCCTCAGTCTCACATGCGATTAGTATCCCCACCGCGTGTGAAGGAGACGGGATTTATTGCCCATGTGCCAATCTCATAAGCTCTTTCATAGAGAATCAGGAGATGTAAAATTAAACAGTACGGGAGCGAGATGAAAAAACCCGGCAAGAAAGAAACCCTGCCAGGGAAAACTCCACGATAGATCGTACAGAAACCTTTGGGGGGGGGGATAGGATGCCCTCATGCTAAGGCATAGGGAAGGGTATCACCTTACAAATATCCAACAGATGTAAAAAAGCTCTTAGACAGTACTAAATGGTTACCCGCTCGTCACTAGAACTAGGCGTCCGCTTTAACCAAAGCCTATTACTTCGAAAGCTCAGTAAACGCAAATGATCGATTTTTCGTACTGAGTAAAGTAATCTTTCTCTCAGTAACAAATAGAACTTGATTCACTGTGGCCTCAAAATGGCTTCAAGGTTTAGAACAATCACAAACTCATGCCCGCCCGAATCATGTTTCATCTCCGTATTCTGGGTGGACAAGTCCCTTTAACCCCAGTAGACAATGTTCTGTTTCAGGTATATTACAACGCTCTTTCTGTACACCCTACCAAGAGTATTCTCCATTCCTACAGGTATCCTCTAGTTTTGCAATCTTTTGCCGTCAGCCCGCATAAAACCAGATCCCTACCCTCCCCAGTCAGTGCAATAATCTTCCCATATTCCCTACCCTGGTCCTACCAATTTGTTCAATCTCCCTTCTTTCTTATCCTTACGAGGGGGTGAAACGGGTAAATACCTTTGTTGCCCCCACCCCTATAGAGATTACGTATACTGCAGTTACGCTACTCTGTACACGAGATAATACCTCCTCTATATCCTCTATTACTTTATGCCATTACTTTATTGGTTCATACATTGATGACTTCTTCCTATCCTATGTTTAGCCTTACTATCTAGAGGCCTTAAAACTCACAAAAGTTATAAGAAAAATTAATATACCATCTTTCCTGCATTCCTTCCAGGAAATAGTTTTAGTGGCATTATCTTCCTGTATGGGAGTACGTTGAAATGACCTTCATATAAACTCCAAGGTTTAAGGTCAAACAAAGGCAACTAAATGGTTCGCTCGCCGTGGCTGCCAAGCTTTTACCACGGGCGAGTGATTGGTGCACTCAGCGCAACCTAGCCTGGTGCCGCGGAACTGATTCAGATCTCACGTAATTGTGACAATAAATAAGTCTGGCTGCTAAACATGTTTCCTGAATAACTAAGGTTGTTGATAACTCGGGTAAAGGGGGAAATAAAGTTGTAGAGCAGAAGTCACGCTAGGGCAAGCCACGCTATGCCACACGCCAGTCGGGGCGCTTTAAATCCCGTCGCGGTCGGACCTCTGGCCACCACTGTTATTATCTGTGAGTAATGCTGCTTTGTGTCTTAATGACCGCCGCCGGTGATTAGGTCATTGTTAATTAATACGGCGGGTCCCCGCAAGTCGTATGGCTAATAGCGTATCGTGACGCCTAATTATACGTAAAACTTATATTTAATTTGTAAGACATCGCAGATGGAAAATAGCATCGGATGAATTCCAATTGGGACAATACGAGCGGAACGAAAATTAAACAAATCCCGAGAATTAAATTAGTGGGTTGTTTTTAATTCATAGGAGTTTGAAAGGGTTGGCCATGGATCCTTATAGATTGTTTTAGAAATTGTAAATTCCTTAATCCAGATGAGGTGTACTGTTGTGTTACCTGTAGACACCTCGGACCAGCGAGTGGGACTTGGCTGCGAGCAGCTCACTGAAGTGACCTCGCATAGCCAGTACTATAGTATAAACAATACCAGAAGGTTACGAGCAGTACACTGAAGTGACCTCGCATAGCCAGTACTATAGTATAAACAATACCAGAAGGTTACGAGCAGTACACTGAAGTGACCTCGCATAGCCAGTACTATAGTATAAACAATACCAGAAGGTTACGAGCAGTACACTGAAGTGACCTCGCATAGCCAGTACTATAGTATAAACAATACCAGAAGGTTATGTGCAGCTCACTGAAGTGACCTTGCATAGCCAGTACTATAGTATAAACAATACTAGAAGGTTACGAGCAGTACACTGAAGTGACCTCGCATAGCCAGTACTATAGTATAAACAATACCAGAAGGTTACGAGCAGCTCACTGAAGTGACCTCGCATAGCCAGTACTATAGTATAAACAATACCAGAAGGTTATGAGCAGCTCACTGAAGTGACCTCGCATAGCCAGTACTATAGTATAAACAATACCAGAAGGTTACGAGCAGTACACTGAAGTGACCTCGCATAGCCAGTACTATAGTATAAACAATACCAGAAGGTTATGTGCAGCTCACTGAAGTGACCTTGCATAGCCAGTACTATAGTATAAACAATACTAGAAGGTTACGAGCAGTACACTGAAGTGACCTCGCATAGCCAGTACTATAGTATAAACAATACCAGAAGGTTACGTGCAGCTCACTGAAGTGACCTCGCATAGCCAGTACTATAGTATAAACAATACCAGAAGGTTATGTGCAGCTCACTGAAGTGACCTTGCATAGCCAGAGTACTATAGTATAAACAATACCAGAAGGTTACGTGCAGCTCACTGAAGTGACCTTGCATAGCCAGTACTATAGTATAAACAATACCAGAAGGTTATGTGCAGCTCACTGAAGTGACCTTGCATAGCCAGTACTATAGCATAAACAATACCAGAAGGTTATGTGCAGCTCACTGAAGTGACCTCGCATAGCCAGTACTATAGTATAAACAATACCAGAAGGTTACGTGCAGCTCACTGAAGTGACCTCGCATATCCAGTACTATAGTATAAACAATACCAGAACTTTCTCGTTCTAGCAAATCTCTATGCCCTAACCTTATTGCTAACTAATTCGATCTTCTTACGTAGTGTATAAAAAAGACACCCCTTCGTGAAGCTTTCGTCACGAACGCTACCCATACAAACGTGATACCACGATAACTTCCCTATATCCTGCACCAAGATGTTACTACTTTCATTCTGCTCATAATCACAATCTTTTCATATCCTTCGTAGGTGATTAGAGTTTTACAAGATGATGACCAAAAAGAAGTTACATATAGGAGAATATTGGTACCCTACATGTCCCCTCTTTCAAGACACATACACACGTTACATCAAACACACAATCTCGCTCATATTTTCTTGAGGAGATAACAGAGGTAATACGTGTCTATAAATCCGAAAGCAAAAAGGTATGCATAGAATTGGTGACCCTCATCATTTGTATGTAAAATTTTCTTTATTCCTATCAATCGTGTCTGATTATTTCCGTTTCTTTAGGTAGATTCTATGTTTTCTACACTTGTAATTGCATGAACTTCTTCCTAAACTGGGGTGTACTCATCAGACACCCGGTCTCTGCTCTACAAATAGGCTAGGTATGTTTATACACCTATTCTAATCCTATATATTCTTCCACTACCATTCGTAGGCTATATCAGTCATGACACCGTGGCATGGAATAGAAGATACACGGTAGAAGAGCTCGCTTACTTGGCCTCCTAATGTGACCAGCACCATGCTCCAACCCTCCATTAATACTCTACGTATGGCCCCAGGTGTTCATCTGTACTAGCTGAGTTATGTAGTAGCTGTAAACCCACAGAAAAACCTTTTGGGGCAACGGGATTCGAACCCAGGAGCTTCAGTTTCCTAGTCAAGTGCTTTACCCTCTTAACTACGCAGCTGTAATGTTATCAAATCATATCGTACTAAAATTTAAAAAGTTAGTATTATTCGCTGTACATTTTTAATTAATTATTACAATAAGAACTTTATAATAGAAATAATTATTATAACCCTTAAGCATACTAATATATATTATCCACCATTTTGCTTAAAGTTGTAAATCTCCAAAAGAAAGCATGAACCTTCGAGTTATCTTTCTAGTCTAACTTACAAGTTACTTAGCTTCGGAATAACTGGGTTTCGTAACTCGGTAAAGAAGTTATTGGAAGGAAATGAATCAATTAGCTCTGGTCCGGATGTTTCGGGACCAAAGACGAATCGTTAATGTGACAAACAGGTTGTCCGACGCGTGACGTAACGGTTACTAATTACCGAGGCAGTACACCTGAGTGATGTTGCATTCCGACGCGTCACAGAATACACATCGCCTAATTAAATTCACGTGTGTTTTTACAAGTTTAAAAACATGTTCAACTGAGTTTCTCTTTCAAACAAATGTTTCTTAATGAACCATTCTTATTTTTTTGTCAGTTTCGCGGTATTTCATAAAAAATTGAAAAACGTAATGAGATATAAAATAGCGTATAAATAGCAGAGTTTAAAAAAATTAATAGCAAAGAGATATAGAAAAAAAAATAACGAAAGAGAACAAATTAAATGGTCCCGATATAGAATACACCTAGCTAAGAGTAAAACTCATTTTGTGATTCTGTCGTATGTATATACATATTTACATCATTGTAATAAGTTAGTAAAAAGTAACTGAAATAATTGTTTTCTTTGTTAACCTAAGTAGGAATTAACTTGAGTCATTGACTTAGTAGGAGTTATATATATATATATATATATATATATATATATATATATATATATATATATATATATATATATATATAATTGTATATTACTCGTTTTATAGATAAATCACTTATATAGTTTATAATAGTTTATGGCACAAAACTTCTACTCTTAGATTTTACTAAGAGTTTAGATCATAAACTCATCTCAGATATTATTCAACAATTGTTGTATTGTAAAAACAATGACATTCAATAATCGGTGATTTGAACACCTGTCTCTTAAGTGGGAAATTAGGCCACATCTCTCGAAATGTTCATTACTACAACTCACTAAAAATACAAAAACTTTACGCTGGGCTATTACCATGATGACGGCTGGTCATAAATTATTCAACAGTTAGAGAAAAAATAAGTTTATAATTTCGTCGCTGTAAGCCTTGCCTTCAATAGCCAACAGGACTGTCAAGTTCTTTAATTGTTGACACCTGTTGTTCAGAACTTTCGAAGTAGATACATATGTGTACGGTGTTCCTTGCCAAGTAACACCACACGATCGAGCTGGAGTCGTTAACTTTCGGCTCTAACTAGCTAAACATATAAACAAAATAAAATTAAGCCCATTATATATATATACATACATACATACACACACACACACACACACACATATATATATATATATATATATATATATATATGTGTGTGTGTGTGTGTATGTGTATGTATATATATATATACATATATAGTGTTTTATTTATTTATCTTTCACAGTGCTTATATCACACGCTTCAAGATTTCCCAACGTTAATTCTTCTCTTTACCTTAATCAACCCCTAGATGTATATGGTCAGGGGGCGCAGTGAGAAGGGTTCTGGAGGGTTAACGACCCTAGAAGGAGTAAAAGGTTTCTTTTTTACTTTTCCAGAATTAACAAGCAATATAAAACAAAGTTCGTAAAAGTGAGTTCCTACTTGGGTTAACAAAGAAAATTTATATTTTAGTTACGTGTCATTAAATAATTGCAATTAATAGACCCTATAAATAAAATTAATGTAACCTGTGTGGTAAAACAGCTGTTCTACCACGTAACCTATAACATAAAATCAGCTGTTTCACGAAATCATATGTTATACCTTATTTTAAACCAAATGGGATGAAATAATATATTGCATACCTTTCTCCTTTTATGAAAATGTTTTTCTAATATAAACCTACAACGAAATTTAATTAATGGTTTAATATTTAAAAAACTGTTCAAGTGCCATTCACGACATGTTTTTAAAAATAGAGTTAGAACTTGAATGAATGAATAAAAAGTAATTTATTAACGATTGAAAATTTGAACAAGATATATATATATATATATATATATATATATATATATATATATATATATATATATATATATATAAGGAGAGTGTGAACTAATAGAAGGAATTGAGAAAGAAGTTTAAATTTACCAGTTTTGTAACAAATGTCATTAAAATTTCACAGTATTGATTCAAATCTCTCATCAACTAGAAAGCGATGAGCCGAGTTGGTAGTAACCTTGGAACAAATAAATTTTCGTATAGCGTACAATGCCTCAAGTAATTTCAATGCCTGGTCTCGCTTTTGATGGTTGCTTGTTAGAGGAATACAGTTTCAACTAAGCCCAGTAAGCGTTAACAACAAATCTCTTCAACACTGGAACACGAACTTCTTAACATGTCTCAAAAACTTAATATCCCTTGTTGCATAAATATCGATCTATAGATGCCCTTATATTTAATGAGTATTTTATTATTTAAATTTTGAAACCTTTTACATTAAGGTGAAATTAATTTAACAGGTAAACGTGTCTAATTTTATTGATTACGTTGGCATAAAATTCCAATAGTTCTTTCAACTTTTGCCTTAGGTGTGAATCAACTCCCAAACCACCCTTGTTATGTTAACCACCCCCCCCCCCCAATCACTAACTGCGCTATGATTTAGCTTTGGACAAGAATTTATACGACTGTTATGTCCCAACAGCATTTTATGGATTATTGATGAGCCACTTTGTCAGTTATATAATCATACCTCACAGACAAACATATAATGGTTGGTTGGGATACGCTGAAAGGCTTGTATAAGGGTCGAGGTTGTTGATAGGTCGTGTACTATGGGACAATGTCGAGACTCTATCTCTGTTTTATGTTATCTAAACATATGCATTTAAATTAAACGAATTCTTTTCTTTTTGTAGCAGTATTAGCATATTTGATGTTCCATTAAAGCCTTCTATGGATATTTTTACTCCTTACTTTGCAGGATTTACGTGTTTCCCTCTGGGTATGTTAGATCTTTAAATTTATTTCTTTAAATTTTTAAATTTTTCTTTTCATTTTATTCTTTTGTTTAACTTTTTCCATTTTGTAGCTATTATTTACAACATGTGGTAATTATATTTAATTACTTACATACAGTACACGGTGCATACATTTCTGTCACTTCACTAGCAAACAGGAGTATTTCATCAATCCCTACTTCTTTTACCATTACGCCTTATATTTCTTCTTCATCCAAACCTCCCTTTTTTGCTGTCCAAATTTACTTGTCCCTACCACACACATTGAAGTAACGAGTAGATCTTTCTTCAAGAGAAATCACACTTCCCTTATCTCCGTAGGGTCATAATTGTGTACTTTGTTTTTGCTGTCCACAATTCCTTGTCCCTACCCAGACACATTGAAGTAACGAGTAGATCTTTCTTCACGAGAAACAAGACTTCCCTTATCTCCGTAGGGTCATAATTGTGTACTTTGTTTTTGCTGTCCACAATTCCTTGTCCCTACCCAGACACATTGAAGTAACGAGTAGATCTTTCTTCACGAGAAACAACACTTCCCTTATCTCCGTAGGGTCATAATTGTGTACTTTGTTTTTGCTGTCCACAATTCCTTGTCCCTACCCAGACACATTGAAATAACGAGTAGATCTTTCTTCACGAGAAACAAGACTTCCCTTATCTCCGTAGGGTCTTAATTGTGTACTTTGTTTTTGCTGTCCACAATTCCTTGTCCCTACCCAGACACATTGAAATAACGAGTAGATCTTTCTTCACGAGAAACAAGACTTCCCTTATCTCCGTAGGGTCATAATTGTGTACTTTGTTTTTGCTGTCCACAATTCCTTGTCCCTACCCAGACACATTGAAATAACGAGTAGATCTTTCTTCAGGAGAAACAAGACTTCCCTTATCTCCGTAGGGTCATAATTGTGTACTTTGTTTTTGCTGTCCACAATTCCTTGTCCCTACCCAGACACATTGAAATAACGAGTAGATCTTTCTTCACGAGAAACAAGACTTCCCTTATCTCCGTAGGGTCATAATTGTGTACTTTGTTTTTGCTGTCCACAATTCCATGTCCCTACCCAGACACATTGAAATAACGAGTAGATCTTTCTTCACGAGAAACAAGACTTCCCTTATCTCCGTAGGGTCATAATTGTGTACTTTGTTTTTGCTGTCCACAATTCCTTGTCCCTACCCAGACACATTGAAATAACGAGTAGATCTTTCTTCACGAGAAACAAGACTTCCCTTATCTCCGTAGGGTCATAATTGTGTACTTTGTTTTTGCTGTCCACAATTCCTTGTCCCTAACCAGACACATTGAAATAACGAGTAGATCTTTCTTCACGAGAAACAAGACTTCCCTTATCTCCGTAGGGTCATAATTGTGTACATTGTTTTTGCTGTCCACAATTCCTTGTCCCTACCCAGACACATTGAAATAACGAGTAGATCTTTCTTCACGAGAAACAAGACTTCCCTTATCTCCGTAGGGTCATAATTGTGTACTTTGTTTTTGCTGTCCACAATTCCTTGTCCCTACCCAGACACATTGAAA
Organism: Prosapia bicincta; assembly: GCA_036971475.1. Lineage (NCBI taxonomy): Eukaryota > Metazoa > Arthropoda > Insecta > Hemiptera > Cercopidae > Prosapia > Prosapia bicincta. Next base: position 31,202,687 of record JBAIZL010000005.1, read on the forward strand.
TAACGAGTAGATCTTTCTTCACGAGAAACAAGACTTCCCTTATCTCCGTAGGGTCATAATTGTGTACTTTGTTTTTGCTGTCCACAATTCCTTGTCCCTACCCAGACACATTGAAATAACGAGTAGATCTTTCTTCACGAGAAACAAGACTTCCCTTATCTCCGTAGGGTCATAATTGTGTACTTTGTTTTTGCTGTCCACAATTCCTTGTCCCTACCCAGACACATTGAAATAACGAGTAGATCTTTCTTCACGAGAAACAAGACTTCCCTTATCTCCGTAGGGTCATAATTGTGTACTTTGTTTTTGCTGTCCACAATTCCATGTCCCTACCCAGACACATTGAAATAACGAGTAGATCTTTCTTCACGAGAAACAAGACTTCCCTTATCTCCGTAGGGTCATAATTGTGAACTTTGTTTTTGCTGTCCACAATTCCTTGTCCCTACCCAGACACATTGAAATAACGAGTAGATCTTTCTTCACGAGAAACAAGACTTCCCTTATCTCCGTAGGGTCATAATTGTGTACTTTGTTTTTGCTGTCCACAATTCCTTGTCCCTAACCAGACACATTGAAATAACGAGTAGATCTTTCTTCACGAGAAACAAGACTTCCCTTATCTCCGTAGGGTCATAATTGTGTACATTGTTTTTGCTGTCCACAATTCCTTGTCCCTACCCAGACACATTGAAATAACGAGTAGATCTTTCTTCACGAGAAACAAGACTTCCCTTATCTCCGTAGGGTCATAATTGTGTACTTTGTTTTTGCTGTCCACAATTCCTTGTCCCTACCCAGACACATTGAAATAACGAGTAGATCTTTCTTCACGAGAAACAAGACTTCCCTTATCTCCGTAGGGTCTTAATTGTGTACTTTGTTTTTGCTGTCCACAATTCCTTGTCCCTACCCAGACACATTGAGGTAACGAGTAGATCTTTCTTCACGAGAAACAAGACTTCCCTTATCTCCGTAGGGTCTTAATTGTGTACTTTGTTTTTGCTGTCCACAATTCCTTGTCCCTACCCAGACACATTGAAATAACGAGTAGATCTTTCTTCAAGAGAAACAAGACTTCCCTTATCTCCGTAGGGTCTTAATTGTGTAATTTGTTTTTGCTGTCCACAATTCCTTGTCCCTACCCAGACACATTGAGGTAACGAGTAGATCTTTCTTCACGAGAAACAAGACTTCCCTTATCTCCGTAGGGTCTTAATTGTGTACTTTGTTTTTGCTGTCCACAATTCCTTGTCCCTACCCAGACACATTGAAATAACGTGTAGATCTTTCTTCACGAGAAACAAGACTTCCCTTATCTCCGTAGGGTCATAATTGTGTACTTTGTTTTTGCTGTCCACAATTCCTTGTCCCTACCCAGACACATTGAAATAACGAGTAGATCTTTCTTCACGAGAAACAAGACTTCCCTTATCTCCGTAGGGTCATAATTGTGAACTTTGTTTTTGCTGTCCACAATTCCTTGTCCCTACCCAGACACATTGAAATAACGAGTAGATCTTTCTTCACGAGAAACAAGACTTCCCTTATCTCCGTAGGGTCATAATTGTGTACTTTGTTTTTGCTGTCCACAATTCCTTGTCCCTACCCAGACACATTGAAATAACGAGTAGATCTTTCTTCACGAGAAACAAGACCCCTTATCTCCGTAGGGTCATAATTGTGTACTTTGTTTTTGCTGTTCACAATTCCTTGCCCCTACCCAGACACATTGAAATAACGAGTAGATCTTTCTTCACGAGAAACAAGACTTCCCTTATCTCCGTAGGGTCATAATTGTGTACTTTGTTTTTGCTGTCCACAATTCCTTGTCCCTACCCAAAAACATTGAAATAACGAGTAGATCTTTCTTCACGAGAAACAAGACTTCCCTTATCTCCGTAGGGTCTTAATTGTGTACTTTGTTTTTGCTGTCCACAATTCCTTGTCCCTACCCAGACACATTGAGGTAACGAGTAGATCTTTCTTCACGAGAAACAAGACTTCCCTTATCTCCGTAGGGTCTTAATTGTGTACTTTGTTTTTGCTGTCCACAATTCCTTGTCCCTACCCAGACACATTGAAATAACGAGTAGATCTTTCTTCACGAGAAACAAGACTTCCCTTATCTCCGTAGGGTCTTAATTGTGTACTTTGTTTTTGCTGTCCACAATTCCTTGTCCCTACCCAGACACATTGAGGTAACGAGTAGATCTTTCTTCACGAGAAACAAGACTTCCCTTATCTCCTTAGGGTCTTAATTGTGTACTTTGTTTTTGCTGTCCACAATTCCTTGTCCCTACCCAGACACATTGAAATAACGTGTAGATCTTTCTTCACGAGAAACAAGACTTCCCTTATCTCCGTAGGGTCTTAAATGTGTACTTTGTTTTTGCTGTCCACAATTCCTTGTCCCTACCCAGACACATTGAAATAACGCGTAGATCTTTCTTCACGAGAAACGAGACTTCCCTTATCTCCGTAGGGTCTTAATTGTGTACTTTGTTTTTGCTGTCCACAATTCCTTGTCCCTACCCAGACACATTGAGGTAACGAGTAGATCTTTCTTCACGAGAAACAAGACTTCCCTTATCTACGTAGGATCTTAATTGTGTACTTTGTTTTTGCTGTCCACAATTCCTTGTCCCTACCCAGACACATTGAAATAACGAGTAGATCTTTCTTCACGAGAAACAAGACTTCCCTTATCTCCGTAGGGTCTTAATTGTGTACTTTGTTTTTGCTGTCCAATATTCCTTGTCCCTACCCAGACACATTGAGGTAACGAGTAGATCTTTCTTCACGAGAAACAAGACTTCCCTTATCTCCGTAGGGTCTTAATTGTGTACTTTGTTTTTGCTGTCCACAATTCCTTGTCCCTACCCAGACACATTGAAATAACGAGTAGATCTTTCTTCAAGAGAAACAAGACTTCCCTTATCTCCGTAGGGTCTTAATTGTGTACTTTGTTTTTGCTGTCCACAATTCCTTGTCCCTACCCAGACACATTGAGGTAACGAGTAGATCTTTCTTCACGAGAAACAAGACTTCCCTTATCTCCGTAGGGTCTTAATTGTGTACTTTGTTTTTGCTGTCCACAATTCCTTGTCCCTACCCAGACACATTGAAATAACGTGTAGATCTTTCTTCACGAGAAACAAGACTTCCCTTATCTCCGTAGGGTCATAATTGTGTACTTTGTTTTTGCTGTCCACAATTCCTTGTCCCTACCCAGACACATTGAAATAACGAGTAGATCTTTCTTCACGAGAAACAAGACTTCCCTTATCTCCGTAGGGTCATAATTGTGAACTTTGTTTTTGCTGTCCACAATTCCATGTCCCTACCCAGACACATTGAAATAACGAGTAGATCTTTCTTCACGAGAAACAAGACTTCCCTTATCTCCGTAGGGTCATAATTGTGTACTTTGTTTTTGCTGTCCACAATTCCTTGTCCCTACCCAGACACATTGAAATAACGAGTAGATCTTTCTTCACGAGAAACAAGAACCCTTATCTCCGTAGGGTCATAATTGTGTACTTTGTTTTTGCTGTTCACAATTCCTTGTCCCTACCCAGACACATTGAAATAACGAGTAGATCTTTCTTCACGAGAAACAAGACTTCCCTTATCTCCGTAGGGTCATAATTGTGTACTTTGTTTTTGCTGTCCACAATTCCTTGTCCCTACCCAGACACATTGAAATAACGAGTAGATCTTTCTTCACGAGAAACAAGACTTCCCTTATCTCCGTAGGGTCTTAATTGTGTACTTTGTTTTTGCTGTCCACAATTCCTTGTCCCTACCCAGACACATTGAGGTAACGAGTAGATCTTTCTTCACGAGAAACAAGACTTCCCTTATCTCCGTAGGGTCTTAATTGTGTACTTTGTTTTTGCTGTCCACAATTCCTTGTCCCTACCCAGACACATTGAAATAACGAGTAGATCTTTCTTCACGAGAAACAAGACTTCCCTTATCTCCGTAGGGTCTTAATTGTGTACTTTGTTTTTGCTGTCCACAATTCCTTGTCCCTACCCAGACACATTGAGGTAACGAGTAGATCTTTCTTCACGAGAAACAAGACTTCCCTTATCTCCGTAGGGTCTTAATTGTGTACTTTGTTTTTGCTGTCCACAATTCCTTGTCCCTACCCAGACACATTGAAATAACGTGTAGATCTTTCTTCACGAGAAACAAGACTTCCCTTATCTCCGTAGGGTCTTAATTGTGTACTTTGTTTTTGCTGTCCACAATTCCTTGTCCCTACCCAGACACATTGAAATAACGCGTAGATCTTTCTTCACGAGAAACGAGACTTCCCTTATCTCCGTAGGGTCTTAATTGTGTACTTTGTTTTTGCTGTCCACAATTCCTTGTCCCTACCCAGACACATTGAAATAACGCGTAAATCTTTCTTCCCGAGAAACAAGACTTCCCTTATCTACGTAGGATCTTAATTGTGTACTTTGTTTTTGCTGTCCACAATTCCTTGTCCCTACCCAGACACATTGAAATAACGAGTAGATCTTTCTTCACGAGCAACAAGACTTCCCTTATCTCCGTAGGGTCTTAATTGTGTACTTTGTTTTTGCTGTCCACAATTCCTTGTCCCTACCCAGACACATTGAGGTAACGAGTAGATCTTTCTTCACGAGAAACAAGACTTCCCTTATCTCCGTAGGGTCTTAATTGTGTACTTTGTTTTTGCTGTCCACAATTCCTTGTCCCTACCCAAAAACATTGAAATAACGAGTAGATCTTTCTTCACGAGAAACAAGAATTCCCTTATCTCCGTAGGGTCTTAATTGTGTACTTTGTTTTTGCTGTCCACAATTACTTGTCCCTACCCAGACACATTGAAATAACGAGTAGATCTTTCTTCACGAGAAACAAGACTTCCCTTATCTCCGTAGGGTCTTAATTGTGTACTTTGTTTTTGCTGTCCACAATTCCTTGTCCCTACCCAGACACATTGAAATAACGAGTAGATCTTTCTTCACGAGAAACAAGACTTCCCTTATCTCCGTAGGGTCTTAATTGTGTACTTTGTTTTTGCGGTCCACAATTCCTTGTCCCTACCCAGACACATTGAAATAACGAGTAGATCTTTCTTCACGAGAAACAAGACTTCCCTTATCTCCGTAGGGTCTTAATTGTGTACTTTGTTTTTGCTGTCCACCATTCCTTGTCCCTACCAGACACATTGAAATAACGAGTAGATCTTTCTTCACGAGAAACAAGACTTCCCTTATCTCCGTAGGGTCTTAATTTTGTACTTTGTTTTTGCGGTCCACAATTCCTTGTCCCTACCCAGACACATTGAAATAACGAGTAGATCTTTCTTCACGAGAAACAAGACTTCCCTTATCTCCGTAGGGTCATAATTGTGTACTTTGTTTTTGCTGTCCACAATTCCTTGTCCCTACCCAGACACATTGAAATAACGAGTAGATCTTTCTTCACGAGAAACAAGACTTCCCTTATCTCCGTAGGGTCTTAATTGTGTACTTTGTTTTTGCTGTCCACAATTCCTTGTCCCTACCCAGACACTTTGAAGTAACGAGTAGATCTTTCTTCACGAGAAACAAGACTTCCCTTATCTCCGTAGGGTCATAATTGTGTACTTTGTTTTTGCTGTCCACAATTCCTTGTCCCTTCCCAAAAACATTGAAATAACGAGTAGATCTTTCTTCACGAGAAACAAGACTTCCCTTATCTCCGTAGGGTCTTAATTGTGTACTTTGTTTTTGCTGTCCACAATTCCTTGTCCCTACCCAGACACATTGAGGTAACGAGTAGATCTTTCTTCACGAGAAACAAGACTTCCCTTATCTCCGTAGGGTCATAATTGTGTACTTTGTTTTTGCTGTCCACAATTCCTTGTCCCTACCACACACATTGAAATAACGAGTAGATCTTTCTTCACGAGAAACAAGACTTCCCTTTTCACCGTAGGGTCTTAATTGTGTACTTTGTTTTTGCTGTCCACAATTCCTTGTCCCTACCCAGACACATTGAAATAACGAGTAGATCTTTCTTCACGAGAAACAAGACTTCCCTTATCTCCGTAGGGTCTTAGTTGTGTACTTTGTTTTTGCTGTCCACAATTCCTTGTCCCTACCCAAAAATATTGAAATAACGAGTAGATCTTTCTTCACGAGAAACAAGACTTCCCTTATCTCCGTAGGGTCATAATTGTGTACTTTGTTTTTGCTGTCCACAATTCCTTGTCCCTACCCAAAAACATTGAAATAACGAGTAGATCTTTCTTCACGAGAAACAAGACTTCCCTTATCTCCGTAGGGTCTTAATTGTGTACTTTGTTTTTGCTGTCCACAATTCCTTGTCCCTACCCAAAAACATTGAAATAACGAGTAGATCTTTCTTCACGAGAAACAAGACTTCCCTTATCTCCGTAGGGTCATAATTGTGTACTTTGTTTTTGCTGTCCACAATTCCTTGTCCCTACCCAAAAACATTGAAATAACGAGTAGATCTTTCTTCACGAGAAACAAGACTTCCCTTATCTCCGTAGGGTCTTAATTGTGTACTTTGTTTTTGCTGTCCACAATTCCTTGTCCCTACCCAGACACATTGAGGTAACGAGTAGATCTCTCTTCACGAGAAACAAGACTTCCCTTATCTCCGTAGGGTCATAATTGTGTACTTTGTTTTTGCTGTCCACAATTCCTTGTCCCTACCACACACATTGAAATAACGAGTAGATCTTTCTTCACGAGAAACAAGACTTCCCTTATCACCGTAGGGTCTTAATTGTGTACTTTGTTTTTGCTGTCCACAATTCCTTGTCCCTACCCAGACACATTGAAATAACGAGTAGATCTTTCTTCACGAGAAACAAGACTTCCCTTATCTCCGTAGGGTCTTAGTTGTGTACTTTGTTTTTGCTGTACACAATTCCTTGTCCCTACCCAGACACATTAAAATAACGTGTAGATCTTTCTTCACGAGAAACAAGACTTCCCTTATCTCCGTAGGGTCTTAATTGTGTACTTTGTTTTTGCTGTCCACAATTCCTTGTCCCTACCCAAAAACATTGAAATAACGAGTAGATCTTTCTTCACGAGAAACAAGACTTCCCTTATCTCCGTAGGGTCTTAGTTGTGTACTTTGTTTTTGCTGTCCACAATTCCTTGTCCCTACCCAGACACATTGAAATAACGTGTAGATCTTTCTTCACGAGAAACAAGACTTCCCTTATCTCCGTAGGGTCTTAATTGTGTACTTTGTTTTTGCTGTCCACAATTCCTTGTCCCTACCCAAAAACATTGAAATAACGAGTAGATCTTTCTTCACGAGAAACAAGACTTCCCTTATCTCCGTAGGGTCTTAATTGTGTACTTTGTTTTTGCTGTCTACAATTCCTTGTCCCTACCCAGACACATTGAAATAACGTGTAGATCTTTCTTCACGAGAAACAAGACTTCCCTTATCTCCGTAGGGTCTTAATTGTGTACTTTGTTTTTGCTGTCCACAATTCCTTGTCCCTACCCAGACACATTGAAATAACGCGTAGATCTTTCTTCACGAGAAACAAGACTTCCCTTATCTCCGTAGGGTCTTAATTGTTTACTTTGTTTTTGCTGTCCACAATTCCTTGTCCCTACTAAAAAACATTGAAATAACGAGTAGATCTTTCTTCACGAGAAACAAGACTTCCCTTATCTCCGTAGGGTCTTAATTGTGTACTTTGTTTTTGCTGTCCACAATTCCTTGTCCCTACCCAGACACATTGAAATAACGAGTAGATCTTTCTTCACGAGAAACAAGACTTCCCTTAACTCCGTAGGGTCTTAATTGTGTACTTTGTTTTTGCTGTCCACAATTCCTTGTCCCTACCCAGACACATTGAAATAACGAGTAGATCTTTCTTCACGAGAAACAAGACTTCCCTTATCTCCGTAGGGTCTTAGTTGTGTACTTTGTTTTTGCTGTCCACAATTCCTTGTCCCTACCCAGACACATTGAAATAACGCGTAGATCTTTCTTCACAGGAAACAAGACTTCCCTTATCTCCGTAGGGTCTTAATTGTGTACTTTGTTTTTGCTGTCCACAATTCCTTGTCCCTACCCAGACACATTGAAATAACGAGTAGATCTTTCTTCACAGGAAACAAGACTTCCCTTATCTACGTAGGGTCTTAATTGTGTACTTTGTTTTTGCTGTCCACAATTCCTTGTCCCTACCCAGACACATTGAAATAACGCGTAGATCTTTCTTCACGAGAAACAAGACTTCCCTTATCTCCGTAGGGTCTTAATTGTGTACTTTGTTTTATCTGTCCACAATTCCTTGTCCCTACCACACACATTGAAATAACGAGTAGATCTTTCTTCACGAGAAACAAGACTTCCTTTATCTCCGTAGGATCTTAATTGTGTACTTTGTTTTGCTGTCCACAATCCCTTGTCCCTACCCAGACACATTGAAATAACTAGTAGATCTTTCTTCACGAGAAACAAGACTTCCCTTATCTCCGTAGGGTCTTAATTGTGTACTTTGTTTTTGCTGTCCACAATTCCTTGTCCCTACCCAGACACATTGAAATAACGAGTAGATCTTTCTTCACGAGAAACAAGACTTCCCTTATCTACGTAGGGTCTTAATTGTGTACTTTGTTTTTGCTGTCCACAATTCCTTGTCCCTACCCAGACACATTGAAATAACGAGTAGATCTTTCTTCACGAGAAACAAGACTTCCCTTATCTCCGTAGGGTCTTAATTGTGTACTTTGTTTTTGCTGTCCACAATTCCTTGTCCCTACCACACACATTGAAATAACGAGTAGATCTTTCTTCACGAGAAACAAGACTTCCCTTATCTCCGTAGGGTCTTAATTGTGTACTTTGTTTTTGCTGTCCACAATTCCTTGTCCCTACCCAGACACATTGAAATAACGAGTAGATCTTTCTTCACGAGAAACAAGACTTCCCTTATCTACGTAGGGTCTTAATTGTGTACTTTGTTTTTGCTGTCCACAAGTCCTTGTCCCTACCCAGACACATTGAAATAACGAGTAGATCTTTCTTCACGAGAAACAAGACTTCCCTTATCTCCGTAGGGTCTTAATTGTGTACTTTGTTTTTGCTGTCCACAATTCCTTGTCCCTACCCAGACACATTGAAATAACGAGTAGATCTTTCTTCACGAGAAACAAGACTTCCCTTATCTCCGTAGGGTCTTAATTGTGTACTTTGTTTTTGCTGTCCACAATTCCTTGTCCCTACCACACACATTGAAATAACGAGTAGATCTTTCTTCACGAGAAACAAGACTTCCTTTATCTCCGTAGGATCTTAATTGTGTACTTTGTTTTGCTGTCCACAATCCCTTGTCCCTACCCAGACACATTGAAATAACTAGTAGATCTTTCTTCACGAGAAACAAGACTTCCCTTATCTCCGTAGGGTCTTAATTGTGTACTTTGTTTTTGCTGTCCACAATTCCTTGTCCCTACCCAGACACATTGAAATAATGAGTAGATCTTTCTTCACGAGAAACAAGACTTCCCTTATCTACGTAGGGTCTTAATTGTGTACTTTGTTTTTGCTGTCCGCAATTCCTTGTCCCTACCCAGACACATTGAAATAACGAGTAGATCTTTCTTCACGAGAAACAAGACTTCCCTTATCTACGTAGGGTCTTAATTGTGTACTTTGTTTTTGCTGTCCACAATTCCTTGTCCCTACCCAGACACATTGAAATAACGAGTAGATCTTTCTTCACGAGAAACAAGACTTCCCTTATCTCCGTAGGGTCGTAATTGTGTACTTTGTTTTGTTGTCCACAATCCCTTGTCCCTACCCAGACACATTGAAATAACTAGTAGATCTTTCTTTACGAGAAACAAGACTTCCCTTATCTCCGTAGGGTCGTAATTGTGTACTTTGTTTTGTTGTCCACAATCCCTTGTCCCTACCCAGACACATTGAAATAACTAGTAGATCTTTCTTTACGAGAAACAAGACTTCCCTTATCTACGTAGGGTCTTAATTGTGTACTTTGTTTTTGCTGTCCACAATTCCTTGTCCCTACCCAGACACATTGAAATAACGAGTAGATCTTTCTTCACGAGAAACAAGACTTCCTTTATCTCCGTAGGATCTTAATTGTGTACTTTGTTTTGCTGTCCACAATCCCTTGTCCCTACCCAGACACATTGAAATAACTAGTAGATCTTTCTTCACGAGAAACAAGACTTCCCTTATCTCCGTAGGGTCTTAATTGTGTACTTTGTTTTTGCTGTCCACAATTCCTTGTCCCTACCCAGACACATTGAAATAATGAGTAGATCTTTCTTCACGAGAAACAAGACTTCCCTTATCTACGTAGGGTCTTAATTGTGTACTTTGTTTTTGCTGTCCGCAATTCCTTGTCCCTACCACACACATTGAAATAACGAGTAGATCTTTCTTCACGAGAAACAAGACTTCCTTTATCTCCGTAGGATCTTAATTGTGTACTTTGTTTTGCTGTCCACAATCCCTTGTCCCTACCCAGACACATTGAAATAACTAGTAGATCTTTCTTCACGAGAAACAAGACTTCCCTTATCTCCGTAGGGTCTTAATTGTGTACTTTGTTTTTGCTGTCCACAATTCCTTGTCCCTACCCAGACACATTGAAATAATGAGTAGATCTTTCTTCACGAGAAACAAGACTTCCCTTATCTACGTAGGGTCTTAATTGTGTACTTTGTTTTTGCTGTCCGCAATTCCTTGTCCCTACCCAGACACATTGAAATAACGAGTAGATCTTTCTTCACGAGAAACAAGACTTCCCTTATCTACGTAGGGTCTTAATTGTGTACTTTGTTTTTGCTGTCCACAATTCCTTGTCCCTACCCAGACACATTGAAATAACGAGTAGATCTTTCTTCACGAGAAACAAGACTTCCCTTATCTCCGTAGGGTCGTAATTGTGTACTTTGTTTTGTTGTCCACAATCCCTTGTCCCTACCCAGACACATTGAAATAACTAGTAGATCTTTCTTTACGAGAAACAAGACTTCCCTTATCTCCGTAGGGTCGTAATTGTGTACTTTGTTTTGTTGTCCACAATCCCTTGTCCCTACCCAGACACATTGAAATAACTAGTAGATCTTTCTTTACGAGAAACAAGACTTCCCTTATCTACGTAGGGTCTTAATTGTGTACTTTGTTTTTGCTGTCCGCAATTCCTTGTCCCTACCACACACATTGAAATAACGAGTAGATCTTTCTTCACGAGAAACAAGACTTCCTTTATCTCCGTAGGATCTTAATTGTGTACTTTGTTTTGCTGTCCACAATCCCTTGTCCCTACCCAGACACATTGAAATAACTAGTAGATCTTTCTTCACGAGAAACAAGACTTCCCTTATCTCCGTAGGGTCTTAATTGTGTACTTTGTTTTTGCTGTCCACAATTCCTTGTCCCTACCCAGACACATTGAAATAATGAGTAGATCTTTCTTCACGAGAAACAAGACTTCCCTTATCTACGTAGGGTCTTAATTGTGTACTTTGTTTTTGCTGTCCGCAATTCCTTGTCCCTACCCAGACACATTGAAATAACGAGTAGATCTTTCTTCACGAGAAACAAGACTTCCCTTATCTACGTAGGGTCTTAATTGTGTACTTTGTTTTTGCTGTCCACAATTCCTTGTCCCTACCCAGACACATTGAAATAACGAGTAGATCTTTCTTCACGAGAAACAAGACTTCCCTTATCTCCGTAGGGTCGTAATTGTGTACTTTGTTTTGTTGTCCACAATCCCTTGTCCCTACCCAGACACATTGAAATAACTAGTAGATCTTTCTTTACGAGAAACAAGACTTCCCTTATCTCCGTAGGGTCGTAATTGTGTACTTTGTTTTGTTGTCCACAATCCCTTGTCCCTACCCAGACACATTGAAATAACTAGTAGATCTTTCTTTACGAGAAACAAGACTTCCCTTATCTACGTAGGGTCTTAATTGTGTACTTTGTTTTTGCTGTCCACAATTCCTTGTCCCTACCCAGACACATTGAAATAACGAGTAGATCTTTCTTCACGAGAAACAAGACTTCCTTTATCTCCGTAGGATCTTAATTGTGTACTTTGTTTTGCTGTCCACAATCCCTTGTCCCTACCCAGACACATTGAAATAACTAGTAGATCTTTCTTCACGAGAAACAAGACTTCCCTTATCTCCGTAGGGTCTTAATTGTGTACTTTGTTTTTGCTGTCCACAATTCCTTGTCCCTACCCAGACACATTGAAATAATGAGTAGATCTTTCTTCACGAGAAACAAGACTTCCCTTATCTACGTAGGGTCTTAATTGTATACTTTGTTTTTGCTGTCCGCAATTCCTTGTCCCTACCACACACATTGAAATAACGAGTAGATCTTTCTTCACGAGAAACAAGACTTCCTTTATCTCCGTAGGATCTTAATTGTGTACTTTGTTTTGCTGTCCACAATCCCTTGTCCCTACCCAGACACATTGAAATAACTAGTAGATCTTTCTTCACGAGAAACAAGACTTCCCTTATCTCCGTAGGGTCTTAATTGTGTACTTTGTTTTTGCTGTCCACAATTCCTTGTCCCTACCCAGACACATTGAAATAATGAGTAGATCTTTCTTCACGAGAAACAAGACTTCCCTTATCTACGTAGGGTCTTAATTGTGTACTTTGTTTTTGCTGTCCGCAATTCCTTGTCCCTACCCAGACACATTGAAATAACGAGTAGATCTTTCTTCACGAGAAACAAGACTTCCCTTATCTACGTAGGGTCTTAATTGTGTACTTTGTTTTTGCTGTCCACAATTCCTTGTCCCTACCCAGACACATTGAAATAACGAGTAGATCTTTCTTCACGAGAAACAAGACTTCCCTTATCTCCGTAGGGTCGTAATTGTGTACTTTGTTTTGTTGTCCACAATCCCTTGTCCCTACCCAGACACATTGAAATAACTAGTAGATCTTTCTTTACGAGAAACAAGACTTCCCTTATCTCCGTAGGGTCGTAATTGTGTACTTTGTTTTGTTGTCCACAATCCCTTGTCCCTACCCAGACACATTGAAATAACTAGTAGATCTTTCTTTACGAGAAACAAGACTTCCCTTATCTACGTAGGGTCTTAATTGTGTACTTTGTTTTTGCTGTCCACAATTCCTTGTCCCTACCCAGACACATTGAAATAACGAGTAGATCTTTCTTCACGAGAAACAAGACTTCCTTTATCTCCGTAGGATCTTAATTGTGTACTTTGTTTTGCTGTCCACAATCCCTTGTCCCTACCCAGACACATTGAAATAACTAGTAGATCTTTCTTCACGAGAAACAAGACTTCCCTTATCTCCGTAGGGTCTTAATTGTGTACTTTGTTTTTGCTGTCCACAATTCCTTGTCCCTACCCAGACACATTGAAATAATGAGTAGATATTTCTTCACGAGAAACAAGACTTCCCTTATCTACGTAGGGTCTTAATTGTGTACTTTGTTTTTGCTGTCCGCAATTCCTTGTCCCTACCCAGACACATTGAAATAACGAGTAGATCTTTCTTCACGAGAAACAAGACTTCCCTTATCTACGTAGGGTCTTAATTGTGTACTTTGTTTTTGCTGTCCACAATTCCTTGTCCCTACCCAGACACATTGAAATAACGAGTAGATCTTTCTTCACGAGAAACAAGACTTCCCTTATCTCCGTAGGGTCGTAATTGTGTACTTTGTTTTGTTGTCCACAATCCCTTGTCCCTACCCAGACACATTGAAATAACTAGTAGATCTTTCTTTACGAGAAACAAGACTTCCCTTATCTACGTAGGGTCTTAATTGTGTACTTTGTTTTTGCTGTCCACAATTCCTTGTCCCTACCAGACACATTGAAATAACGAGTAGATATTTCTTTACGTGAAACAAGACCTTCCTTTATTCCGTAGGGTCTACTAAGTGATCTCTCTTAGAGGGACCTGCTGTATATCCTGTCGTCCTCCTACCACACAATTGGGGGTAACGAGTAGATCTTTCTTTACGTGAAACAAGACCTTCCTTTATTCCGTAGGGTCTACTAAGTGATCTCTCTTAGAGAGACCTGCTGTTTATCCTGTCGTCCTCCTACCACACAATTGGGGGTAACGAGTAGATCTTTCTTTACGTGAAACAAGACCTTCCTTTATTCCGTAGGGTCTACTAAGTGATCTCTCTTAGAGGGACCTGCTGCTTATCCTGTCGTCCTCCTACCACACAATTGGGGGTAACGAGTAGAACTTTCTTTACGTGAAACAATACCTTCCTTTATTCCGTAGGGTCTACTAAGTGATCTCTCTTAGAGAGACCTGCTGTTTATCCTGTCGTCCTCCTACCACACAATTGGGGGTAACGAGTAGATCTTTCTTTACGTGAAACAAGACCTTCCTTTATTCCGTAGGGTCTACTAAGTGATCTCCCTTAGAGGGACCTGCTGTATATCCTGTCGTCCTCCTACCACACAATTGGGGGTAACGAGTAGATCTTTCTTTACGTGAAACAAGACCTTCCTATATTCCATAGGGTCTACTAAGTGATCTCTCTTAGAGGGATCTGCTGTTTATCCTATCGTCCTCCTTCCACACAATTGGGGGTAACGAGTAGATATTTCTTCACGTGAGACAAAACCTTCCTTTATTCCGTAGGGTCTACTAAGTGATCTCTCTTAGAGGGACCTGCTGTTTATCCTGTCGTCCTCCTACCACACAATTGGGGGTAACGAGTAGATCTTTCTTTACGTGAAACAAGACCTTCCTTTATTCCGTAGGGTCTACTAAGTGATCTCTCTTAGAGAGACCTGCTGTTTATCCTGTCGTCCTCCTACCACACAATTGGGGGTAACGAGTAGATCTTTCTTTACGTGAAACAAGACCTTCCTTTATTCCGTAGGGTCTACTAAGTGATCTCTCTTAGAGAGACCTGCTGTTTATCCTGTCGTCCTCCTACCACACAATTGGGGGTAACGAGTAGATCTTTCTTTACGTGAAACAAGACCTTCCTTTATTCCGTAGGGTCTACTAAGTGATCTCTCTTAGAGAGACCTGCTGTTTATCCTGTCGTCCTATTACCACACAATTGGGGGTAACGAGTAGATCTTTCTTTACGTGAAACAAGACCTTCCTTTATTCCGTAGGGTCTACTAAGTGATCTCTCTTAGAGAGACCTGCTGTTTATCCTGTCGTCCTCCTACCACACAATTGGGGGTAACGAGTAGATCTTTCTTTACGTGAAACAAGACCTTCCTTTATTCCGTAGGGTCTACTAAGTGATCTCTCTTAGAGAGACCTGCTGTTTATCCTGTCGTCCTCCTACCACTCAATTGGGGGTAACGAGTAGATCTTTCTTTACGTGAAACAAGACCTTCCTTTATTCCGTAGGGTCTACTAAGTGATCTCTCTTAGAGGGACCTGCTGTTTATCCTGTCGTCTTCCTACCACACAATTGGGGGTAACGAGTAGATATTTCTTCACGTGAAACAAGACCTTCCTTTATTCCGTAGGGTCTACTAAGTGATCTCTCTTAGAGAGACCTTCTGTTTATCCTGTCGTCCTCCTACCACTCAATTGGGGGTAACGAGTAGATCTTTCTTTACGTGAAACAAGACCTTCCTTTATTCCGTAGGGTCTACTAAGTGATCTCTCTTAGAGAGACCTGCTGTTTATCCTGTCGTCCTCCTTCCACACAATTGGGGGTAACGAGTAGATCTTTCTTTACGTGAAACAAGACCTTCCTTTATTCCGTAGGGTCTACTAAGTGATCTCTCTTAGAGAGACCTGCTGTTTATCCTGTCGTCCTCCTACCACACAATTGGGGGTAACGAGTAGATCTTTCTTTACGTGAAACAAGACCTTCCTTTATTCCGTAGGGTCTACTAAGTGATCTCTCTTAGAGAGACCTGCTGTTTATCCTGTCGTCCTCCTACCACACAATTGGGGGTAACGAGTAGATCTTTCTTTACGTGAAACAAGACCTTCCTTTATTCCGTAGGGTCTACTAAGTGATCTCTCTTAGAGGGACCTGCTGTTTATCCTGTCGTCCTCCTACCACACAATTGGGGGTAACGAGTAGATCTTTCTTTACGTGAAACAAGACCTTCCTTTATTCCGTAGGGTCTACTAAGTGATCTCTCTTAGAGGGACCTGCTGTTTATCCTGTCGTCCTCCTACCACACAATTGGGGGTAACGAGTAGATCTTTCTTTACGTGAAACAAGACCTTCCTTTATTCCGTAGGGTCTACTAAGTGATCTCTCTTAGAGAGACCTGCTGTTTATCCTGTCGTTCTCCTACCACACAATTGGGGGTAACGAGTAGATCTTTCTTTACGTGAAACAAGACCTTCCTTTATTCCGTAGGGTCTACTAAGTGATCTCTCTTAGAGAGACCTGCTGTTTATCCTGTCGTCCTCCTACCACACAATTGGGGGTAACGAGTAGATCTTTCTTTACGTGAAACAAGACCTTCCTTTATTCCGTAGGGTCTACTAAGTGATCTCTCTTAGAGAGACCTGCTGTTTATCCTGTCGTCCTCCTACCACACAATTGGGGGTAACGAGTAGATCTTTCTTTACGTGAAACAAGACCTTCCTTTATTCCGTAGGGTCTACTAAGTGATCTCTCTTAGAGAGACCTGCTGTTTATCCTGTCGTCCTCCTACCACACAATTGGGGGTAACGTGTAGATCTTTCTTTACGTGAAACAAGACCTTCCTTTATTCCGTAGGGTCTACTAAGTGAACTCTCTTAGAGTGACCTGCTGTTTATCCTGTCGTCTTCCTACCACACAATTGGGGGTAACGAGTAGATCTTTCTTTACGTGAAACAAGACCTTCCTTTATTACTAAGGGTCTACTAAGTGATCTCTCTTAGAGGGACCTGCTGTTTATCCTGTCGTCTTCCTACCACACAATTGGGGGTAACGAGTAGATCTTTCTTTACGTGAAACAAGACCTTCCTTTATTACTAAGGGTCTACTAAGTGATCTCTCTTAGAGGGACCTGCTGTTTATCCTGTCGTCCTCCTACCACACAATTGGGGGTAACGAGTA
Source organism: Prosapia bicincta (assembly GCA_036971475.1). NCBI lineage: Eukaryota > Metazoa > Arthropoda > Insecta > Hemiptera > Cercopidae > Prosapia > Prosapia bicincta. Next base: position 31,219,757 of record JBAIZL010000005.1, read on the forward strand.
GATCTTTCTTTACGTGAAACAAGACCTTCCTTTATTACTAAGGGTCTACTAAGTGATCTCTCTTAGAGGGACCTGCTGTTTATCCTGTCGTCTTCCTACCACACAATTGGGGGTAACGAGTAGATCTTTCTTTACGTGAAACAATACCTTCCTTTATTACTAAGGGTCTACTAAGTGATCTCTCTTAGAGGGACCTGCTGTTTATCCTGTCGTCTTCCTACCACACAATTGGGGGTAACGAGTAGATCTTTCTTTACGTGAAACAAGACCTTCCTTTATTACTAAGGGTCTACTAAGTGATCTCTCTTAGAGGGACCTGCTGTTTATCCTGTCGTCTTCCTACCACACAATTGGGGGTAACGAGTAGATCTTTCTTTACGTGAAACAAGACCTTCCTTTATTACTAAGGGTCTACTAAGTGATCTCTCTTAGAGGGACCTGCTGTTTATCCTGTCGTCCTCCTACCACACAATTGGGGGTAACGAGTAGATCTTTCTTTACGTGAAACAAGACCTTCCTTTATTACTAAGGGTCTACTAAGTGATCTCTCTTAGAGGGACCTGCTGTTTATCCTGTCGTCCTCCTACCACACAATTGGGGGTAACGAGTAGATCTTTCTTTACGTGAAACAAGACCTTCCTTTATTACTAAAGGTCTACTAAGTGATCTCTCTAAGAGGGACCTGCTGTTTATCCTGTCGTCTTCCTACCACACAATTGGGGGTAACGAGTAGATCTTTCTTTACGTGAAACAAGACCTTCCTTTATTCCGTAGGGTCTACTAACTGAACTCTCTTAGAGAGACCTGCTGTTTATCCTATCGTCATCCTACCACACAATTGGGGGTAACGAGTAGATCTTTCTTTACGTGAAACAAGACCTTCCTTTATTACTAAGGGTCTACTAAGTGATCTCTCTTAGAGGGACCTGCTGTTTATCCTGTCGTCCTCCTACCACACAATTGGGGGTAACGAGTAGATCTTCCTTTACGTGAGACAAGACCTTCCTTTATTCCGTAGGGTCTACTAAGTGATCTCTCTTAGAGGGACCTGCTGTTTATCCTGTCGTCCTCCTACCATACAATTGGGGGTAACGAGTAGATCTTTCTTTACGTGAAACAATACCTTCCTTTATTCCGTAGGGTCTACTAAGTGATCTCTCTTAGAGGGACCTGCTGTTTATCCTGTCGTCCTCCTACCATACAATTGGGGGTAACGAGTAGATCTTTCTTTACGTGAAACAAGACCTTCCTTTATTCCGTAGGGTCTACTAAGTGATCTCTCTTAGAGGGACCTGCTGTTTATCCTGTCGTCCTCCTACCATACAATTGGGGGTAACGAGTAGATATTTCTTTACGTGAAACAATACCTTCCTTTATTCCGTAGGGTCTAATAAGTGATCTCTCTTAGAGGGACCTGCTGTTTATCCTGTCGTCCTCCTACCATACAATTTGGGGTAACGAGTAGAACTTTCTTTACGTGAAACAAGACCTTCCTTTATTCCGTAGGGTCTACTAAGTGATCTCTCTTAGAGGGACCTGCTGTTTATCCTGTCGTCCTCCTACCACACAATTGGGGGTAACGAGTAGATCTTTCTTTACGTGAAACAAGACCTTCCTTTATTCCGTAGGGTCTACTAAGTGATCTCTCTTAGAGAGACCTGCTGTTTATCCTGTCGTTCTCCTACCACACAATTGGGGGTAACGAGTAGATCTTTCTTTACGTGAAACAAGACCTTCCTTTATTCCGTAGGGTCTACTAAGTGATCTCTCTTAGAGAGACCTGCTGTTTATCCTGTCGTCCTCCTACCACACAATTGGGGGTAACGAGTAGATCTTTCTTTACGTGAAACAAGACCTTCCTTTATTCCGTAGGGTCTACTAAGTGATCTCTCTTAGAGAGACCTGCTGTTTATCCTGTCGTCCTCCTACCACACAATTGGGGGTAACGAGTAGATCTTTCTTTACGTGAAACAAGACCTTCCTTTATTCCGTAGGGTCTACTAAGTGATCTCTCTTAGAGAGACCTGCTGTTTATCCTGTCGTCCTCCTACCACACAATTGGGGGTAACGTGTAGATCTTTCTTTACGTGAAACAAGACCTTCCTTTATTCCGTAGGGTCTACTAAGTGAACTCTCTTAGAGGGACCTGCTGTTTATCCTGTCGTCTTCCTACCACACAATTGGGGGTAACGAGTAGATCTTTCTTTACGTGAAACAAGACCTTCCTTTATTCCGTAGGGTCTACTAAGTGATCTCTCTTAGAGAGACCTGCTGTTTATCCTGTCGTCCTCCTACCACACAATTGGGGGTAACGAGTAGATCTTTCTTTACGTGAAACAAGACCTTCCTTTATTACTAAGGGTCTACTAAGTGATCTCTCTTAGAGGGACCTGCTGTTTATCCTGTCGTCCTCCTACCACACAATTGGGGGTAACGAGTAGATCTTTCTTTACGTGAAACAAGACCTTCCTTTATTCCGTAGGGTCTACTAAGTGATCTCTCTTAGAGAGACCTGCTGTTTATCCTGTCGTCCTCCTACCACACAATTGGGGGTAACGAGTAGATCTTTCTTTACGTGAAACAAGACCTTCCTTTATTACTAAGGGTCTACTAAGTGATCTCTCTTAGAGGGACCTGCTGTTTATCCTGTCGTCCTCCTACCACACAATTGGGGGTAACGAGTAGATCTTTCTTTACGTGAAACAAGACCTTCCTTTATTACTAAGGGTCTACTAAGTGATCTCTCTTAGAGGGACCTGCTGTTTATCCTGTCGTCCTCCTACCACACAATTGGGGGTAACGAGTAGATCTTTCTTTACGTGAAACAAGACCTTCCTTTATTACTAAAGGTCTACTAAGTGATCTCTCTAAGAGGGACCTGCTGTTTATCCTGTCGTCTTCCTACCACACAATTGGGGGTAACGAGTAGATCTTTCTTTACGTGAAACAAGACCTTCCTTTATTCCGTAGGGTCTACTAACTGAACTCTCTTAGAGAGACCTGCTGTTTATCCTATCGTCATCCTACCACACAATTGGGGGTAACGAGTAGATCTTTCTTTACGTGAAACAAGACCTTCCTTTATTACTAAGGGTCTACTAAGTGATCTCTCTTAGAGGGACCTGCTGTTTATCCTGTCGTCCTCCTACCACACAATTGGGGGTAACGAGTAGATCTTCCTTTACGTGAGACAAGACCTTCCTTTATTCCGTAGGGTCTACTAAGTGATCTCTCTTAGAGGGACCTGCTGTTTATCCTGTCGTCCTCCTACCATACAATTGGGGGTAACGAGTAGATCTTTCTTTACGTGAAACAAGACCTTCCTTTATTCCGTAGGGTCTACTAAGTGATCTCTCTTAGAGGGACCTGCTGTTTATCCTGTCGTCCTCCTACCATACAATTGGGGGTAACGAGTAGATATTTCTTTACGTGAAACAATACCTTCCTTTATTCCGTAGGGTCTAATAAGTGATCTCTCTTAGAGGGACCTGCTGTTTATCCTGTCGTCCTCCTACCATACAATTTGGGGTAACGAGTAGAACTTTCTTTACGTGAAACAAGACCTTCCTTTATTCCGTAGGGTCTACTAAGTGATCTCTCTTAGAGGGACCTGCTGTTTATCCTGTCGTCCTCCTACCACACAATTGGGGGTAACGAGTAGATCTTTCTTTACGTGAAACAAGACCTTCCTTTATTCCGTAGGGTCTACTAAGTGATCTCTCTTAGAGGGACCTTCTGTTTATCCTGTCGTCTTCCTACCACACAATTGGGTGTAACGAGTAGATCTTTCTTCACGTGAAACAAGACCTTCCTTTATTCCGTAGGGCCTACTAAGTGATCTCTCTTAGAGGGACCTGCTGCTTATCCTGTCGTCCTCCTACCACACAATTGGGGGTAACGAGTAGATCTTTCTTTACGTGAAACAAGACCTTCCTTTATTCCGTAGGGTCTACTAAGTGATCTCTCTTAGAGGGACCTGCTGTTTATCCTGTTGTCTTCCTACCACACAATTGGGGATATCGGGTAGATATTTATAGGTAGTAGATTTAGTTATCATTTACGAACTGTACGATGGATGTCATAATACCACTGTTGGTCTGTACCAGATTGGCCTATATCCTTTAAATAGGCCTTTAAGATATATCGTTCAATGATACATGATATCCTTTGCTCCAGGATATTCCAAATACCTTTACATACGTTCCATAGACCACATCATAATGCTTAGTCTCCCCGAAATACTCTTACTGTACGTGCCTACAATTGTATTGTTCTATTTTGGTTGATGGTAACTGTCATGAAGCAAAGGTTATGATTCTAGTTATCGTTCTTAATATTTGTTATTTTACATGTACGATTGTTTCACACCATTGTAAAGGTCGAACCAACTGATTCTTCCACACCAAAGAAGTTTAAAATCTCGTCCCACATTACCCTCACATTAGTGATCATCTCTTTAGGATTACCCTGCATGTAGGATTGCCCATGTCAGCTACAAGCCTTACCTTAAAACACGAGTTTTTCGTCGATCAATCAGCCTTAATCCTATTAATCAACCCTAATAATTTCAGTCAACCGCAACCCTTTCCACACTAGGAATGCGTTTTCGGTGCGGGTTGTCTACATACACATACTGATAACATTTTTAATATAAGTAATTAAACATCTATATTGGCATTACTACGTGTTAAACTGTCATAACATGTTCGACGGTAATGTAAATAGAATAATTATTCTGAAGTACGGTTTGACAAGTTTTGGGGAGGCAACTGTTTCCGCCAATCGTGGAACTGCGATGTAATCAAGTCGCAACACGTTGGTTGCCATGGGAGACCGGCGACAAACAAAAACTGCAAGGTTCAAAACAACGTCCTGCTTTGTATCTAGATAACAGCGGCCTTTGGTAAGACTACATTTCCTGATTAACATAGCCACTGACGCTGACGGTCCGATTGGCTGATTAGCATTCTGGTTGAATTTTGTCGGATGAATGTTTTACAATGTCGAGTTGAACAGGTGTTTTGAGTAGACAGCGGCATTGCTGAGAATGGGTTAGATGTGTTTAATTTCCCTAAACTGTAGGGGAGATGGGTATCTCTCCCATTACCACAAAGTCAGAACAGTGTGCATGCGCTACAAGGATAGACACCGCATGGCAGGAAGCAGACGTGTTTGCTCTTTGCTAACTCCAGGGGAGATGGGTATCTCTCCCATTACCACAAAGTCAGAACAGTGTATATGCGCTACAAGGATAGACACCGCATGGCAGGAAGCAGACGTGTTTGCTCTCTCCTAACTGTAGGGGAGATGGGTATCTCTCCCATTACCACAAAGTCAGAACAGTGTATATGCGCTACAAGGATAGACACCGCATGGCAGGAAGCAGACGTGTTTGCTCTCTCCTAACTCTAGGGGAGATGCGTATCTCTCCCATTACCACAAAGTCAGAACAGTGTATATGCGCTACAAGGATAGACACCGCATGGCAGGAAGCAGACGTGTTTGCTCTCTCCTAACTCTAGGGGAGATGCGTATCTCTCCCATTACCACAAAGTCAGAACAGTGTATATGCGCTACAAGGATAGACACCGCATGGCAGGAAGCAGACGTGTTTGCTCTCTCCTAACTGTAGGGGAGATGGGTATCTCTCCCATTACCACAAAGTCAGAACAGTGTGTATGCGCTACAAGGATAGACACCGCATGGCAGGAAGCAGACGTGTTTGCTCTCTCCTAACTCTAGGGGAGATGCGTATCTCTCCCATTACCACAAAGTCAGAACAGTGTGTATGCGCTATAAGGACAGATACCGCATGGCAGGAAGCAGACGTGTTTGCTCTCTCCTAACTGTAGGGGAGATGGGTATCTCTCCCATTACCACAAAGTCAGAACAGTGTGTATGCGCTATAAGGACAGATACCGCATGGCGGGGAGCAAACGTGTTTGCTCTCTCCTAACTGTAGGGGAGATGGGTATCTCTCCCATTACCACAAAGTCAGAACAGTGTGTATGCGCTATAAGGACAGATACCGCATGGCAGGAAGCAGACGTGTTTGCTCTCTCCTAACTGTAGGGGAGATGGGTATCTCTCCCATTACCACAAAGTCAGAACAGTGTGTATGCGCTATAAGGACAGATACCGCATGGCGGGGAGCAAACGTGTTTGCTCTCTCCTAACTGTAGGGGAGATGGGTATCTCTCCCATTACCACAAAGTCAGAACAGTGTGTATGCGCTATAAGGACAGATACCGCATGGCAGGAAGCAGACGTGTTTGCTCTCTCCTAACTGTAGGGGAGATGGGTATCTCTCCCATTACCACAAAGTCAGAACAGTGTGTATGCGCTATAAGGACAGATACCGCATGGCGGGGAGCAAACGTGTTTGCTCTCTCCTAACTGTAGGGGAGATGGGTATCTCTCCCATTACCACAAAGTCAGAACAGTGTATATGCGCTACAAGGATAGACACCGCATGGCAGGAAGCAGACGTGTTTGCTCTCTCCTAACTGTAGGGGAGATGGGTATCTCTCCCATTACCACAAAGTCAGAACAGTGTGTATGCGCTATAAGGACAGATACCGCATGGCGGGGAGCAAACGTGTTTGCTCTCTCCTAACTCTAGGGGAGATGGGTATCTCTCCCATTACCACAAAGTCAGAACAGTGTGTATGCGCTATAAGGACAGATACCGCATGGCAGGAAGCAGACGTGTTTGCTCTCTCCTAACTGTAGGGGAGATGGGTATCTCTCCCATTACCACAAAGTCAGAACAGTGTATATGCGCTATAAGGACAGATACCGCATGGCGGGGAGCAAACGTGTTTGCTCTCTCCTAACTGTAGGGGAGATGGGTATCTCTCCCATTACCACAAAGTCAGAACAGTGTGTATGCGCTATAAGGACAGATACCGCATGGCAGGGAGCAGACGTGTTTGCTCTCTCCTAACTCTAGGGGAGATGGGTATCTCTCCCATTACCACAAAGTCAGAACAGTGTGTATGCGCTATAAGGACAGATACCGCATGGCAGGAAGCAGACGTGTTTGCTCTTTGCTAACTCTAGGGGAGATGGGTATCTCTCCCATTACCACAAAGTCAGAACAGTGTGTATGCGCTATAAGGACAGATACCGCATGGCAGGAAGCAGACGTGTTTGCTCTCTCCTAACTGTAGGGGAGATGGGTATCTCTCCCATTACCACAAAGTCAGAACAGTGTGTATGCGCTATAAGGACAGATACCGCATGGCGGGGAGCAAACGTGTTTGCTCTCTCCTAACTGTAGGGGAGATGGGTATCTCTCCCATTACCACAAAGTCAGAACAGTGTGTATGCGCTATAAGGATAGATACCGCATGGCGGGGAGCAAACGTGTTTGCTCTCTCCTAACTGTAGGGGAGATGGGTATCTCTCCCATTACCACAAAGTCAGAACAGTGTATATGCGCTACAAGGACAGATACCGCATGGCGGGGAGCAAACGTGTTTGCTCTCTCCTAACTGTAGGGGAGATGGGTATCTCTCCCATTACCACAAAGTCAGAACAGTGTGTATGCGCTATAAGGACAGATACCGCATGGCGGGGAGCAAACGTGTTTGCTCTCTCCTAACTCTAGGGGAGATGGGTATCTCTCCCATTACCACAAAGTCAGAACAGTGTGTATGCGCTATAAGGACAGATACCGCATGGCGGGGAGCAAACGTGTTTGCTCTCTCCTAACTGTAGGGGAGATGGGTATCTCTCCCATTACCACAAAGTCAGAACAGTGTGTATGCGCTATAAGGATAGATACCGCATGGCGGGGAGCAAACGTGTTTGCTCTCTCCTAACTGTAGGGGAGATGGGTATCTCTCCCATTACCACAAAGTCAGAACAGTGTATATGCGCTACAAGGACAGATACCGCATGGCGGGGAGCAAACGTGTTTGCTCTCTCCTAACTGTAGGGGAGATGGGTATCTCTCCCATTACCACAAAGTCAGAACAGTGTGTATGCGCTATAAGGACAGATACCGCATGGCGGGGAGCAAACGTGTTTGCTCTCTCCTAACTCTAGGGGAGATGGGTATCTCTCCCATTACCACAAAGTCAGAACAGTGTGTATGCGCTATAAGGACAGATACCGCATGGCGGGGAGCAAACGTGTTTGCTCTCTCCTAACTGTAGGGGAGATGGGTATCTCTCCCATTACCACAAAGTCAGAACAGTGTGTATGCGCTACAAGGATAGACACCGCATGGCAGGAAGCAGACGTGTTTGCTCTCTCCTAACTGTAGGGGAGATGGGTATCTCTCCCATTACCACAAAGTCAGAACAGTGTGTATGCGCTATAAGGACAGATACCGCATGGCGGGGAGCAAACGTGTTTGCTCTCTCCTAACTGTAGGGGAGATGGGTATCTCTCCCATTACCACAAAGTCAGAACAGTGTGTATGCGCTATAAGGACAGATACCGCATGGCGGGGAGCAAACGTGTTTGCTCTCTCCTAACTGTAGGGGAGATGGGTATCTCTCCCATTACCACAAAGTCAGAACAGTGTGTATGCGCTACAAGGATAGACACCGCATGGCAGGAAGCAGACGTGTTTGCTCTTTGCTAACTGTAGGGGAGATGGGTATCTCTCCCATTACCACAAAGTCAGAACAGTGTGTATGCGCTATAAGGACAGATACCGCATGGCGGGGAGCAAACGTGTTTGCTCTCTCCTAACTGTAGGGGAGATGGGTATCTCTCCCATTACCACAAAGTCAGAACAGTGTGTATGCGCTATAAGGACAGATACCGCATGGCGGGGAGCAAACGTGTTTGCTCTCTCCTAACTGTAGGGGAGATGGTTATCTCTCCCATTACCACAAAGTCAGAACAGTGTGTATGCGCTACAAGGATAGACACCGCATGGCAGGAAGCAAACGTGTTTGCTCTCTCCTAACTGTAGGGGAGATGGGTATCTCTCCCATTACCACAAAGTCAGAACAGTGTATATGCGCTACAAGGATAGAAACCGCATGGCAGGAAGCAGTCGTGTTTGCTCTCTCCTAACTGTAGGGGAGATGGGTATCTCTCCCATTACCACAAAGTCAGAACAGTGTATATGCGCTACAAGGATAGACACCGCATGGCAGGAAGCAGACGTGTTTGCTCTTTGCTAACTCCAGGGGAGATGGGTATCTCTCCCATTACCACAAAGTCAGAACAGTGTATATGCGCTACAAGGATAGACACCGCATGGCAGGAAGCAGACGTGTTTGCTCTCTCCTAACTGTAGGGGAGATGGGTATCTCTCCCATTACCACAAAGTCAGAACAGTGTGTATGCGCTATAAGGACAGACACCGCATGGCAGGAAGCAGACGTGTTTGCTCTTTGCTAACTCCAGGGGAGATGGGTATCTCTCCCATTACCACAAAGTCAGAACAGTGTGTATGCGCTATAAGGACAGACACCGCATGGCGGGGAGCAAACGTGTTTGCTCTCTCCTAACTGTAGGGGAGATGGGTATCTCTCCCATTACCACAAAGTCAGAACAGTGTGTATGCGCTATAAGGACAGATACCGCATGGCGGGGAGCAAACGTGTTTGCTCTCTCCTAACTGTAGGGGAGATGGGTATCTCTCCCATTACCACAAAGTCAGAACAGTGTGTATGCGCTACAAGGATAGACACCGCATGGCAGGAAGCAGACGTGTTTGCTCTCTCCTAACTGTAGGGGAGATGGGTATCTCTCCCATTACCACAAAGTCAGAACAGTGTATATGCGCTATAAGGACAGATACCGCATGGCAGGAAGCAGACGTGTTTGCTCTCTCCTAACTCTAGGGGAGATGCGTATCTCTCCCATTACCACAAAGTCAGAACAGTGTATATGCGCTATAAGGACAGATACCGCATGGCAGGAAGCAGACGTGTTTGCTCTCTCCTAACTGTAGGGGAGATGGGTATCTCTCCCATTACCACAAAGTCAGAACAGTGTGTATGCGCTATAAGGACAGATACCGCATGGCAGGAAGCAGACGTGTTTGCTCTTTGTTTACTCCAGGGGAGATGGGTATCTCTCCCATTACCACAAAGTCAGAACAGTGTGTATGCGCTATAAGGATAGATACCGCATGGCGGGGAGCAGACGTGTTTGCTCTCTCCTAACTGTAGGGGAGATGGGTATCTCTCCCATTACCACAAAGTCAGAACAGTGTGTATGCGCTACAAGGATAGACACCGCATGGCAGGAAGCAGACGTGTTTGCTCTCTCCTAACTGTAGGGGAGATGGGTATCTCTCCCATTACCACAAAGTCAGAACAGTGTGTATGCGCTATAAGGACAGATACCGCATGGCGGGGAGCAAACGTGTTTGCTCTCTCCTAACTGTAGGGGAGATGGGTATCTCTCCCATTACCACAAAGTCAGAACAGTGTGTATGCGCTATAAGGACAGATACCGCATGGCGGGGAGCAAACGTGTTTGCTCTCTCCTAACTGTAGGGGAGATGGGTATCTCTCCCATTACCACAAAGTCAGAACAGTGTGTATGCGCTATAAGGACAGATACCGCATGGCGGGGAGCAAACGTGTTTGCTCTCTCCTAACTGTAGGGGAGATGGGTATCTCTCCCATTACCACAAAGTCAGAACAGTGTGTATGCGCTATAAGGACAGATACCGCATGGCGGGGAGCAAACGTGTTTGCTCTTTGCTAACTGTAGGGGAGATGGGTATCTCTCCCATTACCACAAAGTCAGAACAGTGTGTATGCGCTACAAGGATAGACACCGCATGGCAGGAAGCAGACGTGTTTGCTCTCTCCTAACTGTAGGGGAGATGGGTATCTCTCCCATTACCACAAAGTCAGAACAGTGTATATGCGCTATAAGGACAGATACCGCATGGCAGGAAGCAGACGTGTTTGCTCTCTCCTAACTCTAGGGGAGATGCGTATCTCTCCCATTACCACAAAGTCAGAACAGTGTATATGCGCTATAAGGATAGATACCGCATGGCGGGGAGCAGACGTGTTTGCTCTCTCCTAACTGTAGGGGAGATGGGTATCTCTCCCATTACCACAAAGTCAGAACAGTGTGTATGCGCTACAAGGATAGACACCGCATGGCAGGAAGCAGACGTGTTTGCTCTCTCCTAACTGTAGGGGAGATGGGTATCTCTCCCATTACCACAAAGTCAGAACAGTGTGTATGCGCTATAAGGACAGATACCGCATGGCGGGGAGCAAACGTGTTTGCTCTCTCCTAACTGTAGGGGAGATGGGTATCTCTCCCATTACCACAAAGTCAGAACAGTGTGTATGCGCTATAAGGACAGATACCGCATGGCGGGGAGCAAACGTGTTTGCTCTCTCCTAACTGTAGGGGAGATGGGTATCTCTCCCATTACCACAAAGTCAGAACAGTGTGTATGCGCTATAAGGACAGATACCGCATGGCGGGGAGCAAACGTGTTTGCTCTCTCCTAACTGTAGGGGAGATGGGTATCTCTCCCATTACCACAAAGTCAGAACAGTGTGTATGCGCTATAAGGACAGATACCGCATGGCGGGGAGCAAACGTGTTTGCTCTTTGCTAACTGTAGGGGAGATGGGTATCTCTCCCATTACCACAAAGTCAGAACAGTGTGTATGCGCTACAAGGATAGACACCGCATGGCAGGAAGCAGACGTGTTTGCTCTCTCCTAACTGTAGGGGAGATGGGTATCTCTCCCATTACCACAAAGTCAGAACAGTGTATATGCGCTATAAGGACAGATACCGCATGGCAGGAAGCAGACGTGTTTGCTCTCTCCTAACTCTAGGGGAGATGCGTATCTCTCCCATTACCACAAAGTCAGAACAGTGTATATGCGCTATAAGGACAGATACCGCATGGCAGGAAGCAGACGTGTTTGCTCTCTCCTAACTGTAGGGGAGATGGGTATCTCTCCCATTACCACAAAGTCAGAACAGTGTGTATGCGCTATAAGGACAGATACCGCATGGCAGGAAGCAGACGTGTTTGCTCTCTCCTAACTGTAGGGGAGATGGGTATCTCTCCCATTACCACAAAGTCAGAACAGTGTGTATGCGCTACAAGGATAGACACCGCATGGCAGGAAGCAGACGTGTTTGCTCTCTCCTAACTGTAGGGGAGATGGGTATCTCTCCCATTACCACAAAGTCAGAACAGTGTGTATGCGCTATAAGGACAGATACCGCATGGCGGGGAGCAAACGTGTTTGCTCTCTCCTAACTGTAGGGGAGATGGGTATCTCTCCCATTACCACAAAGTCAGAACAGTGTGTATGCGCTATAAGGACAGATACCGCATGGCGGGGAGCAAACGTGTTTGCTCTCTCCTAACTGTAGGGGAGATGGGTATCTCTCCCATTACCACAAAGTCAGAACAGTGTGTATGCGCTATAAGGACAGATACCGCATGGCGGGGAGCAAACGTGTTTGCTCTCTCCTAACTGTAGGGGAGATGGGTATCTCTCCCATTACCACAAAGTCAGAACAGTGTGTATGCGCTATAAGGACAGATACCGCATGGCGGGGAGCAAACGTGTTTGCTCTTTGCTAACTGTAGGGGAGATGGGTATCTCTCCCATTACCACAAAGTCAGAACAGTGTATATGCGCTACAAGGACAGATACCGCATGGCGGGGAGCAAACGTGTTTGCTCTTTGCTAACTGTAGGGGAGATGGGTATCTCTCCCATTACCACAAAGTCAGAACAGTGTGTATGCGCTACAAGGACAGATACCGCATGGCGGGGAGCAAACGTGTTTGCTCTCTCCTAACTGTAGGGGAGATGGGTATCTCTCCCATTACCACAAAGTCAGAACAGTGTGTATGCGCTACAAGGATAGACACCGCATGGCAGGAAGCAGACGTGTTTGCTCTCTCCTAACTGTAGGGGAGATGGGTATCTCTCCCATTACCACAAAGTCAGAACAGTGTATATGCGCTACAAGGATAGACACCGCATGGCAGGAAGCAGACGTGTTTGCTCTTTGCTAACTCCAGGGGAGATGGGTATCTCTCCCATTACCACAAAGTCAGAACAGTGTATATGCGCTACAAGGATAGACACCGCATGGCAGGAAGCAGACGTGTTTGCTCTCTCCTAACTGTAGGGGAGATGGGTATCTCTCCCATTACCACAAAGTCAGAACAGTGTGTATGCGCTATAAGGACAGACACCGCATGGCAGGAAGCAGACGTGTTTGCTCTTTGCTAACTCCAGGGGAGATGGGTATCTCTCCCATTACCACAAAGTCAGAACAGTGTGTATGCGCTATAAGGACAGACACCGCATGGCGGGGAGCAAACGTGTTTGCTCTCTCCTAACTGTAGGGGAGATGGGTATCTCTCCCATTACCACAAAGTCAGAACAGTGTGTATGCGCTATAAAGACAGATACCGCATGGCGGGGAGCAAACGTGTTTGCTCTCTCCTAACTGTAGGGGAGATGGGTATCTCTCCCATTACCACAAAGTCAGAACAGTGTGTATGCGCTACAAGGATAGACACCGCATGGCAGGAAGCAGACGTGTTTGCTCTCTCCTAACTGTAGGGGAGATGGGTATCTCTCCCATTACCACAAAGTCAGAACAGTGTATATGCGCTATAAGGACAGATACCGCATGGCAGGAAGCAGACGTGTTTGCTCTCTCCTAACTCTAGGGGAGATGCGTATCTCTCCCATTACCACAAAGTCAGAACAGTGTATATGCGCTATAAGGACAGATACCGCATGGCAGGAAGCAGACGTGTTTGCTCTCTCCTAACTGTAGGGGAGATGGGTATCTCTCCCATTACCACAAAGTCAGAACAGTGTGTATGCGCTATAAGGACAGATACCGCATGGCAGGAAGCAGACGTGTTTGCTCTTTGTTTACTCCAGGGGAGATGGGTATCTCTCCCATTACCACAAAGTCAGAACAGTGTGTATGCGCTATAAGGATAGATACCGCATGGCGGGGAGCAGACGTGTTTGCTCTCTCCTAACTGTAGGGGAGATGGGTATCTCTCCCATTACCACAAAGTCAGAACAGTGTGTATGCGCTACAAGGATAGACACCGCATGGCAGGAAGCAGACGTGTTTGCTCTCTCCTAACTGTAGGGGAGATGGGTATCTCTCCCATTACCACAAAGTCAGAACAGTGTGTATGCGCTATAAGGACAGATACCGCATGGCGGGGAGCAAACGTGTTTGCTCTCTCCTAACTGTAGGGGAGATGGGTATCTCTCCCATTACCACAAAGTCAGAACAGTGTGTATGCGCTATAAGGACAGATACCGCATGGCGGGGAGCAAACGTGTTTGCTCTCTCCTAACTGTAGGGGAGATGGGTATCTCTCCCATTACCACAAAGTCAGAACAGTGTGTATGCGCTATAAGGACAGATACCGCATGGCGGGGAGCAAACGTGTTTGCTCTCTCCTAACTGTAGGGGAGATGGGTATCTCTCCCATTACCACAAAGTCAGAACAGTGTGTATGCGCTATAAGGACAGATACCGCATGGCGGGGAGCAAACGTGTTTGCTCTTTGCTAACTGTAGGGGAGATGGGTATCTCTCCCATTACCACAAAGTCAGAACAGTGTGTATGCGCTACAAGGATAGACACCGCATGGCAGGAAGCAGACGTGTTTGCTCTCTCCTAACTGTAGGGGAGATGGGTATCTCTCCCATTACCACAAAGTCAGAACAGTGTATATGCGCTATAAGGACAGATACCGCATGGCAGGAAGCAGACGTGTTTGCTCTCTCCTAACTCTAGGGGAGATGCGTATCTCTCCCATTACCACAAAGTCAGAACAGTGTATATGCGCTATAAGGATAGATACCGCATGGCGGGGAGCAGACGTGTTTGCTCTCTCCTAACTGTAGGGGAGATGGGTATCTCTCCCATTACCACAAAGTCAGAACAGTGTGTATGCGCTACAAGGATAGACACCGCATGGCAGGAAGCAGACGTGTTTGCTCTCTCCTAACTGTAGGGGAGATGGGTATCTCTCCCATTACCACAAAGTCAGAACAGTGTGTATGCGCTATAAGGACAGATACCGCATGGCGGGGAGCAAACGTGTTTGCTCTCTCCTAACTGTAGGGGAGATGGGTATCTCTCCCATTACCACAAAGTCAGAACAGTGTGTATGCGCTATAAGGACAGATACCGCATGGCGGGGAGCAAACGTGTTTGCTCTCTCCTAACTGTAGGGGAGATGGGTATCTCTCCCATTACCACAAAGTCAGAACAGTGTGTATGCGCTATAAGGACAGATACCGCATGGCGGGGAGCAAACGTGTTTGCTCTCTCCTAACTGTAGGGGAGATGGGTATCTCTCCCATTACCACAAAGTCAGAACAGTGTGTATGCGCTATAAGGACAGATACCGCATGGCGGGGAGCAAACGTGTTTGCTCTTTGCTAACTGTAGGGGAGATGGGTATCTCTCCCATTACCACAAAGTCAGAACAGTGTGTATGCGCTACAAGGATAGACACCGCATGGCAGGAAGCAGACGTGTTTGCTCTCTCCTAACTGTAGGGGAGATGGGTATCTCTCCCATTACCACAAAGTCAGAACAGTGTATATGCGCTATAAGGACAGATACCGCATGGCAGGAAGCAGACGTGTTTGCTCTCTCCTAACTCTAGGGGAGATGCGTATCTCTCCCATTACCACAAAGTCAGAACAGTGTATATGCGCTATAAGGACAGATACCGCATGGCAGGAAGCAGACGTGTTTGCTCTCTCCTAACTGTAGGGGAGATGGGTATCTCTCCCATTACCACAAAGTCAGAACAGTGTGTATGCGCTATAAGGACAGATACCGCATGGCAGGAAGCAGACGTGTTTGCTCTCTCCTAACTGTAGGGGAGATGGGTATCTCTCCCATTACCACAAAGTCAGAACAGTGTGTATGCGCTACAAGGATAGACACCGCATGGCAGGAAGCAGACGTGTTTGCTCTCTCCTAACTGTAGGGGAGATGGGTATCTCTCCCATTACCACAAAGTCAGAACAGTGTGTATGCGCTATAAGGACAGATACCGCATGGCGGGGAGCAAACGTGTTTGCTCTCTCCTAACTGTAGGGGAGATGGGTATCTCTCCCATTACCACAAAGTCAGAACAGTGTGTATGCGCTATAAGGACAGATACCGCATGGCGGGGAGCAAACGTGTTTGCTCTCTCCTAACTGTAGGGGAGATGGGTATCTCTCCCATTACCACAAAGTCAGAACAGTGTGTATGCGCTATAAGGACAGATACCGCATGGCGGGGAGCAAACGTGTTTGCTCTCTCCTAACTGTAGGGGAGATGGGTATCTCTCCCATTACCACAAAGTCAGAACAGTGTGTATGCGCTATAAGGACAGATACCGCATGGCGGGGAGCAAACGTGTTTGCTCTTTGCTAACTGTAGGGGAGATGGGTATCTCTCCCATTACCACAAAGTCAGAACAGTGTATATGCGCTACAAGGACAGATACCGCATGGCGGGGAGCAAACGTGTTTGCTCTTTGCTAACTGTAGGGGAGATGGGTATCTCTCCCATTACCACAAAGTCAGAACAGTGTGTATGCGCTACAAGGACAGATACCGCATGGCGGGGAGCAAACGTGTTTGCTCTCTCCTAACTGTAGGGGAGATGGGTATCTCTCCCATTACCACAAAGTCAGAACAGTGTGTATGCGCTACAAGGATAGACACCGCATGGCAGGAAGCAGACGTGTTTGCTCTCTCCTAACTGTAGGGGAGATGGGTATCTCTCCCATTACCACAAAGTCAGAACAGTGTGTATGCGCTATAAGGACAGATACCGCATGGCGGGGAGCAAACGTGTTTGCTCTCTCCTAACTGTAGGGGAGATGGGTATCTCTCCCATTACCACAAAGTCAGAACAGTGTATATGCGCTACAAGGATAGACACCGCATGGCAGGAAGCAGACGTGTTTGCTCTCTCCTAACTGTAGGGGAGATGGGTATCTCTCCCATTACCACAAAGTCAGAACAGTGTGTATGCGCTATAAGGACAGATACCGCATGGCGGGGAGCAAACGTGTTTGCTCTCTCCTAACTGTAGGGGAGATGGGTATCTCTCCCATTACCACAAAGTCAGAACAGTGTGTATGCGCTATAAGGACAGATACCGCATGGCGGGGAGCAAACGTGTTTGCTCTCTCCTAACTGTAGGGGAGATGGGTATCTCTCCCATTACCACAAAGTCAGAACAGTGTATATGCGCTACAAGGATAGACACCGCATGGCAGGAAGCAGACGTGTTTGCTCTCTCCTAACTGTAGGGGAGATGGGTATCTCTCCCATTACCACAAAGTCAGAACAGTGTATATGCGCTACAAGGATAGACACCGCATGGCAGGAAGCAGACGTGTTTGCTCTTTGCTAACTCCAGGGGAGATGGGTATCTCTCCCATTACCACAAAGTCAGAACAGTGTATATGCGCTACAAGGATAGACACCGCATGGCAGGAAGCAGACGTGTTTGCTCTCTCCTAACTGTAGGGGAGATGGGTATCTCTCCCATTACCACAAAGTCAGAACAGTGTGTATGCGCTATAAGGACAGACACCGCATGGCAGGAAGCAGACGTGTTTGCTCTCTCCTAACTGTAGGGGAGATGGGTATCTCTCCCATTACCACAAAGTCAGAACAGTGTGTATGCGCTATAAGGACAGATACCGCATGGCAGGAAGCAGACGTGTTTGCTCTCTCCTAACTGTAGGGGAGATGGGTATCTCTCCCATTACCACAAAGTCAGAACAGTGTATATGCGCTACAAGGACAGATACCGCATGGCAGGAAGCAGACGTGTTTGCTCTTTGCTAACTGTAGGGGAGATGGGTATCTCTCCCATTACCACAAAGTCAGAACAGTGTATATGCGCTACAAGGACAGATACCGCATGGCAGGAAGCAGACGTGTTTGCTCTTTGCTAACTGTAGGGGAGATGGGTATCTCTCCCATTACCACAAAGTCAGAACAGTGTATATGCGCTACAAGGACAGATACCGCATGGCAGGAAGCAGACGTGTTTGCTCTTTGCTAACTGTAGGGGAGATGGGTATCTCTCCCATTACCACAAAGTCAGAACAGTGTATATGCGCTACAAGGACAGATACCGCATGGCAGGAAGCAGACGTGTTTGCTCTTTGCTAACTGTAGGGGAGATGGGTATCTCTCCCATTACCACAAAGTCAGAACAGTGTATATGCGCTACAAGGACAGATACCGCATGGCAGGAAGCAGACGTGTTTGCTCTTTGCTAACTGTAGGGGAGATGGGTATCTCTCCCATTACCACAAAGTCAGAACAGTGTGTATGCGCTACAAGGACAGATACCGCATGGCAGGAAGCAGACGTGTTTGCTCTTTGCTAACTCCAGGGGAGATGGGTATCTCTCCCATTACCACAAAGTCAGAACAGTGTGTATGCGCTATAAGGACAGATACCGCATGGCAGGAAGCAGACGTGTTTGCTCTTTGCTAACTCCAGGGGAGATGGGTATCTCTCCCATTACCACAAAGTCAGAACAGTGTGTATGCGCTATAAGGACAGATACCGCATGGCAGGAAGCAGACGTGTTTGCTCTTTGCTAACTGTAGGGGAGATGGGTATCTCTCCCATTACCACAAAGTCAGAACAGTGTGTATGCGCTATAAGGACAGATACCGCATTGCAGGAAGCAGACGTGTTTGCTCTCTCCTAACTCTAGGGGAGATGCGTATCTCTCCCATTACCACAAAGTCAGAACAGTGTGTATGCGCTATAAGGACAGATACCGCATGGCAGGAAGCAGACGTGTTTGCTCTTTGCTAACTCCAGGGGAGATGGGTATCTCTCCCATTACCACAAAGTCAGAACAGTGTGTATGCGCTACAAGGACAGATACCGCATGGCGGGGAGCAGACGTGTTTGCTCTCTCCTAACTCTAGGGGAGATGCGTATCTCTCCCATTACCACAAAGTCAGAACAGTGTGTATGCGCTATAAGGACAGATACCGCATGGCAGGGAGCAGACGTGTTTGTTCTCTCCTAACTCTAGGGGAGATGCGTATCTCTCCCATTACCACAAAGTCAGAACAGTGTGTATGCGCTATAAGGACAGATACCGCATGGCAGGGAGCAGACGTGTTTGCTCTCTCCTAACTCTAGGGGAGATGCGTATCTCTCCCATTACCACAAAGTCAGAACAGTGTGTATGCGCTATAAGGACAGATACCGCATGGCAGGGAGCAGACGTGTTTGCTCTCTCCTAACTCTAGGGGAGATGCGTATCTCTCCCATTACCACAAAGTCAGAACAGTGTGTATGCGCTATAAGGACAGATACCGCATGGCGGGGAGCAAACGTGTTTGCTCTCTCCTAACTGTAGGGGAGATGGGTATCTCTCCCATTACCACAAAGTCAGAACAGTGTGTATGCGCTATAAGGACAGATACCGCATGGCGGGGAGCAAACGTGTTTGCTCTCTCCTAACTGTAGGGGAGATGGGTATCTCTCCCATTACCACAAAGTCAGAACAGTGTGTATGCGCTATAAGGACAGATACCGCATGGCAGGAAGCAGACGTGTTTGCTCTTTGCTAACTGTAGGGGAGATGGGTATCTCTCCCATTACCACAAAGTCAGAACAGTGTGTATGCGCTATAAGGACAGATACCGCATGGCGGGGAGCAAACGTGTTTGCTCTCTCCTAACTGTAGGGGAGATGGGTATCTCTCCCATTACCACAAAGTCAGAACAGTGTGTATGCGCTACAAGGATAGACACCGCATGGCAGGAAGCAGACGTGTTTGCTCTTTGCTAACTCCAGGGGAGATGGGTATCTCTCCCATTACCACAAAGTCAGAACAGTGTGTATGCGCTACAAGGACAGATACCGCATGGCGGGGAGCAAACGTGTTTGCTCTCTCCTAACTGTAGGGGAGATGGGTATCTCTCCCATTACCACAAAGTCAGAACAGTGTGTATGCGCTATAAGGACAGATACCGCATGGCGGGGAGCAAACGTGTTTGCTCTCTCCTAACTGTAGGGGAGATGGGTATCTCTCCCATTACCACAAAGTCAGAACAGTGTGTATGCGCTATAAGGATAGATACCGCATGGCGGGGAGCAGACGTGTTTGCTCTCTGCTAACTCTAGGGGAGATGCGTATCTCTCCCATTACCACAAAGTCAGAACAGTGTGTATGCGCTATAAGGATAGATACCGCATGGCGGGGAGCAAACGTGTTTGCTCTCTGCTAACTCTAGGGGAGATGCGTATCTCTCCCATTACCACAAAGTCAGAACAGTGTGTATGCGCTATAAGGATAGATACCGCATGGCGGGGAGCAGACGTGTTTGCTCTCTCCTAACTGTAGGGGAGATGGGTATCTCTCCCATTACCACAAAGTCAGAACAGTGTGTATGCGCTACAAGGATAGACACCGCATGGCAGGAAGCAGACGTGTTTGCTCTCTCCTAACTGTAGGGGAGATGGGTATCTCTCCCATTACCACAAAGTCAGAACAGTGTGTATGCGCTACAAGGATAGACACCGCATGGCAGGAAGCAGACGTGTTTGCTCTCTCCTAACTGTAGGGGAGATGGGTATCTCTCCCATTACCACAAAGTCAGAACAGTGTGTATGCGCTATAAGGACAGATACCGCATGGCGGGGAGCAGACGTGTTTGCTCTCTCCTAACTGTAGGGGAGATGGGTATCTCTCCCATTACCACAAAGTCAGAACAGTGTGTATGCGCTATAAGGACAGATACCGCATGGCGGGGAGCAGACGTGTTTGCTCTCTCCTAACTGTAGGGGAGATGGGTATCTCTCCCATTACCACAAAGTCAGAACAGTGTATATGCGCTATAAGGACAGATACCGCATGGCGGGGAGCAAACGTGTTTGCTCTTTGCTAACTCCAGGGGAGATGGGTATCTCTCCCATTACCACAAAGTCAGAACAGTGTGTATGCGCTATAAGGACAGATACCGCATGGCGGGGAGCAAACGTGTTTGCTCTTTGCTAACTCCAGGGGAGATGGGTATCTCTCCCATTACCACAAAGTCAGAACAGTGTGTATGCGCTATAAGGACAGATACCGCATGGCGGGGAGCAAACGTGTTTGCTCTTTGCTAACTCCAGGGGAGATGGGTATCTCTCCCATTACCACAAAGTCAGAACAGTGTGCATGCGCTACAAGGATAGACACCGCATGGCAGGAAGCAGACGTGTTTGCTCTTTGCTAACTCCAGGGGAGATGGGTATCTCTCCCATTACCACAAAGTCAGATCAGTGTATATGCGCTACAAGGATAGACACCGCATGGCAGGAAGCAGACGTGTTTGCTCTCTCCTAACTGTAGGGGAGATGGGTATCTCTCCCATTACCACAAAGTCAGAACAGTGTGTATGCGCTATAAGGACAGACACCGCATGGCAGGAAGCAGACGTGTTTGCTCTCTCCTAACTGTAGGGGAGATGGGTATCTCTCCCATTACCACAAAGTCAGAACAGTGTGTATGCGCTATAAGGACAGATACCGCATGGCGGGGAGCAAACGTGTTTGCTCTCTCCTAACTGTAGGGGAGATGGGTATCTCTCCCATTACCACAAAGTCAGAACAGTGTGTATGCGCTACAAGGATAGACACCGCATGGCAGGAAGCAGACGTGTTTGCTCTCTCCTAACTGTAGGGGAGATGGGTATCTCTCCCATTACCACAAAGTCAGAACAGTGTATATGCGCTACAAGGATAGACACCGCATGGCAGGAAGCAGACGTGTTTGCTCTTTGCTAACTCCAGGGGAGATGGGTATCTCTCCCATTACCACAAAGTCAGAACAGTGTATATGCGCTACAAGGATAGACACCGCATGGCAGGAAGCAGACGTGTTTGCTCTCTCCTAACTGTAGGGGAGATGGGTATCTCTCCCATTACCACAAAGTCAGAACAGTGTGTATGCGCTATAAGGACAGACACCGCATGGCAGGAAGCAGACGTGTTTGCTCTTTGCTAACTCCAGGGGAGATGGGTATCTCTCCCATTACCACAAAGTCAGAACAGTGTGTATGCGCTATAAGGACAGACACCGCATGGCGGGGAGCAAACGTGTTTGCTCTCTCCTAACTGTAGGGGAGATGGGTATCTCTCCCATTACCACAAAGTCAGAACAGTGTGTATGCGCTATAAAGACAGATACCGCATGGCGGGGAGCAAACGTGTTTGCTCTCTCCTAACTGTAGGGGAGATGGGTATCTCTCCCATTACCACAAAGTCAGAACAGTGTGTATGCGCTACAAGGATAGACACCGCATGGCAGGAAGCAGACGTGTTTGCTCTCTCCTAACTGTAGGGGAGATGGGTATCTCTCCCATTACCACAAAGTCAGAACAGTGTATATGCGCTATAAGGACAGATACCGCATGGCAGGAAGCAGACGTGTTTGCTCTCTCCTAACTCTAGGGGAGATGGGTATCTCTCCCATTACCACAAAGTCAGAACAGTGTGTATGCGCTATAAGGACAGATACCGCATGGCGGGGAGCAAACGTGTTTGCTCTCTCCTAACTGTAGGGGAGATGGGTATCTCTCCCATTACCACAAAGTCAGAACAGTGTGTATGCGCTATAAGGACAGATACCGCATGGCGGGGAGCAAACGTGTTTGCTCTCTCCTAACTGTAGGGGAGATGGGTATCTCTCCCATTACCACAAAGTCAGAACAGTGTGTATGCGCTATAAGGACAGATACCGCATGGCGGGGAGCAAACGTGTTTGCTCTCTCCTAACTGTAGGGGAGATGGGTATCTCTCCCATTACCACAAAGTCAGAACAGTGTGTATGCGCTATAAGGACAGATACCGCATGGCGGGGAGCAAACGTGTTTGCTCTTTGCTAACTGTAGGGGAGATGGGTATCTCTCCCATTACCACAAAGTCAGAACAGTGTATATGCGCTACAAGGACAGATACCGCATGGCGGGGAGCAAACGTGTTTGCTCTTTGCTAACTGTAGGGGAGATGGGTATCTCTCCCATTACCACAAAGTCAGAACAGTGTGTATGCGCTACAAGGACAGATACCGCATGGCGGGGAGCAAACGTGTTTGCTCTCTCCTAACTGTAGGGGAGATGGGTATCTCTCCCATTACCACAAAGTCAGAACAGTGTGTATGCGCTACAAGGATAGACACCGCATGGCAGGAAGCAGACGTGTTTGCTCTCTCCTAACTGTAGGGGAGATGGGTATCTCTCCCATTACCACAAAGTCAGAACAGTGTATATGCGCTACAAGGATAGACACCGCATGGCAGGAAGCAGACGTGTTTGCTCTTTGCTAACTCCAGGGGAGATGGGTATCTCTCCCATTACCACAAAGTCAGAACAGTGTATATGCGCTACAAGGATAGACACCGCATGGCAGGAAGCAGACGTGTTTGCTCTCTCCTAACTGTAGGGGAGATGGGTATCTCTCCCATTACCACAAAGTCAGAACAGTGTGTATGCGCTATAAGGACAGACACCGCATGGCAGGAAGCAGACGTGTTTGCTCTTTGCTAACTCCAGGGGAGATGGGTATCTCTCCCATTACCACAAAGTCAGAACAGTGTGTATGCGCTATAAGGACAGACACCGCATGGCGGGGAGCAAACGTGTTTGCTCTCTCCTAACTGTAGGGGAGATGGGTATCTCTCCCATTACCACAAAGTCAGAACAGTGTGTATGCGCTATAAAGACAGATACCGCATGGCGGGGAGCAAACGTGTTTGCTCTCTCCTAACTGTAGGGGAGATGGGTATCTCTCCCATTACCACAAAGTCAGAACAGTGTGTATGCGCTACAAGGATAGACACCGCATGGCAGGAAGCAGACGTGTTTGCTCTCTCCTAACTGTAGGGGAGATGGGTATCTCTCCCATTACCACAAAGTCAGAACAGTGTATATGCGCTATAAGGACAGATACCGCATGGCAGGAAGCAGACGTGTTTGCTCTCTCCTAACTCTAGGGGAGATGCGTATCTCTCCCATTACCACAAAGTCAGAACAGTGTATATGCGCTATAAGGACAGATACCGCATGGCAGGAAGCAGACGTGTTTGCTCTCTCCTAACTGTAGGGGAGATGGGTATCTCTCCCATTACCACAAAGTCAGAACAGTGTGTATGCGCTATAAGGACAGATACCGCATGGCAGGAAGCAGACGTGTTTGCTCTTTGTTTACTCCAGGGGAGATGGGTATCTCTCCCATTACCACAAAGTCAGAACAGTGTGTATGCGCTATAAGGATAGATACCGCATGGCGGGGAGCAGACGTGTTTGCTCTCTCCTAACTGTAGGGGAGATGGGTATCTCTCCCATTACCACAAAGTCAGAACAGTGTGTATGCGCTACAAGGATAGACACCGCATGGCAGGAAGCAGACGTGTTTGCTCTCTCCTAACTGTAGGGGAGATGGGTATCTCTCCCATTACCACAAAGTCAGAACAGTGTGTATGCGCTATAAGGACAGATACCGCATGGCGGGGAGCAAACGTGTTTGCTCTCTCCTAACTGTAGGGGAGATGGGTATCTCTCCCATTACCACAAAGTCAGAACAGTGTGTATGCGCTATAAGGACAGATACCGCATGGCGGGGAGCAAACGTGTTTGCTCTCTCCTAACTGTAGGGGAGATGGGTATCTCTCCCATTACCACAAAGTCAGAACAGTGTGTATGCGCTATAAGGACAGATACCGCATGGCGGGGAGCAAACGTGTTTGCTCTCTCCTAACTGTAGGGGAGATGGGTATCTCTCCCATTACCACAAAGTCAGAACAGTGTGTATGCGCTATAAGGACAGATACCGCATGGCGGGGAGCAAACGTGTTTGCTCTTTGCTAACTGTAGGGGAGATGGGTATCTCTCCCATTACCACAAAGTCAGAACAGTGTGTATGCGCTACAAGGATAGACACCGCATGGCAGGAAGCAGACGTGTTTGCTCTCTCCTAACTGTAGGGGAGATGGGTATCTCTCCCATTACCACAAAGTCAGAACAGTGTATATGCGCTATAAGGACAGATACCGCATGGCAGGAAGCAGACGTGTTTGCTCTCTCCTAACTCTAGGGGAGATGCGTATCTCTCCCATTACCACAAAGTCAGAACAGTGTATATGCGCTATAAGGATAGATACCGCATGGCGGGGAGCAGACGTGTTTGCTCTCTCCTAACTGTAGGGGAGATGGGTATCTCTCCCATTACCACAAAGTCAGAACAGTGTGTATGCGCTACAAGGATAGACACCGCATGGCAGGAAGCAGACGTGTTTGCTCTCTCCTAACTGTAGGGGAGATGGGTATCTCTCCCATTACCACAAAGTCAGAACAGTGTGTATGCGCTATAAGGACAGATACCGCATGGCGGGGAGCAAACGTGTTTGCTCTCTCCTAACTGTAGGGGAGATGGGTATCTCTCCCATTACCACAAAGTCAGAACAGTGTGTATGCGCTATAAGGACAGATACCGCATGGCGGGGAGCAAACGTGTTTGCTCTCTCCTAACTGTAGGGGAGATGGGTATCTCTCCCATTACCACAAAGTCAGAACAGTGTGTATGCGCTATAAGGACAGATACCGCATGGCGGGGAGCAAACGTGTTTGCTCTCTCCTAACTGTAGGGGAGATGGGTATCTCTCCCATTACCACAAAGTCAGAACAGTGTGTATGCGCTATAAGGACAGATACCGCATGGCGGGGAGCAAACGTGTTTGCTCTTTGCTAACTGTAGGGGAGATGGGTATCTCTCCCATTACCACAAAGTCAGAACAGTGTGTATGCGCTACAAGGATAGACACCGCATGGCAGGAAGCAGACGTGTTTGCTCTCTCCTAACTGTAGGGGAGATGGGTATCTCTCCCATTACCACAAAGTCAGAACAGTGTATATGCGCTATAAGGACAGATACCGCATGGCAGGAAGCAGACGTGTTTGCTCTCTCCTAACTCTAGGGGAGATGCGTATCTCTCCCATTACCACAAAGTCAGAACAGTGTATATGCGCTATAAGGACAGATACCGCATGGCAGGAAGCAGACGTGTTTGCTCTCTCCTAACTGTAGGGGAGATGGGTATCTCTCCCATTACCACAAAGTCAGAACAGTGTGTATGCGCTATAAGGACAGATACCGCATGGCAGGAAGCAGACGTGTTTGCTCTCTCCTAACTGTAGGGGAGATGGGTATCTCTCCCATTACCACAAAGTCAGAACAGTGTGTATGCGCTACAAGGATAGACACCGCATGGCAGGAAGCAGACGTGTTTGCTCTCTCCTAACTGTAGGGGAGATGGGTATCTCTCCCATTACCACAAAGTCAGAACAGTGTGTATGCGCTATAAGGACAGATACCGCATGGCGGGGAGCAAACGTGTTTGCTCTCTCCTAACTGTAGGGGAGATGGGTATCTCTCCCATTACCACAAAGTCAGAACAGTGTGTATGCGCTATAAGGACAGATACCGCATGGCGGGGAGCAAACGTGTTTGCTCTCTCCTAACTGTAGGGGAGATGGGTATCTCTCCCATTACCACAAAGTCAGAACAGTGTGTATGCGCTATAAGGACAGATACCGCATGGCGGGGAGCAAACGTGTTTGCTCTCTCCTAACTGTAGGGGAGATGGGTATCTCTCCCATTACCACAAAGTCAGAACAGTGTGTATGCGCTATAAGGACAGATACCGCATGGCGGGGAGCAAACGTGTTTGCTCTTTGCTAACTGTAGGGGAGATGGGTATCTCTCCCATTACCACAAAGTCAGAACAGTGTATATGCGCTACAAGGACAGATACCGCATGGCGGGGAGCAAACGTGTTTGCTCTTTGCTAACTGTAGGGGAGATGGGTATCTCTCCCATTACCACAAAGTCAGAACAGTGTGTATGCGCTACAAGGACAGATACCGCATGGCGGGGAGCAAACGTGTTTGCTCTCTCCTAACTGTAGGGGAGATGGGTATCTCTCCCATTACCACAAAGTCAGAACAGTGTGTATGCGCTACAAGGATAGACACCGCATGGCAGGAAGCAGACGTGTTTGCTCTCTCCTAACTGTAGGGGAGATGGGTATCTCTCCCATTACCACAAAGTCAGAACAGTGTGTATGCGCTATAAGGACAGATACCGCATGGCGGGGAGCAAACGTGTTTGCTCTCTCCTAACTGTAGGGGAGATGGGTATCTCTCCCATTACCACAAAGTCAGAACAGTGTATATGCGCTACAAGGATAGACACCGCATGGCAGGAAGCAGACGTGTTTGCTCTCTCCTAACTGTAGGGGAGATGGGTATCTCTCCCATTACCACAAAGTCAGAACAGTGTGTATGCGCTATAAGGACAGATACCGCATGGCGGGGAGCAAACGTGTTTGCTCTCTCCTAACTGTAGGGGAGATGGGTATCTCTCCCATTACCACAAAGTCAGAACAGTGTGTATGCGCTATAAGGACAGATACCGCATGGCGGGGAGCAAACGTGTTTGCTCTCTCCTAACTGTAGGGGAGATGGGTATCTCTCCCATTACCACAAAGTCAGAACAGTGTATATGCGCTACAAGGATAGACACCGCATGGCAGGAAGCAGACGTGTTTGCTCTCTCCTAACTGTAGGGGAGATGGGTATCTCTCCCATTACCACAAAGTCAGAACAGTGTATATGCGCTACAAGGATAGACACCGCATGGCAGGAAGCAGACGTGTTTGCTCTTTGCTAACTCCAGGGGAGATGGGTATCTCTCCCATTACCACAAAGTCAGAACAGTGTATATGCGCTACAAGGATAGACACCGCATGGCAGGAAGCAGACGTGTTTGCTCTCTCCTAACTGTAGGGGAGATGGGTATCTCTCCCATTACCACAAAGTCAGAACAGTGTGTATGCGCTATAAGGACAGACACCGCATGGCAGGAAGCAGACGTGTTTGCTCTCTCCTAACTGTAGGGGAGATGGGTATCTCTCCCATTACCACAAAGTCAGAACAGTGTGTATGCGCTATAAGGACAGATACCGCATGGCAGGAAGCAGACGTGTTTGCTCTCTCCTAACTGTAGGGGAGATGGGTATCTCTCCCATTACCACAAAGTCAGAACAGTGTATATGCGCTACAAGGACAGATACCGCATGGCAGGAAGCAGACGTGTTTGCTCTTTGCTAACTGTAGGGGAGATGGGTATCTCTCCCATTACCACAAAGTCAGAACAGTGTATATGCGCTACAAGGACAGATACCGCATGGCAGGAAGCAGACGTGTTTGCTCTTTGCTAACTGTAGGGGAGATGGGTATCTCTCCCATTACCACAAAGTCAGAACAGTGTATATGCGCTACAAGGACAGATACCGCATGGCAGGAAGCAGACGTGTTTGCTCTTTGCTAACTGTAGGGGAGATGGGTATCTCTCCCATTACCACAAAGTCAGAACAGTGTGTATGCGCTATAAGGACAGACACCGCATGGCAGGAAGCAGACGTGTTTGCTCTTTGCTAACTGTAGGGGAGATGGGTATCTCTCCCATTACCACAAAGTCAGAACAGTGTATATGCGCTACAAGGACAGATACCGCATGGCAGGAAGCAGACGTGTTTGCTCTTTGCTAACTGTAGGGGAGATGGGTATCTCTCCCATTACCACAAAGTCAGAACAGTGTATATGCGCTACAAGGACAGATACCGCATGGCAGGAAGCAGACGTGTTTGCTCTTTGCTAACTGTAGGGGAGATGGGTATCTCTCCCATTACCACAAAGTCAGAACAGTGTGTATGCGCTACAAGGACAGATACCGCATGGCAGGAAGCAGACGTGTTTGCTCTTTGCTAACTCCAGGGGAGATGGGTATCTCTCCCATTACCACAAAGTCAGAACAGTGTGTATGCGCTATAAGGACAGATACCGCATGGCAGGAAGCAGACGTGTTTGCTCTTTGCTAACTCCAGGGGAGATGGGTATCTCTCCCATTACCACAAAGTCAGAACAGTGTGTATGCGCTATAAGGACAGATACCGCATGGCAGGAAGCAGACGTGTTTGCTCTTTGCTAACTGTAGGGGAGATGGGTATCTCTCCCATTACCACAAAGTCAGAACAGTGTGTATGCGCTATAAGGACAGATACCGCATTGCAGGAAGCAGACGTGTTTGCTCTCTCCTAACTCTAGGGGAGATGCGTATCTCTCCCATTACCACAAAGTCAGAACAGTGTGTATGCGCTATAAGGACAGATACCGCATGGCAGGAAGCAGACGTGTTTGCTCTTTGCTAACTCCAGGGGAGATGGGTATCTCTCCCATTACCACAAAGTCAGAACAGTGTGTATGCGCTACAAGGACAGATACCGCATGGCGGGGAGCAGACGTGTTTGCTCTCTCCTAACTCTAGGGGAGATGCGTATCTCTCCCATTACCACAAAGTCAGAACAGTGTGTATGCGCTATAAGGACAGATACCGCATGGCAGGGAGCAGACGTGTTTGCTCTCTCCTAACTCTAGGGGAGATGCGTATCTCTCCCATTACCACAAAGTCAGAACAGTGTGTATGCGCTATAAGGACAGATACCGCATGGCAGGGAGCAGACGTGTTTGCTCTCTCCTAACTCTAGGGGAGATGCGTATCTCTCCCATTACCACAAAGTCAGAACAGTGTGTATGCGCTATAAGGACAGATACCGCATGGCAGGGAGCAGACGTGTTTGCTCTCTCCTAACTCTAGGGGAGATGCGTATCTCTCCCATTACCACAAAGTCAGAACAGTGTGTATGCGCTATAAGGACAGATACCGCATGGCGGGGAGCAAACGTGTTTGCTCTCTCCTAACTGTAGGGGAGATGGGTATCTCTCCCATTACCACAAAGTCAGAACAGTGTGTATGCGCTATAAGGACAGATACCGCATGGCGGGGAGCAAACGTGTTTGCTCTCTCCTAACTGTAGGGGAGATGGGTATCTCTCCCATTACCACAAAGTCAGAACAGTGTGTATGCGCTATAAGGACAGATACCGCATGGCAGGAAGCAGACGTGTTTGCTCTTTGCTAACTGTAGGGGAGATGGGTATCTCTCCCATTACCACAAAGTCAGAACAGTGTGTATGCGCTATAAGGACAGATACCGCATGGCGGGGAGCAAACGTGTTTGCTCTCTCCTAACTGTAGGGGAGATGGGTATCTCTCCCATTACCACAAAGTCAGAACAGTGTGTATGCGCTACAAGGATAGACACCGCATGGCAGGAAGCAGACGTGTTTGCTCTTTGCTAACTCCAGGGGAGATGGGTATCTCTCCCATTACCACAAAGTCAGAACAGTGTGTATGCGCTACAAGGACAGATACCGCATGGCGGGGAGCAAACGTGTTTGCTCTCTCCTAACTGTAGGGGAGATGGGTATCTCTCCCATTACCACAAAGTCAGAACAGTGTGTATGCGCTATAAGGACAGATACCGCATGGCGGGGAGCAAACGTGTTTGCTCTCTCCTAACTGTAGGGGAGATGGGTATCTCTCCCATTACCACAAAGTCAGAACAGTGTGTATGCGCTATAAGGATAGATACCGCATGGCGGGGAGCAGACGTGTTTGCTCTCTGCTAACTCTAGGGGAGATGCGTATCTCTCCCATTACCACAAAGTCAGAACAGTGTGTATGCGCTATAAGGATAGATACCGCATGGCGGGGAGCAAACGTGTTTGCTCTCTGCTAACTCTAGGGGAGATGCGTATCTCTCCCATTACCACAAAGTCAGAACAGTGTGTATGCGCTATAAGGATAGATACCGCATGGCGGGGAGCAGACGTGTTTGCTCTCTCCTAACTGTAGGGGAGATGGGTATCTCTCCCATTACCACAAAGTCAGAACAGTGTGTATGCGCTACAAGGATAGACACCGCATGGCAGGAAGCAGACGTGTTTGCTCTCTCCTAACTGTAGGGGAGATGGGTATCTCTCCCATTACCACAAAGTCAGAACAGTGTGTATGCGCTACAAGGATAGACACCGCATGGCAGGAAGCAGACGTGTTTGCTCTCTCCTAACTGTAGGGGAGATGGGTATCTCTCCCATTACCACAAAGTCAGAACAGTGTGTATGCGCTATAAGGACAGATACCGCATGGCGGGGAGCAGACGTGTTTGCTCTCTCCTAACTGTAGGGGAGATGGGTATCTCTCCCATTACCACAAAGTCAGAACAGTGTGTATGCGCTATAAGGACAGATACCGCATGGCGGGGAGCAGACGTGTTTGCTCTCTCCTAACTGTAGGGGAGATGGGTATCTCTCCCATTACCACAAAGTCAGAACAGTGTATATGCGCTATAAGGACAGATACCGCATGGCGGGGAGCAAACGTGTTTGCTCTTTGCTAACTCCAGGGGAGATGGGTATCTCTCCCATTACCACAAAGTCAGAACAGTGTGTATGCGCTATAAGGACAGATACCGCATGGCGGGGAGCAAACGTGTTTGCTCTTTGCTAACTCCAGGGGAGATGGGTATCTCTCCCATTACCACAAAGTCAGAACAGTGTGTATGCGCTATAAGGACAGATACCGCATGGCGGGGAGCAAACGTGTTTGCTCTTTGCTAACTCCAGGGGAGATGGGTATCTCTCCCATTACCACAAAGTCAGAACAGTGTGCATGCGCTACAAGGATAGACACCGCATGGCAGGAAGCAGACGTGTTTGCTCTTTGCTAACTCCAGGGGAGATGGGTATCTCTCCCATTACCACAAAGTCAGATCAGTGTATATGCGCTACAAGGATAGACACCGCATGGCAGGAAGCAGACGTGTTTGCTCTCTCCTAACTGTAGGGGAGATGGGTATCTCTCCCATTACCACAAAGTCAGAACAGTGTGTATGCGCTATAAGGACAGACACCGCATGGCAGGAAGCAGACGTGTTTGCTCTCTCCTAACTGTAGGGGAGATGGGTATCTCTCCCATTACCACAAAGTCAGAACAGTGTGTATGCGCTATAAGGACAGATACCGCATGGCGGGGAGCAAACGTGTTTGCTCTCTCCTAACTCTAGGGGAGATGCGTATCTCTCCCATTACCACAAAGTCAGAACAGTGTGTATGCGCTATAAGGACAGATACCGCATGGCGGGGAGCAAACGTGTTTGCTCTCTCCTAACTGTAGGGGAGATGGGTATCTCTCCCATTACCACAAAGTCAGAACAGTGTATATGCGCTACAAGGATAGACACCGCATGGCAGGAAGCAGACGTGTTTGCTCTCTCCTAACTGTAGGGGAGATGGGTATCTCTCCCATTACCACAAAGTCAGAACAGTGTATATGCGCTACAAGGACAGATACCGCATGGCGGGGAGCAAACGTGTTTGCTCTCTCCTAACTGTAGGGGAGATGGGTATCTCTCCCATTACCACAAAGTCAGAACAGTGTATATGCGCTACAAGGACAGATACCGCATGGCGGGGAGCAAACGTGTTTGCTCTCTCCTAACTGTAGGGGAGATGGGTATCTCTCCCATTACCACAAAGTCAGAACAGTGTATATGCGCTACAAGGATAGACACCGCATGGCAGGAAGCAGACGTGTTTGCTCTCTCCTAACTGTAGGGGAGATGGGTATCTCTCCCATTACCACAAAGTCAGAACAGTGTGTATGCGCTATAAGGACAGATACCGCATGGCGGGGAGCAAACGTGTTTGCTCTCTCCTAACTGTAGGGGGATGGGTATCTCTCCCATTACCACAAAGTCAGAACAGTGTGTATGCGCTATAAGGACAGATACCGCATGGCGGGGAGCAAACGTGTTTGCTCTCTCCTAACTGTAGGGGAGATGGGTATCTCTCCCATTACCACAAAGTCAGAACAGTGTGTATGCACTATAAGGACAGATACCGCATGGCGGGGAGCAAACGTGTTTGCTCTCTCCTAACTGTAGGGGAGATGGGTATCTCTCCCATTACCACAAAGTCAGAACAGTGTGTATGCGCTATAAGGACAGATACCGCATGGCGGGGAGCAAACGTGTTTGCTCTCTCCTAACTGTAGGGGAGATGGGTATCTCTCCCATTACCACAAAGTCAGAACAGTGTGTATGCGCTATAAGGACAGATACCGCATGGCGGGGAGCAGACGTGTTTGCTCTCTCCTAACTGTAGGGGAGATGGGTATCTCTCCCATTACCACAAAGTCAGAACAGTGTGTATGCGCTATAAGGACAGATACCGCATGGCGGGGAGCAGACGTGTTTGCTCTCTCCTAACTGTAGGGGAGATGGGTATCTCTCCCATTACCACAAAGTCAGAACAGTGTGTATGCGCTATAAGGACAGATACCGCATGGCGGGGAGCAGACGTGTTTGCTCTCTCCTAACTGTAGGGGAGATGGGTATCTCTCCCATTACCACAAAGTCAGAACAGTGTGTATGCGCTATAAGGACAGATACCGCATGGCGGGGAGCAGACGTGTTTGCTCTCTCCTAACTGTAGGGGAGATGGGTATCTCTCCCATTACCACAAAGTCAGAACAGTGTGTATGCGCTATAAGGACAGATACCGCATGGCGGGGAGCAGACGTGTTTGCTCTCTCCTAACTGTAGGGGAGATGGGTATCTCTCCCATTACCACAAAGTCAGAACAGTGTGTATGCGCTATAAGGACAGATACCGCATGGCGGGGAGCAGACGTGTTTGCTCTCTCCTAACTGTAGGGGAGATGCGTATCCCTCCCATTACCACAAAGTCAGAACAGTGTGTATGCGCTATAAGGACAGATACCGCATGGCGGGGAGCAAACGTGTTTGCTCTCTCCTAACTGTAGGGGAGATGGGTATCTCTCCCATTACCACAAAGTCAGAACAGTGTGTATGCGCTATAAGGACAGATACCGCATGGCAGGAAGCAGACGTGTTTGCTCTCTCCTAACTGTAGGGGAGATGGGTATCTCTCCCATTACCACAAAGTCAGAACAGTGTGTATGCGCTATAAGGACAGATACCGCATGGCGGGGAGCAAACGTGTTTGCTCTCTCCTAACTGTAGGGGAGATGGGTATCTCTCCCATTACCACAAAGTCAGAACAGTGTGTATGCGCTATAAGGACAGATACCGCATGGCGGGGAGCAAACGTGTTTGCTCTCTCCTAACTGTAGGGGAGATGGGTATCTCTCCCATTACCACAAAGTCAGAACAGTGTGTATGCGCTATAAGGACAGATACCGCATGGCAGGAAGCAGACGTGTTTGCTCTCTCCTAACTGTAGGGGAGATGGGTATCTCTCCCATTACCACAAAGTCAGAACAGTGTGTATGCGCTATAAGGACAGATACCGCATGGCGGGGAGCAAACGTGTTTGCTCTCTCCTAACTGTAGGGGAGATGGGTATCTCTCCCATTACCACAAAGTCAGAACAGTGTGTATGCGCTATAAGGACAGATACCGCATGGCAGGAAGCAGACGTGTTTGCTCTCTCCTAACTGTAGGGGAGATGGGTATCTCTCCCATTACCACAAAGTCAGAACAGTGTGTATGCGCTATAAGGACAGATACCGCATGGCAGGAAGCAGACGTGTTTGCTCTCTCCTAACTGTAGGGGAGATGGGTATCTCTCCCATTACCACAAAGTCAGAACAGTGTGTATGCGCTATAAGGACAGATACCGCATGGCAGGAAGCAGACGTGTTTGCTCTCTCCTAACTGTAGGGGAGATGGGTATCTCTCCCATTACCACAAAGTCAGAACAGTGTGTATGCGCTATAAGGACAGATACCGCATGGCAGGAAGCAGACGTGTTTGCTCTCTCCTAACTGTAGGGGAGATGGGTATCTCTCCCATTACCACAAAGTCAGAACAGTGTGTATGCGCTATAAGGACAGATACCGCATGGCAGGAAGCAGACGTGTTTGCTCTCTCCTAACTGTAGGGGAGATGGGTATCTCTCCCATTACCACAAAGTCAGAACAGTGTGTATGCGCTATAAGGACAGATACCGCATGGCAGGAAGCAGACGTGTTTGCTCTCTCCTAACTGTAGGGGAGATGGGTATCTCTCCCATTACCACAAAGTCAGAACAGTGTGTATGCGCTATAAGGACAGATACCGCATGGCGGGGAGCAAACGTGTTTGCTCTCTCCTAACTGTAGGGGAGATGGGTATCTCTCCCATTACCACAAAGTCAGAACAGTGTGTATGCGCTATAAGGACAGATACCGCATGGCAGGAAGCAGACGTGTTTGCTCTCTCCTAACTGTAGGGGAGATGGGTATCTCTCCCATTACCACAAAGTCAGAACAGTGTGTATGCGCTATAAGGACAGATACCGCATGGCGGGGAGCAAACGTGTTTGCTCTCTCCTAACTGTAGGGGAGATGGGTATCTCTCCCATTACCACAAAGTCAGAACAGTGTGTATGCGCTATAAGGACAGATACCGCATGGCGGGGAGCAAACGTGTTTGCTCTCTCCTAACTGTAGGGGAGATGGGTATCTCTCCCATTACCACAAAGTCAGAACAGTGTGTATGCGCTATAAGGACAGATACCGCATGGCAGGAAGCAGACGTGTTTGCTCTCTCCTAACTGTAGGGGAGATGGGTATCTCTCCCATTACCACAAAGTCAGAACAGTGTGTATGCGCTATAAGGACAGATACCGCATGGCGGGGAGCAAACGTGTTTGCTCTCTCCTAACTGTAGGGGAGATGGGTATCTCTCCCATTACCACAAAGTCAGAACAGTGTGTATGCGCTATAAGGACAGATACCGCATGGCGGGGAGCAGACGTGTTTGCTCTCTCCTAACTGTAGGGGAGATGGGTATCTCTCCCATTACCACAAAGTCAGAACAGTGTGTATGCGCTATAAGGACAGATACCGCATGGCGGGGAGCAAACGTGTTTGCTCTCTCCTAACTGTAGGGGAGATGGGTATCTCTCCCATTACCACAAAGTCAGAACAGTGTGTATGCGCTATAAGGACAGATACCGCATGGCGGGGAGCAAACGTGTTTGCTCTCTCCTAACTGTAGGGGAGATGGTTATCTCTCCCATTACCACAAAGTCAGAACAGTGTGTATGCGCTATAAGGACAGATACCGCATGGCGGGGAGCAAACGTGTTTGCTCTCTCCTAACTGTAGGGGAGATGGGTATCTCTCCCATTACCACAAAGTCAGAACAGTGTGTATGCGCTATAAGGACAGATACCGCATGGCGGGGAGCAGACGTGTTTGCTCTCTCCTAACTGTAGGGGAGATGGGTATCTCTCCCATTACCACAAAGTCAGAACAGTGTGTATGCGCTATAAGGACAGATACCGCATGGCGGGGAGCAAACGTGTTTGCTCTCTCCTAACTGTAGGGGAGATGGGTATCTCTCCCATTACCACAAAGTCAGAACAGTGTGTATGCGCTATAAGGACAGATACCGCATGGCAGGAAGCAGACGTGTTTGCTCTTTGTTTACTCCAGGGGAGATGTTTATCTCTCCCATTAACACTAATTCAGAACAGTGTATATGGGCCACAAGGATAGACGCTACAATGATAAACACCGCAATGCGGGGAGCAGACGTGTTTGCTCTCTCCTAACTGTAGGGGAGATGGGTATCTCTCCCATTACCACAAAGTCAGAACAGTGTGTATGCGCTATAAGGACAGATACCGCATGGCGGGGAGCAAACGTGTTTGCTCTTTGTTTACTCCAGGGGAGATGTTTATCTCTCCCATTAACACTAATTCAGAACAGTGTATATGGGCCACAAGGATAGACGCTA
This sequence comes from Prosapia bicincta, assembly GCA_036971475.1. Classification (NCBI taxonomy): domain Eukaryota; kingdom Metazoa; phylum Arthropoda; class Insecta; order Hemiptera; family Cercopidae; genus Prosapia; species Prosapia bicincta. Next base: position 31,256,492 of record JBAIZL010000005.1, read on the forward strand.
CAATGATAAACACCGCAATGCGGGGAGCAGACGTGTTTGCTCTCTCCTAACTGTAGGGGAGATGGGTATCTCTCCCATTACCACAAAGTCAGAACAGTGTGTATGCGCTATAAGGACAGATACCGCATGGCGGGGAGCAAACGTGTTTGCTCTTTGTTTACTCCAGGGGAGATGTTTATCTCTCCCATTAACACTAATTCAGAACAGTGTATATGGGCCACAAGGATAGACGCTACAATGATAAACACCGCAATGCGGGGAGCAGACGTGTTTGCTCTCTCCTAACTCTAGGGGAGATGGGTATCTCTCCCATTACCACAAAGTCAGAACAGTGTGTATGCGCTACAAGGATAAACACCGCATGGCAGGAAGCAGACGTGTTTGCTCTTTGCTAACTCCAGGGGAGATGCGTATCTCTCCCATTACCACAAAGTCAGAACAGTGTGTATGCGCCACAAGGATAGACGCTACAAGGATAAACACCGCAATGCGGGGAGCAGACGTGTTTGCTCTCTCCTAACTGTAGGGGAGATGGGTATCTCTCCCATTACCACAAAGTCAGAACAGTGTGTATGCGCTACAAGGACAGATACCGCATGGCGGGGAGCAGACGTGTTTGCTCTTTGCTAACTCCAGGGGAGATGGGTATCTCTCCCATTACCACAAAGTCAGAACAGTGTGTATGCGCTACAAGGACAGATACCGCATGGCGGGGAGCAGACGTGTTTGCTCTCTCCTAACTGTAGGGGAGATGGGTATCTCTCCCATTACCACAAAGTCAGAACAGTGTGTATGCGCTACAAGGACAGATACCGCATGGCGGGGAGCAAACGTGTTTGCTCTTTGCTAACTCCAGGGGAGATGGGTATCTCTCCCATTACCACAAAGTCAGAACAGTGTATATGCGCTATAAGGACAGATACCGCATGGCGGGGAGCAAACGTGTTTGCTCTTTGTTTACTCCAGGGGAGATGTTTATCTCTCCCATTACCACAAAGTCAGAACAGTGTGTATGCGCTATAAGGACAGATACCGCATGGCAGGAAGCAGACGTGTTTGCTCTCTCCTAACTGTAGGGGAGATGGGTATCTCTCCCATTACCACAAAGTCAGAACAGTGTGTATGCGCTACAAGGACAGATACCGCATGGCGGGGAGCAAACGTGTTTGCTCTTTGCTAACTCCAGGGGAGATGGGTATCTCTCCCATTACCACAAAGTCAGAACAGTGTGTATGCGCTACAAGGACAGATACCGCATGGCAGGAAGCAGACGTGTTTGCTCTCTCCTAACTGTAGGGGAGATGGGTATCTCTCCCATTACCACAAAGTCAGAACAGTGTGTATGCGCTATAAGGACAGATACCGCATGGCGGGGAGCAAACGTGTTTGCTCTCTCCTAACTGTAGGGGAGATGGGTATCTCTCCCATTACCACAAAGTCAGAACAGTGTGTATGCGCTATAAGGACAGATACCGCATGGCGGGGAGCAAACGTGTTTGCTCTCTCCTAACTCTAGGGGAGATGCGTATCTCTCCCATTACCACAAAGTCAGAACAGTGTGTATGCGCTATAAGGACAGATACCGCATGGCAGGAAGCAGACGTGTTTGCTCTCTCCTAACTCTAGGGGAGATGCGTATCTCTCCCATTACCACAAAGTCAGAACAGTGTGTATGCGCTATAAGGACAGATACCGCATGGCGGGGAGCAGACGTGTTTGCTCTCTCCTAACTCTAGGGGAGATGCGTATCTCTCCCATTACCACAAAGTCAGAACAGTGTGTATGCGCTATAAGGACAGATACCGCATGGCAGGAAGCAGACGTGTTTGCTCTCTCCTAACTCTAGGGGAGATGCGTATCTCTCCCATTACCACAAAGTCAGAACAGTGTGTATGCGCTATAAGGACAGATACCGCATGGCAGGAAGCAGACGTGTTTGCTCTCTCCTAACTCTAGGGGAGATGCGTATCTCTCCCATTACCACAAAGTCAGAACAGTGTGTATGCGCTATAAGGACAGATACCGCATGGCAGGAAGCAGACGTGTTTGCTCTCTCCTAACTCTAGGGGAGATGCGTATCTCTCCCATTACCACAAAGTCAGAACAGTGTGTATGCGCTATAAGGACAGATACCGCATGGCAGGAAGCAGACGTGTTTGCTCTCTCCTAACTGTAGGGGAGATGGGTATCTCTCCCATTACCACAAAGTCAGAACAGTGTGTATGCGCTACAAGGATAGACACCGCATGGCAGGAAGCAGACGTGTTTGCTCTCTCCTAACTCTAGGGGAGATGCGTATCTCTCCCATTACCACAAAGTCAGAACAGTGTGTATGCGCTATAAGGACAGATACCGCATGGCAGGAAGCAGACGTGTTTGCTCTCTCCTAACTCTAGGGGAGATGCGTATCTCTCCCATTACCACAAAGTCAGAACAGTGTGTATGCGCTATAAGGACAGATACCGCATGGCAGGAAGCAGACGTGTTTGCTCTCTCCTAACTCTAGGGGAGATGCGTATCTCTCCCATTACCACAAAGTCAGAACAGTGTGTATGCGCTATAAGGACAGATACCGCATGGCAGGAAGCAGACGTGTTTGCTCTCTCCTAACTCTAGGGGAGATGCGTATCTCTCCCATTACCACAAAGTCAGAACAGTGTGTATGCGCTATAAGGACAGATACCGCATGGCGGGGAGCAAACGTGTTTGCTCTCTCCTAACTCTAGGGGAGATGCGTATCTCTCCCATTACCACAAAGTCAGAACAGTGTGTATGCGCTATAAGGACAGATACCGCATGGCGGGGAGCAAACGTGTTTGCTCTCTCCTAACTCTAGGGGAGATGCGTATCTCTCCCATTACCACAAAGTCAGAACAGTGTGTATGCGCTATAAGGACAGATACCGCATGGCGGGGAGCAGACGTGTTTGCTCTCTCCTAACTGTAGGGGAGATGGGTATCTCTCCCATTACCACAAAGTCAGAACAGTGTGTATGCGCTATAAGGACAGATACCGCATGGCAGGAAGCAGACGTGTTTGCTCTCTCCTAACTGTAGGGGAGATGGGTATCTCTCCCATTACCACAAAGTCAGAACAGTGTGTATGCGCTACAAGGACAGATACCGCATGGCGGGGAGCAAACGTGTTTGCTCTTTGCTAACTCCAGGGGAGATGGGTATCTCTCCCATTACCACAAAGTCAGAACAGTGTATATGCGCTATAAGGACAGATACCGCATGGCGGGGAGCAAACGTGTTTGCTCTTTGTTTACTCCAGGGGAGATGTTTATCTCTCCCATTACCACAAAGTCAGAACAGTGTATATGCGCTACAAGGACAGATACCGCATGGCGGGGAGCAAACGTGTTTGCTCTCTCCTAACTGTAGGGGAGATGGGTATCTCTCCCATTACCACAAAGTCAGAACAGTGTGTATGCGCTATAAGGACAGATACCGCATGGCGGGGAGCAAACGTGTTTGCTCTTTGTTTACTCCAGGGGAGATGTTTATCTCTCCCATTAACACTAATTCAGAACAGTGTATATGGGCCACAAGGATAGACAGAGCCATGGCGGTGGTGCAGCCTTGTTTGCTCTCTCCTAACTCCAGGGGATATCCGTATTTCCCGCTAATACTACACTGTCAGAACAGGGTGTATGATCCACAAGGATTGAGACCGTCATGGGCTAGTGGGTCAGACGTGTTATGTCTCTTCCAACACAGGGGAAATCAATTTCTCTGGGCAAGCTGCCCTGCTCATCTCGCTTCGCCAGTTCTACTTGACAATCTTCTGTACTTTCCACCTCCTTATCGCTTTGAATAGAGAAAGCACATCTACAGGTTCCTTCTGGATTAATTTCAATGATGCAGCAGTGTACAAGGAAGCCATGGAAGTCATGAACTCCTAATAAGGTGCCAGTTCAAGTTTAATTGGAGATGATCACAGTTCTTTCTCACGTCTTGGAGATAATTTCATTAATACAGACGAACCTTCCTGTACCCTTCTCTTTAATACCCTAGTTGTAGGTAAATCCATTACATTTCATGTACGCTATCCTGTACACTTGACGCCATGACCTTCCTACTTCCTCTACCATACGTCCGTACGTTATGTCTGCATATATTTAAAACACAACTACTACCTTGGATAAATGGTGCGTAAAAACATCAGAGTGGAATCAGGGCTACAGATATTAAAAAGAGGAGGATGTCCAGTTCGAAGGCATCGTGGAGAGTGAGAAGAAAAAGAACACGTGCCTGATCTACCAAGAAAGGCGCTATAGTAATGAGGATTGTACAGTTAAGGGAATACCCAAAATATCCCATTGGAAGCATTGTTGGAATTAAAAATCATAAAAACTTGTTGAACAGTTAAAATATTGTAGCAATAACTAGGCAGTTACTTTATAATAATGAAATCATTTCGTTGGAATAACGTAGTCTATAAGGCTTATAAGGTGGGATAGCGTATTCTTACTCTGGAATAACTGGTTCTTCAAATGGAATAACATGGATCTTGCAATATAATAAAATGGCCTTTAAGGTGGGATAACATAGTCTTACTTTGGAATAACTGGTTCTTTAAGTGGAATAACACAGATCTTGCAATATAATAACATGGCCTTTAAGGTGGGATAACGTAGGCTTACTTTGGAATAACAAGTCCTTCAGATGGAATAACATGGTTCTTGCAATATAATAACATGGTCTTTAGGGTGGGATAACGTAGTCTTACTCTGGAATAACAAGTCCTTCAGATGAAATAACATGGTTCTTGCAATATAATAACATGGCTTATAAGGTGGGATAGCGTATTCTTACTCTGGAATAACTGGTTCTTCAAATGGAATAACATGGATCTTGCAATATAATAAAATGGCCTTTAAGGTGGGATAACATAGTCTTACTTTGGAATAACTGGTTCTTTAAGTGGAATAACACAGATCTTGCAATATAATAACATGGCCTTTAAGGTGGGATAACGTAGGCTTACTTTGGAATAACAAGTCCTTCAGATGGAATAACATGGTTCTTGCAATATAATAACATGGTCTTTAGGGTGGGATAACGTAGTCTTACTCTGGAATAACAAGTCCTTCAGATGAAATAACATGGTTCTTGCAATATAATAACATGGCTTATAAGGTGGGATAACGTATTCTTACTCTGGAATAACTGGTTCTTCAAGTGGAATAACATGGTTCTTGCAATATAATAAAATGGCCTTTAAGGTGGGATAACGTAGTCTTACTTTGGAATAGCTGGTTCTTTAAGTGGAATAACACGGATCTTGCAATATAATAACATGGCCTTTGATGTGGGATAACGTAGGCTTACTTTGGAATAACAAGCCCTTCAGATGGAATAACATGGTTCTTGCAATATAATAACATGTCTTATAAGGTGGGATAACGTATTCTTACTCTGGAATAACTGGTTCTTCAAGTGGAATAACATGGATCTTGCGATATAATAAAATGGCCTTTAAGGTAGTTTAACGTAGGCTTACTTTGGAATAACAAGTCCTTCAGATGGAATAACATGGTTCTTGCAATATAATAACATGGCTTATAAGATGGGTTAATGTAGTCTTATTTTTGAATAACCTGGTCCTTCAGATGGAATAACATGATTCTTACTGTGGAATAGCAGGTTTCTTACAATAAAATAACGTGGTTCTTGTGGGTGTGTGTCTCCTTTTACGTCATCATATTTTTTTGCCCGCTATTTAAAGTGGTATTGAAACAACGTACAGCTGCGTGCAAATAAGAAAATTAAAAACCTCGCAATTCACACCGCCCTGGAATAACGCGGGGCCGCTATTTAATTAGTTAATCTTATTTCTTGTAACGCAGTGACTATGCATATATTTACTTTTATATTTTAAGACTTCTACTTTATTTGTCTTGACAATTTATGAGGATGTGCTCTACTATTTCATGTGAAGTCTTCAGTGACTGAAATTTTATATCTAAACTTCAAATTTATACTCACTTTAACGCGATTGTCAGATGCAACCCAGCCCCACGAGACGCCCATGAGTTAACTCTATGTCCAGTGCCACAGAATCATTAGATCGTAAATCTATCCTACCCTAACTTTCTTCTCACAAATTTATACTCACATTAACGCGATTGTCAGATGCAACCCAGCCCCACGAGACGCCCATGAGTTAACTCTATGTCCAGTGCCACAGAATCATTAGATCGTAAATCTATCCTACCCTAACTTTCTTCTCACAAATTTATACTCACTTTAACGCGATTGTCAGATGCAACCCAGCCCCACGAGACGCCCATGAGTTAACTCTATGTCCAGTGCCACAGAATCATTAGATCGTAAATCTATCCTACCCTAACTTTCTTCTCACAAATTTATACTCACTTTAACGCGATTGTCAGATGCAACCCAGCCCCACGAGACGCCCATGAGTTAACTCTATGTCCAGTGCCACAGAATCATTAGATCGTAAATCTATCCTACCCTAACTTTCTTCTCACAAATTTATACTCACTTTAACGCGATTGTCAGATGCAACCCAGCCCCACGAGACGCCCATGAGTTAACTCTATGTCCAGTGCCACAGAATCATTAGATCGTAAATCTATCCTACCCTAACTTTCTTCTCACAAATTTATACTCACTTTAACGCGATTGTCAGATGCAACCCAGCCCCACGAGACGGCCATGAGTTAACTCTATGTCCAGTGCGACAGAATCATTAGATCGTAAATCTATCCTACCCTAACTTTCTTCTCACAAATTTATACTCACTTTAACGCGATTGTCAGATGCAACCCAGCCCCACGAGACGCCCATGAGTTAACTCTATGTCCAGTGCCACAGAATCATTAGATCGTAAATCTATCCTACCCTAACTTTCTTCTCACAAATTTATACTCACTTTAACGCGATTGTCAGATGCAACCCAGCCCCACGAGACGCCCATGAGTTAACTCTATGTCCAGTGCCACAGAATCATTAGATCGTAAATCTATCCTACCCTAACTTTCTTCTCACAAATTTATACTCACTTTAACGCGATTGTCAGATGCAACCCAGCCCCACGAGACGCCCATGAGTTAACTCTATGTCCAGTGCCACAGAATCATTAGATCGTAAATCTATCCTACCCTAACTTTCTTCTCACAAATTTATACTCACTTTAACGCGATTGTCAGATGCAACCCAGCCCCACGAGACGGCCATGAGTTAACTCTATGTCCAGTGCCACAGAATCATTAGATCGTAAATCTATCCTACCCTAACTTTCTTCTCACAAATTTATACTCACTTTAACGCGATTGTCAGATGCAACCCAGCCCCACGAGACGCCCATGAGTTAACTCTATGTCCAGTGCCACAGAATCATTAGATCGTAAATCTATCCTACCCTAACTTTCTTCTCACAAATTTATACTCACATTAACGCGATTGTCAGATGCAACCCAGCCCCACGAGACGCCCATGAGTTAACTCTATGTCCAGTGCCACAGAATCATTAGATCGTAAATCTATCCTACCCTAACTTTCTTCTCACAAATTTATACTCACTTTAACGCGATTGTCAGATGCAACCCAGCCCCACGAGACGCCCATGAGTTAACTCTATGTCCAGTGCCACAGAATCATTAGATCGTAAATCTATCCTACCCTAACTTTCTTCTCACAAATTTATACTCACTTTAACGCGATTGTCAGATGCAACCCAGCCCCACGAGACGCCCATGAGTTAACTCTATGTCCAGTGCCACAGAATCATTAGATCGTAAATCTATCCTACCCTAACTTTCTTCTCACAAATTTATACTCACTTTAACGCGATTGTCAGATGCAACCCAGCCCCACGAGACGCCCATGAGTTAACTCTATGTCCAGTGCCACAGAATCATTAGATCGTAAATCTATCCTACCCTAACTTTCTTCTCACAAATTTATACTCACTTTAACGCGATTGTCAGATGCAACCCAGCCCCACGAGACGGCCATGAGTTAACTCTATGTCCAGTGCGACAGAATCATTAGATCGTAAATCTATCCTACCCTAACTTTCTTCTCACAAATTTATACTCACTTTAACGCGATTGTCAGATGCAACCCAGCCCCACGAGACGCCCATGAGTTAACTCTATGTCCAGTGCCACAGAATCATTAGATCGTAAATCTATCCTACCCTAACTTTCTTCTCACAAATTTATACTCACTTTAACGCGATTGTCAGATGCAACCCAGCCCCACGAGACGCCCATGAGTTAACTCTATGTCCAGTGCCACAGAATCATTAGATCGTAAATCTATCCTACCCTAACTTTCTTCTCACAAATTTATACTCACTTTAACGCGATTGTCAGATGCAACCCAGCCCCACGAGACGCCCATGAGTTAACTCTATGTCCAGTGCCACAGAATCATTAGATCGTAAATCTATCCTACCCTAACTTTCTTCTCACAAATTTATACTCACTTTAACGCGATTGTCAGATGCAACCCAGCCCCACGAGACGGCCATGAGTTAACTCTATGTCCAGTGCCACAGAATCATTAGATCGTAAATCTATCCTACCCTAACTTTCTTCTCACAAATTTATACTCACTTTAACGCGATTGTCAGATGCAACCCAGCCCCACGAGACGCCCATGAGTTAACTCTATGTCCAGTGCCACAGAATCATTAGATCGTAAATCTATCCTACCCTAACTTTCTTCTCACAAATTTATACTCACTTTAACGCGATTGTCAGATGCAACCCAGCCCCACGAGACGCCCATGAGTTAACTCTATGTCCAGTGCCACAGAATCATTAGATCGTAAATCTATCCTACCCTAACTTTCTTCTCACAAATTTATACTCACTTTAACGCGATTGTCAGATGCAACCCAGCCCCACGAGACGCCCATGAGTTAACTCTATGTCCAGTGCCACAGAATCATTAGATCGTAAATCTATCCTACCCTAACTTTCTTCTCACAAATTTATACTCACTTTAACGCGATTGTCAGATGCAACCCAGCCCCACGAGACGCCCATGAGTTAACTCTATGTCCAGTGCCACAGAATCATTAGATCGTAAATCTATCCTACCCTAACTTTCTTCTCACAAATTTATACTCACTTTAACGCGATTGTCAGATGCAACCCAGCCCCACGAGACGCCCATGAGTTAACTCTATGTCCAGTGCCACAGAATCATTAGATCGTAAATCTATCCTACCCTAACTTTCTTCTCACAAATTTATACTCACTTTAACGCGATTGTCAGATGCAACCCAGCCCCACGAGACGCCCATGAGTTAACTCTATGTCCAGTGCGACAGAATCATTAGATCGTAAATCTATCCTACCCTAACTTTCTTCTCACAAATTTATACTCACTTTAACGCGATTGTCAGATGCAACCCAGCCCCACGAGACGCCCATGAGTTAACTCTATGTCCAGTGCCACAGAATCATTAGATCGTAAATCTATCCTACCCTAACTTTCTTCTCACAAATTTATACTCACTTTAACGCGATTGTCAGATGCAACCCAGCCCCACGAGACGCCCATGAGTTAACTCTATGTCCAGTGCCACAGAATCATTAGATCGTAAATCTATCCTACCCTAACTTTCTTCTCACAAATTTATACTCACTTTAACGCGATTGTCAGATGCAACCCAGCCCCACGAGACGCCCATGAGTTAACTCTATGTCCAGTGCGACAGAATCATTAGATCGTAAATCTATCCTACCCTAACTTTCTTCTCACAAATTTATACTCACTTTAACGCGATTGTCAGATGCAACCCAGCCCCACGAGACGCCCATGAGTTAACTCTATGTCCAGTGCCACAGAATCATTAGATCGTAAATCTATCCTACCCTAACTTTCTTCTCACAAATTTATACTCACTTTAACGCGATTGTCAGATGCAACCCAGCCCCACGAGACGCCCATGAGTTAACTCTATGTCCAGTGCCACAGAATCATTAGATCGTAAATCTATCCTACCCTAACTTTCTTCTCACAAATTTATACTCACTTTAACGCGATTGTCAGATGCAACCCAGCCCCACGAGACGCCCATGAGTTAACTCTATGTCCAGTGCCACAGAATCATTAGATCGTAAATCTATCCTACCCTAACTTTCTTCTCACAAATTTATACTCACTTTAACGCGATTGTCAGATGCAACCCAGCCCCACGAGACGGCCATGAGTTAACTCTATGTCCAGTGCCACAGAATCATTAGATCGTAAATCTATCCTACCCTAACTTTCTTCTCACAAATTTATACTCACTTTAACGCGATTGTCAGATGCAACCCAGCCCCACGAGACGCCCATGAGTTAACTCTATGTCCAGTGCCACAGAATCATTAGATCGTAAATCTATCCTACCCTAACTTTCTTCTCACAAATTTATACTCACTTTAACGCGATTGTCAGATGCAACCCAGCCCCACGAGACGCCCATGAGTTAACTCTATGTCCAGTGCCACAGAATCATTAGATCGTAAATCTATCCTACCCTAACTTTCTTCTCACAAATTTATACTCACATTAACGCGATTGTCAGATGCAACCCAGCCCCACGAGACGGCCATGAGTTAACTCTATGTCCAGTGCCACAGAATCATTAGATCGTAAATCTATCCTACCCTAACTTTCTTCTCACAAATTTATACTCACTTTAACGCGATTGTCAGATGCAACCCAGCCCCACGAGACGCCCATGAGTTAACTCTATGTCCAGTGCGACAGAATCATTAGATCGTAAATCTATCCTACCCTAACTTTCTTCTCACAAATTTATACTCACATTAACGCGATTGTCAGATGCAACCCAGCCCCACGAGACGCCCATGAGTTAACTCTATGTCCAGTGCGACAGAATCATTAGATCGTAAATCTATCCTACCCTAACTTTCTTCTCACAAATTTATACTCACTTTAACGCGATTGTCAGATGCAACCCAGCCCCACGAGACGCCCATGAGTTAACTCTATGTCCAGTGCGACAGAATCATTAGATCGTAAATCTATCCTACCCTAACTTTCTTCTCACAAATTTATACTCACTTTAACGCGATTGTCAGATGCAACCCAGCCCCACGAGACGCCCATGAGTTAACTCTATGTCCAGTGCCACAGAATCATTAGATCGTAAATCTATCCTACCCTAACTTTCTTCTCACAAATTTATACTCACTTTAACGCGATTGTCAGATGCAACCCAGCCCCACGAGACGCCCATGAGTTAACTCTATGTCCAGTGCCACAGAATCATTAGATCGTAAATCTATCCTACCCTAACTTTCTTCTCACAAATTTATACTCACTTTAACGCGATTGTCAGATGCAACCCAGCCCCACGAGACGGCCATGAGTTAACTCTATGTCCAGTGCGACAGAATCATTAGATCGTAAATCTATCCTACCCTAACTTTCTTCTCACAAATTTATACTCACTTTAACGCGATTGTCAGATGCAACCCAGCCCCAAGAGACGCCCATGAGTTAACTCTATGTCCAGTGCGACAGAATCATTAGATCGTAAATCTATCCTACCCTAACTTTCTTCTCACAAATTTATACTCACATTAACGCGATTGTCAGATGCAACCCAGCCCCACGAGACGGCCATGAGTTAACTCTATGTCCAGTGCGACAGAATCATTAGATCGTAAATCTATCCTACCCTAACTTTCTTCTCACAAATTTATACTCACTTTAACGCGATTGTCAGATGCAACCCAGCCCCACGAGACGCCCATGAGTTAACTCTATGTCCAGTGCGACAGAATCATTAGATCGTAAATCTATCCTACCCTAACTTTCTTCTCACAAATTTATACTCACATTAACGCGATTGTCAGATGCAACCCAGCCCCACGAGACGCCCATGAGTTAACTCTATGTCCAGTGCGACAGAATCATTAGATCGTAAATCTATCCTACCCTAACTTTCTTCTCACAAATTTATACTCACTTTAACGCGATTGTCAGATGCAACCCAGCCCCACGAGACGCCCATGAGTTAACTCTATGTCCAGTGCCACAGAATCATTAGATCGTAAATCTATCCTACCCTAACTTTCTTCTCACAAATTTATACTCACTTTAACGCGATTGTCAGATGCAACCCAGCCCCACGAGACGCCCATGAGTTAACTCTATGTCCAGTGCCACAGAATCATTAGATCGTAAATCTATCCTACCCTAACTTTCTTCTCACAAATTTATACTCACTTTAACGCGATTGTCAGATGCAACCCAGCCCCACGAGACGCCCATGAGTTAACTCTATGTCCAGTGCGACAGAATCATTAGATCGTAAATCTATCCTACCCTAACTTTCTTCTCACAAATTTATACTCACTTTAACGCGATTGTCAGATGCAACCCAGCCCCACGAGACGCCCATGAGTTAACTCTATGTCCAGTGCCACAGAATCATTAGATCGTAAATCTATCCTACCCTAACTTTCTTCTCACAAATTTATACTCACTTTAACGCGATTGTCAGATGCAACCCAGCCCCACGAGACGCCCATGAGTTAACTCTATGTCCAGTGCCACAGAATCATTAGATCGTAAATCTATCCTACCCTAACTTTCTTCTCACAAATTTATACTCACTTTAACGCGATTGTCAGATGCAACCCAGCCCCACGAGACGCCCATGAGTTAACTCTATGTCCAGTGCCGCAGAATCATTAGATCGTAAATCTATCCTACCCTAACTTTCTTCTCACAAATTTATACTCACTTTAACGCGATTGTCAGATGCAACCCAGCCCCACGAGACGCCCATGAGTTAACTCTATGTCCAGTGCCACAGAATCATTAGATCGTAAATCTATCCTACCCTAACTTTCTTCTCACAAATTTATACTCACTTTAACGCGATTGTCAGATGCAACCCAGCCCCACGAGACGCCCATGAGTTAACTCTATGTCCAGTGCCACAGAATCATTAGATCGTAAATCTATCCTACCCTAACTTTCTTCTCACAAATTTATACTCACTTTAACGCGATTGTCAGATGCAACCCAGCCCCACGAGACGCCCATGAGTTAACTCTATGTCCAGTGCCACAGAATCATTAGATCGTAAATCTATCCTACCCTAACTTTCTTCTCACAAATTTATACTCACTTTAACGCGATTGTCAGATGCAACCCAGCCCCACGAGACGCCCATGAGTTAACTCTATGTCCAGTGCCACAGAATCATTAGATCGTAAATCTATCCTACCCTAACTTTCTTCTCACAAATTTATACTCACTTTAACGCGATTGTCAGATGCAACCCAGCCCCACGAGACGCCCATGAGTTAACTCTATGTCCAGTGCCACAGAATCATTAGATCGTAAATCTATCCTACCCTAACTTTCTTCTCACAAATTTATACTCACTTTAACGCGATTGTCAGATGCAACCCAGCCCCACGAGACGGCCATGAGTTAACTCTATGTCCAGTGCCACAGAATCATTAGATCGTAAATCTATCCTACCCTAACTTTCTTCTCACAAATTTATACTCACTTTAACGCGATTGTCAGATGCAACCCAGCCCCACGAGACGGCCATGAGTTAACTCTATGTCCAGTGCCACAGAATCATTAGATCGTAAATCTATCCTACCCTAACTTTCTTCTCACAAATTTATACTCACTTTAACGCGATTGTCAGATGCAACCCAGCCCCACGAGACGCCCATGAGTTAACTCTATGTCCAGTGCCACAGAATCATTAGATCGTAAATCTATCCTACCCTAATTTTCTTCTCACAAATGTTGACAAATCTCTCACAAAAGAGAGTAGGTATACATAATGAAACCTTGTTCTTATGAAACCCTCATATCCTCTGTCATTATAAGTTTCTATAATGAAAACCCTCTCTTTTTCTTAGTAACCGATAATGTTCATAATTTATCGAATTTGACTTTTCTGTGACTGGCTATAACTGGAAAAATAGTAGAAAAACAAACCATAACACTAGTCAGGATTTTAAAAATTACCCGATAGAAATGTTTTCTATTCCTTTTTTATGTTAAAGCAATCCAAACTTTTTATATCATTAGAAAATTACAATTTCCTGCTCTGCTGGAGTAATCTATGTATGACAATCCAGTTGATAGAGACATATAAGAAGAGGTCGAACAGAGATTCTTCCCACTATAATGAATGGGATCAAGATAAAACCTTCTTCTTCAGATGCTTGTACGTTAAGGAAGTGAAGGAGACGAATGAGGTTTCCTGCCCGGTATCCTCCTCCAAAAATTTCGCCGCAATACCAATGGTGAAACACTATATTTATTAACCCAAGTATTAAAGTTTCTGGACTTTTGTATGTTGATACGGATTCTCTTCATACCCACCCTTCTGATAATTAGGTTCACATTCGTGAAATGCTTCTATTTACTATAACCATCAATCTCAGTGGTTAATGGGTTACAGTTTTTTCGAACTTTTCCGGTTTTTTAAATGTCCCAATCTTCCGTTTTTCCCCTTTTTTTAGCAACACGGGATATATATATATATATATATATATATATATATATATGTATGTATGTGTGTGTGTGTGTGTGTGTGAGTTATTAGCAGTAACTGTGTAGATGGAAATATTGCCCCTTTTTAATGCGCATAGGCTCTACATGTAGTTATTTTAATACTCATCGCTAGTCTGTGTTTCTCACAAGTTCCCTTAATGTCAGTTGTCAATTCCTTGAGCTCTGTGTCAGTTCGTAAACATCATCGAGTCTCGTTTAAAACTTGCTTGGCATACACATCCTTAATGATTCTTCCTTTATTTAGAAATCCCTTGGGTACTCTTCCTCCGATTCGAATAACATGTACATGTCAGACTTGAGTAAGCGCCAATATATGTTGCAGAACCCTGTCTCAAACGTATAGAATTTCTAACTTTTTGACAAGACGTGTTCTGTTAAAAGGCTTTTTAAACAGATTCACACTTCTTAGTTCACTTCTTTGTGTTACAACTGTAACACCACAGTGTTTCCTCCTTCAGGTTGCATTTGAATCCAAGTAATTTGTAGGTTCTGATTCTACTCGTTGATATTTTTTAATGTATTATTAATAATAATAATTTCAATATATTATTCATTCTCATTTAATTTTATTTATTACTGCAGGGTTTGTTATTATTCTCCACATTAATTATGACCAGTGTTTTCGGACGTCTCGGCTTACTTAGGAGTGTAAATCTCCGTGCTTTCAAACCAGATTTATTTTCCAAATCACCAAACAAATCGACACCGGTTTAGGACACATAAACCCAAACCCCACTTCTTTCGCATTGCTATAATCCTTGCGACGTAATAGAGTTAATTTATATATTATCTCTCCCTTACAATTTGTAGCCGTTCATAATTTAAGTAGAACGTCCATAATCTGTTCAATCTGTAGAACGTTCAGTTTCTACCTCTACATCTGATGCACTATTCTAATCTCCATGAAGGCTTGGTTTCTATTTGCTTATAATTATATATTTAAGTAAGTAATACGTGTTTATGGTTATGATGTAGCAAAATTTCTATAAATTATAAATTCTTTGTTACTTTAAATAGCTAATATTTTCAAAACATTATTTTTTCCTAAATTTTGTTTTTTAATTTACGGCTCTTCGCTTGTTAGTATTTTGATAGTTTTCTTTGATTTAATTTTATATTGCCCTTTAGACTGTGTATATATATATATATATATATATATATATATATATATATATATATATATAATTATTTTTATTATATTATTCCTCCTTTATTGATCATCCTCTCTGAGCATTCGTGTTATCTTACTGCTTTCTTTTAGTGTCAGTTCAACTTTTGTTTTGTTTAGATGATACTTTTAAATTATGTCCTATTTTTATGTCTCTTTTCTTTCCCTCTCTTGCACTATTTTTCATGAACAAAGAAACATATGCTTTAGCGTACACTATAAACAGACTCAAACGTGCACGCTCGCACACAAACTAGAAATATATCAATTTGCCGTTACAACCTAGCGTTTATATTTCCTAAAATTTGTGAACGTAATTTGTAAAATATTTTGACATAAAGTATAGTAAAAGTAGAATTTAACTAAAAAATACTATTTTATTATAAATAAAAGATTTCTTTAGCCTAAATAATCATGGACGCTGTAATTTAAATATGAATTAATATAAAAACTCGCGGAAAATATCTCGTATAAATATTAAGATTTGCGTTCGTTTCAGTAGCCAGCTTGATACTTTTCCATTGTACATCACTCACAATAGGAACGGGGTTTGTAAAGTTCTCGCTAATTAAGCCATTTTACAGATCCTCTTCTGTACAACTTCAGAAGCATACTTTAATTAGTGTTGAAAGTTACAACTCGGCAATAATATGTTTAGCAAATAAGAAATAACATCCAAAGTCCGCGTGACGCATAAATAACAAGTCCCATATTAGTCATGTAATTGTAACATTTATTGCGGGTTTTATGATCCAAGAAAGTAATTCTAAATCAAGTATGATTTTTTTCTGGATAAAAACTTATGAATAGTTACAGAAAAACACTTGAAAGATTACTATAACTTGTTTGTAGTATATCTCTAAAGATAAATTTTAGATAAATTGTATTCTACGTACATAAAATACGTACATTGTATTCTACGTACAGATAAAGATAAAATACGTACATGAGGAAGCAATAGCAATTGATGAAAGAAGGTGGTGACTCTGGTAAGCGTGCAAACCAGACCTCAGATTTCACTCCAGGTCATCTACCCTTAAACTATTCGCTAATAACTTTCAAGGTTTAGGATTTTCCCTGTCAAAATGGGTCAGAAATGGTTTTCCACTTTGCCAGTGGAACCACAAGATCAACACACTTCTGATCCCTAAGTCAGATGTAAAAGATGTCGTTTATTGTTTAAGAAAAGAGGTTAAAACTACAACTCATATGCACACGAGACTAGCGTTACACTCAGAAGGAAAGAGAAGAAAAACGAAGTATAGAGTATTAAGTCTGACGAAAAAAAGCAAGACAAAAATACCAAGAAACTGGAGACTAATGTCTTGTTTAACATCTTCTTCCTACATCCAAAATATAAAATGGTTATGTTGTAATACAGATCAAGATTAAAAGTAAAAAAGATAATAAAAATTTTAAAAAATAGAAAAATAACTAGGCTAAGTCAATTTTAAATGATAACACAACATACCTCTTTAATATTGCTAGTCCAAAGCCTAGAAAAAGTGTGATGGAAATCAGGTTTAATAGATAAAGTTTTAAAGGACGTCCAGCCCTAAGAAACTAAGCGACATCTATGTTTAGCTTAGAGGTAAACTCATTTATGTAGCTCAATGGTTTTAAATCATTCGTGTACCCCTAAACGTTGTACGCATTTTTCGCTTGTCGCAATGTTCGGACGTCATAGGTTACCCTCACCTGTCTTACCCCCGATAGCGGATAGGTCTATTCCCTGTACACGGTGCTTCACAACGATCCTGCCTATATCGTCTTGCTTCTTGTCTCACGCTCCTAACTTCCGCTTCGTACTTACTACTCCACAGACACTCCGTAGCTTCGTTAGGCCTACACCGTGACTACCCTGCTCTCCAAGGGGATGGACACCTGTCTTACCCCCGACAGCGGATAGGTCTATTTCCTGTACACGGTGCTTCCCAAGCCATGCTATATACTCTAGCTTCTTGTCTCACGCTCCTAACTTCCTCTTCGTTCTTACTACTCCACAGACACCCCGTAGCCTCGTTAAACAGTGGCTACCCTGCTTTCCAAGGGGATGGACACCTGTCTTACCCCCGATAGCGGATAGGTCTATTTCCTGTACACGGTGCTTCCCAAGCCATGCTATATACTCTAGCTTCTTGTCTCACGCTCCTAACTTCCTCTTCGTTCTTACTACTCCACAGACACCCCGTAGCCTCGTTAAACAGTGGCTACCCTGCTTTCCAAGGGGATGGACACCTGTCTTACCCCCGATAGCGGATAGGTCTATTTCCTGTACACGGTGCTTCCCAAGCCATGCTATATACTCTAGCTTCTTGTCTCACGCTCCTAACTTCCTCTTCGTTCTTACTACTCCACAGACACCCCGTAGCCTCGTTAAACAGTGGCTACCCTGCTTTCCAAGGGGATGGACACCTGTCTTACCCCCGATAGCGGATAGGTCTATTTCCTGTACACGGTGCTTCACAACGATACTGCCTATATCCTCTTGCTTCTTGTCTCACGCTCCTAACTTCCTCTTCGTTCTTACTACTCCACAGACACCCCGTAGCTCCGTTAGACAGTGGATACCCTGCTCTCTAAATGGGATGGACACCTGTCTTACCCCCGATAGCGGATAGGTCTATTTCCTGCACACGGTGCTTCACAACGATCCTCCCTATATCCTCTTGCTTCTTGTCTCACGCTCCTAACTTCCTCTTCGTTCTTACTACTCCACAGACACCCCGTAGCTCCGTTAGACAGTGGATACCCTGCTCTCTAAATGGGATGGACACCTGTCTTACCCCCGATAGCGGATAGGTCTATTTCCTGCACACGGTGCTTCACAACGATCCTCCCTATATCCTCTTGCTTCTTGTCTCACGCTCCTAACTTCCTCTTCGTTCTTACTACTCCACAGACACCCCGTATCCTCGTTAAACAGTGGCTACCCTGCTTTCCAAGGGGATGGACACCTGTCTTACCCCCGATAGCGGATAGGTCTATTTCCTGTACACGGTGCTTCACAAGCCCTGCTATATCCTCTTGCTCCTTGTCTCACGCTCCTAACTTCCTCTTCGTTCTTACTACTCCACAGACACCCCGTAGCTCCGTTAGACAGTGGCTACCCTGCTCTCCAAGAGGATGGACACCTGTATTACCCCCGATAGGCGATAGGTCTATTTCCTGTACACGGTGCTTCACAACGATAATGCCTATATCCTCTTGCTTCTTGTCTCACGCTCCTAACTTCCTCTTCGTTCTTACTACTCCACAGACACCCCGTAGCCTCGTTAAACAGTGGCTACCCTGCTCTCCAAGGGGATGAACACCTGTCTTACCCCCAATAGCGGATAGGTTTATTTCCTGTACACGGTGCTTCACAACCATCCTGACTATATCCTCTTGCTTCTGGTCTCACGCTCCTAACTTCCTCTTCGTTCTTACTACTCCACAGACACCCCGTAGCTCCGTTAGACCGTGACTACGCTGCTCTCCAAGGGGATGGACACCTGTCTTACCCTTCGTTAGCGGATAGGTCTATTTCGTGTACACGATGTTTCACAAGCCCTGCTATATCCTCTTGCTTCTTGTCTCACGCTCCTAATTGCCTCCTCGTTCTTACTCCTCCACAGACACCCCGTAGCTCCGTTAGACAGTGGCTACCCTGCTCTCCAAGGGGATGGACACCTGTCTTACCCCCGATAGCGGATAGGTCTATTTCCTGTATACGGTGCTTCACAACGATCCTGCCAATATCCTCTTGCTTCTTGTCTCACGCTCCTAACTTCCTCTTCGTTCTTACTACTCCACAGACACCCCGTAGCTCCGTTAGACCGTGACTACGCTGCTCTCCAAGGGGATGGACACCTGTCTTACCCTTCGTTAGCGGATAGGTCTATTTCCTGTATACGGTGCTTCACAACGATCCTGCCAATATCCTCTTGCTTCTGGTCTCACGCTCCTAACTTCCTCTTCGTTCTTACTACTCCACAGACACCCCGTAGCTCCGTTAGACCGTGACTACGCTGCTCTCCAAGGGGATGGACACCTGTCTTACCCTTCGTTAGCGGATAGGTCTATTTCCTGTATACGGTGCTTCACAACGATCCTGCCAATATCCTCTTGCTTCTTGTCTCACGCTCCTAACTTCCTCTTCGTTCTTACTACTCCACAGACACCCCGTAGCTCCGTTAGACAGTGACTACGCTGCTCTCCAAGGGGATGGACACCTGTCTTACCCCCGATAGCGGATAGGTCTATTTCCTGTATACGGTGCTTCACAACGATCCTGCCAATATCCTCTTGCTTCTGGTCTCACGCTCCTAACTTCCTCTTCGTTCTTACTACTCCACAGACACCCCGTAGCTCCGTTAGACCGTGACTACGCTGCTCTCCAAGGGGATGGACACCTGTCTTACCCTTCGTTAGCGGATAGGTCTATTTCGTGTACACGATGTTTCACAAGCCCTGCTATATCCTCTTGCTTCTTGTCTCACGCTCCTAATTGCCTCCTCGTTCTTACTCCTCCACAGACACCCCGTAGCCTCGTTAAACAGTGGCTACCCTGCTCTCCAAGGGGATGAACACCTGTCTTACCCCCAATAGCGGATAGGTCTATTTCCTGTACACGGTGCTTCACAACGATCCTGCCAATATCCTCTTGCTTCTTGTCTCACGCTCCTAACTTCTTCTTCGTTCATACTACTCCACGGACAACCCGTAGCTCCGTTAGACCGTGACTACCCTGCTCTCCAAGGAGATGGACACCTGTCTTACCCCCGATAGCGGATAGGTCTATTTCCTGTACACGGTGCTTCACAAGCCCTGCTATATCCTCTTGCTTCTTGTCTCACGCTCCTAACTTCCTCTTCGTTCTTACTACTCCACAGACACCCCGTAGCCTCGTTAAACAGTGGCTACCCTGCTCTCCAAGGGGATGAACACCTGTCTTACCCCCGATAGCGGATAGGTCTATTTCCTGTACACGGTGCTTCACAAGCCCTGCTATATCCTCTTGCTTCTTGCCTCACGCTCCTAACTTCCTCTTCGTTCGTACTACTCCACAGACACCCCGTAGCCTCGTTAAACAGTGGCTACCCTGCTCTCCAAGGGGATGGACACCTGTCTTACCCCCGATAGCGGATTGAACTATTTCCTGTACACGGTGCTTCACAACGATCCTGCCTATATCCTCTTGCTTCTTGTCTCACGCTCCTAACTTCCTCTTCGTTCGTACTACTCCACAGACACCCCGTAGCCTCGTTAAACAGTGGCTACCCTGCTCTCCAAGGGGATGGACACCTGTCTTACCCCCGATAGCGGATAGGTCTATTTCCTGTACACGGTGCTTCACAACCATCCTTCCTATATCCTCTTGCTTCTTGTATCACGCTCCTAACTTCCTCTTCGTTCTTACTACTCCACAGACACCCCGTAGCTCCGAAGACAGTGGCTACCATGCTCTCCAAGGGGATGGACACCTGTCTTACCCCCGATAGCGGATTGGACTATTTCCTGTACACGGTGCTTCACAACGATCCTGCCTATATCCTCTTGCTTCTTGTCTCACGCTCCTAACTTCCTCTTCGTTCTTACTACTCCACAGACACCCCGTAGCCTCGTTAAACAGTGGCTACCCTGCTCTCCAAGGGGATGGACACCTGTCTTAACCCCGACAGCGGATAGGTCTATTTCCTGTACACGGTGCTTCACAACGATCATGCCTATATCCTCTTGCTTCTTGTCTCACGCTCCTAACTTCTTCTTCGTTCTTACTACTCCACAGACAACCCGTAGCTCCGTTAGACAGTGGCTACCCTGCTCTCCAAGGGGATGGACACCTGTCTTACCCCCGATAGCAGATAGGTCTATTTCCTGTACACGGTGCTTCACAACGATCCTTCCTATATCCTCTTGCTTCTTGTATCACGCTCCTAACTTCCTCTTCGTTCTTACTACTCCACAGACAGCCCGTAGCTCCGTTAGACCGTGACTACCCTGCACTCCAAGGGGATGGACACCTGTCTTACCCCCGATAGCGGATAGGTCTATTTCCTGTACACGGTGCTTCACAACCATCCTTCCTATATCCTCTTGCTTCTTGTATCACGCTCCTAACTTCCTCTTCGTTCTTACTACTCCACAGACAGCCCGTAGCTCCGTTAAACAGTGGCTACCCTGCTCTCCAAGGGGATGGACACCTGTCTTACCCCCGATAGCGGATAGGTCTATTTCCTGTACACGGTGCTTCACAACCATCCTTCCTATATCCTCTTGCTTCTTGTATCACGCTCCTAACTTCCTCTTCGTTCTTACTACTCCACAGACAGCCCGTAGCTCCGTTAAACAGTGGCTACCCTGCTCTCCAAGGGGATGGACACCTGTCTTACCCCCGAAAGCGGATAGGTCTATTTCCTGTACACGGTGCTTCACAACGATAATGCCTATATCCTCTTGCTTCTTGTATCACGCTCCTAACTTCCTCTTCGTTCTTACTACTCCACAGACACCCCGTAGCTCCGTTAAACAGTGGCTACCCTGCTCTCCAAGGGGATGGACACCTGTCTTACCCCCGATAGCGGATAGGTCTATTTCCTGTACACGGTGCTTCACAACCATCCTCCCTATATCCTCTTGCTTCTTGTATCACGCTCCTAACTTCCTCTTCGTTCTTACTACTCCACAGACACCCCGTAGCTCCGTTAGAAAGTGACTACCCTGCTGCCCAAGGGGATGGACACCTGTCTTACCCCCGATAGCGGATAGGTCTATTTCCTGTACACGGTGCTTCACAACCATCCTGACTATATCCTCTTGCTTCTGGTCTCACGCTCCTAACTTCCTCTTCGTTCTTACTACTCCACAGACACCCCGTAGCTCCGTTAGACCGTGACTACGCTGCTCTCCAAGGGGATGGACACCTGTCTTACCCTTCGTTAGCGGATAGGTCTATTTCGTGTACACGATGTTTCACAAGCCCTGCTATATCCTCTTGCTTCTTGTCTCACGCTCCTAATTGCCTCCTCGTTCTTACTCCTCCACAGACACCCCGTAGCTCCGTTAGACAGTGGCTACACTGCTCTCCAAGGGGATGGACACCTGTCTTACCCCCGATAGCGGATAGGTCTATTTCCTGTATACGGTGCTTCACAACGATCCTGCCTATATCCTCTTGCTTCTTGTCTCACGCTCCTAACTTCTTCTTCGTTCATACTACTCCACGGACAACCCGTAGCTCCGTTAGACCGTGACTACCCTGCTCTCCAAGGAGATGGACACCTGTCTTACCCCCGATAGCGGATAGGTCTATTTCCTGTTCACGGTGCTTCACAAGCCCTGCTATATCCTCTTGCTTCTTGTCTCACGCTCCTAACTTCTTCTTCGTTCTTACTACTCCACAGACAACCCGTAGCTCCGTTAGACAGTGGCTACCCTGCTCTCCAAGGGGATGGACACCTGTCTTAACCCCGATAGCGGATAGGTCTATTTCCTGTACACGGTGCTTCACAACGATCATGCCTATATCCTCTTGCTTCTTGTCTCACGCTCCTAACTTCTTCTTCGTTCTTACTACTCCACAGACAACCCGTAGTTCCGTTAGAAAGTGGCTACCCTGCTGTCCAAGGGGATGGACACCTGTCTTACCCCCGATAGCGGGTAGGTCTATTTCCTGTACACGGTGCTTCACAACGATCCTTCCTATATCCTCTTGCTTCTTGTATCACGCTCCTAACTTCCTCTTCGTTCTTACTACTCCACATACAGCCCGTAGCTCCGTTAGACCGTGACTACCCTGCACTCCAAGGGGATGGACACCTGTCTTACCCCCGATAGCGGATAGGTCTATTTCCTGTACACGGTGCTTCACAACCATCCTTCCTATATCCTCTTGCTTCTTGTATCACGCTCCTAACTTCCTCTTCGTTCTTACTACTCCACAGACAGCCCGTAGCTCCGTTAAACAGTGGCTACCCTGCTCTCCAAGGGGATGGACACCTGTCTAACCCCCGATAGCGGATAGGTCTATTTCCTGTACACGGTGCTTCACAACCATCCTTCCTATATCCTCTTGCTTCTTGTATCACGCTCCTAACTTCCTCTTCGTTCTTACTACTCCACAGACAGCCCGTAGCTCCGTTAAACAGTGGCTACCCTGCTCTCCAAGGGGATGGACACCTGTCTTACCCCCGAAAGCGGATAGGTCTATTTCCTGTACACGGTGCTTCACAACGATAATGCCTATATCCTCTTGCTTCTTGTATCACGCTCCTAACTTCCTCTTCGTTCTTACTACTCCACAGACACCCCGTAGCTCCGTTAAACAGTGGCTACCCTGCTCTCCAAGGGGATGGACACCTGTCTTACCCCCGATAGCGGATAGGTCTATTTCCTGTACACGGTGCTTCACAACCATCCTTCCTATATCCTCTTGCTTCTTGTATCACGCTCCTAACTTCCTCTTCGTTCTTACTACTCCACAGACACCCCGTAGCTCCGAAGAGAGTGGCTACCATGCTCTCCAAGGGGATGGACACCTGTCTTACCCCCGATAGCGGATTGGACTATTTCCTGTACACGGTGCTTCACAACGATCCTGCCTATATCCTCTTGCTTCTTGTCTCACGCTCCTAACTTCCTCTTCGTTCTTACTACTCCACAGACACCCCGTAGCCTCGTTAAACAGTGGCTACCCTGCTCTCCAAGGGGATGGACACCTGTCTTACCCCCGATAGCAGATAGGTCTATTTCCTGTACACGGTGCTTCACAACGATCCTTCCTATATCCTCTTGCTTCTTGTATCACGCTCCTAACTTCCTCTTCGTTCTTACTACTCCACAGACAGCCCGTAGCTCCGTTAGACCGTGACAACCCTGCACTCCAAGGGGATGGACACCTGTCTTACCCCGGATAGCGGATAGGTCTATTTCCTGTACACGGTGCTTCACAACCATCCTTCCTATATCCTCTTGCTTCTTGTATCACGCTCCTAACTTCCTCTTCGTTCTTACTACTCCACAGACAGCCCGTAGCTCCGTTAAACAGTGGCTACCCTGCTCTCCAAGGGGATGGACACCTGTCTTACCCCCGATAGCGGATAGGTCTATTTCCTGTACACGGTGCTTCACAACCATTCTTCCTATATCCTCTTGCTTCTTGTATCACGCTCCTAACTTCCTCTTCGTTCTTACTACTCCACAGACAGCCCGTAGCTCCGTTAAACAGTGGCTACCCTGCTCTCCAAGGGGATGGACACCTGTCTTACCCCCGAAAGCGGATAGGTCTATTTCCTGTACACGGTGCTTCACAACGATAATGCCTATATCCTCTTGCTTCTTGTATCACGCTCCTAACTTCCTCTTCGTTCTTACTACTCCACAGACACCCCGTAGCTCCGTTAAACAGTGGCTACCCTGCTCTCCAAGGGGATGGACACCTGTCTTACCCCCGATAGCGGATAGGTCTATTTCCTGTACACGGTGCTTCACAACCATCCTTCCTATATCCTCTTGCTTCTTGTATCACGCTCCTAACTTCCTCTTCGTTCTTACTACTCCACAGACACCCCGTAGCTCCGTTAGAAAGTGACTACCCTGCTGCCCAAGGGGATGGACACCTGTCTTACCCCCGATAGCGGATAGGTCTATTTCCTGTACACGGTGCTTCACAACCATCCTGACTATATCCTCTTGCTTCTGGTCTCACGCTCCTAACTTCCTCTTCGTTCTTACTACTCCACAGACACCCCGTAGCTCCGTTAGACCGTGACTACGCTGCTCTCCAAGGGGATGGACACCTGTCTTACCCTTCGTTAGCGGATAGGTCTATTTCGTGTACACGATGTTTCACAAGCCCTGCTATATCCTCTTGCTTCTTGTCTCACGCTCCTAATTGCCTCCTCGTTCTTACTCCTCCACAGACACCCCGTAGCTCCGTTAGACAGTGGCTACCCTGCTCTCCAAAGGGATGGACACCTGTCTTACCCCCGATAGCGGATAGGTCTATTTCCTGTATACGGTGCTTCACAACGATCCTGCCTATATCCTCTTGCTTCTTGTCTCACGCTCCTAATTGCCTCCTCGTTCTTACTCCTCCACAGACACCCCGTAGCTCCGTTAGACAGTGGCTACCATGCACTCCAAAGGGATGGACACCTGTCTTACCCCCGATAGCGGATAGGTCTATTTCCTGTATACGGTGCTTCACAACGATCCTGCCTATATCCTCTTGCTTCTTGTCTCACGCTCCTAATTGCCTCCTCGTTCTTACTCCTCCACAGACACCCCGTAGCTCCGTTAGACAGTGGCTACCCTGCTCTCCAAAGGGATGGACATCTGTCTTACCCTTCGTTAGCGGTTAAGTCTATTTCGTGTACACGGTGCTTCACAACGATCCTGCCTATATCCTCTTGCTTCTTGTCTCACGCTCCTAACTTCCTCTTCGTTCTTACTACTCCACAGACACCCCGTAGCTCCGTTAGACCGTGACTACCCTGCTCTCCAAGGGGATGGACACCTGTCTTCCCCCCGATAGCGGATAGGTCTATTTCCTGTACACGGTGCTTCACAACGATCCTGCCAATATCCTCTTGCTTCTTGTCTCACGCTCCTAACTTCTTTTTCGTTCATACTACTCCACGGACACCCCGCAGCTCCGTTAGACAGTGGCTACCCTGCTCTCCAAGGAGATGGACACCTGTCTTACCCCCGATAGCGGATATGTCTATTTCCTGTACACGGTGCTTCACAACGAACCTGCCTATATCCTCTTGCTTCATGTCTCACGCTCCTAACTTCCTCTTCGTTCTTACTACTCCACAGACACCCCGTAGCTCCGTTAGACAGTGGCTACCCTGCTCTCCAAGGGGATGGACACCTGTCTTACCCCCGATAGCGGATATGTCTATTTCCTGTACACGGTGCTTCACAACGATCCTGCCTATATCCTCTTGCTTCATGTCTCACGCTCCTAACTTCCTCTTCGTTCTTACTACTCCACAGACACCCCGTAGCTCCGTTAGACAGTGGCTACCCTGCTCTCCAAGGGGATGGACACCTGTCTTACCCCCGATAGCGGATATGTCTATTTCCTGTACACGGTGCTTCACAACGATCCTGCCTATATCCTCTTGCTTCATGTCTCACGCTCCTAACTTCCTCTTCGTTCTTACTACTCCACAGACACCCCGTAGCTCCGTTAGACAGTGGCTACGCTGCTCTCCAAGGGGATGGACACCTGTCTTACCCCCGATAGCGGATATGTCTATTTCCTGTACACGGTGCTTCACAACGATCCTGCCTATATCCTCTTGCTTCATGTCTCACGCTCCTAACTTCCTCTTCGTTCTTACTACTCCACAGACACCCCGTAGCTCCGTTAGACAGTGGCTACCCTCCTCTCCAAGGGGATGAACACCTGTCTTACCCCCGATAGCGGATAGGTCAATTTCCTGTACACGATGCTTCACAACGATCCTGCCTATATCCTCTTGCTTCTTGTCTCACGCTCCTAACTTCCTCTTCGTTCTTACTACTCCACGGACAACCCGTAGCTCCGTTAGACCGTGACTACCCTGCACTCCAAGGGGATGGACACCTGTCTTACCCCCGATAGCGGTTATGTCTATTTCCTGTACACGGTGCTTCACAACGATCCTGCCTATATCCGCTTGCTTCATGTCTCACGCTCCTACTTCCTCTTCGTTCTTACTACTCCACAGACACCCCGTAGCTCCGTTAGACCGTGACTACCCTGCTCTCCAAGGTGATGGACACCTGTCTTACCCCCGATAGCGGATAGGTCTATTTCCTGTACACGGTGCTTCACAACGATCCTGCCTATATCCTCTTGCTTCTTGTCTCACGCTCCTAACTTCCTCTTCGTTCTTACTACTCCACAGACACCCCGTAGCTCCGTTGACAGTGGCTACCCTGCTCTCCAAGGGGATGGACACCTGTCTTACCCCCGATAGCGGATAGGTCTATTTCCTGTACACGGTGCTACACAATCATTCTGCCTATATCCTCTTGCTTCTTGTCTCACGCTCCTAACTTCCTCTTCGTTCTTACTACTCCACAGACACCCCGTAGCTCCGTTAGACCGTGACTACCCTGCTCTCCAAGGAGATGGACACCTGTCTTACCCCCGATAGCGGATAGGTCTATTTCCTGTACACGGTGCTACACAATCATTCTGCCTATATCCTCTTGCTTCTTGTCTCACGCTCCTAACTTCCTCTTCGTTCTTACTACTCCACAGACACCCCGTAGCTCCGTTGACAGTGGCTACCCTGCTCTCCAAGGGGATGGACACCTGTCTTACCCCCGATAGCGGATAGGTCTATTTCCTGTACAAGGTGCTACACAATCATTCTGCCTATATCCTCTTGCTTCTTGTCTCACGCTCCTAACTTCCTCTTCGTTCTTACTACTCCACAGACACCCCGTAGCTCCGTTGACAGTGGCTAACCTGCTCTCCAAGGGGATGGACACCTGTCTTACCCCCGATAGCGGATAGGTCTATTTCCTGTACACGGTGCTACACAATCATCCTGCCTATATCCTCTTGCTTCTTGTCTCACGCTCCTAACTTCCTCTTCGTTCTTACTACTCCACAGACACCCCGTAGCTCCGTTAGACCGTGACTACCCTGCTCTCCAAGGAGATGGACACCTGTCTTACCCCCGATAGCGGATAGGTCTATTTCCTGTACACGGTGCTACACAATCATTCTGCCTATATCCTCTTGCTTCTTGTCTCACGCTCCTAACTTCCTCTTCGTTCTTACTACTCCACACACAACCCGTAGCTCCGTTAGACAGTGGCTACCATGCTCTCCAAGGGGATGGATACCTGTCTTACCCCCGATAGCGGATAGGTCTATTTCCTGTACACGGTGCTACACAATCATTCTGCCTATATCCTCTTGCTTCTTGTCTCACGCTCCTAACTTCTTCTTCGTTCTTACTACTCCACAGACACTCCGTAGCTCCGAAGACAGTGGCTACCATGCTCTCCAAGGAGATGGACACCTGTCTTACCCCCGATAGCGGATAGGTCTATTTCCTGTACACGGTGCTTCACAACGATCCTGCCTATATCCTCTTGCTTCTTGTATCACGCTCCTAACTTCCTCTTCGTTCTTACTGCTCCACAGACACCCCGTAGCTCCGTTAGACCGTGACTACGCTGCTCTCCAAGGGGATGGACACCTGTCTTACCCTTCGTTAGCGGATAGGTCTATTTCGTGTACACGATGTTTCACAAGCCCTGCTATATCCTCTTGCTTCTTGTCTCACGCTCCTAATTGCCTCCTCGTTCTTACTCCTCCACAGACACCCCGTAGCTCCGTTAGACAGTGGCTACCCTGCTCTCCAAGGGGATGGACACCTGTCTTACCCCCGATAGCGGATAGGTCTATTTCCTGTATACGGTGCTTCACAACGATCCTGCCTATATCCTCTTGCTTCTTGTCTCACGCTCCTAATTGCCTCCTCGTTCTTACTCCTCCACAGACACCCCGTAGCTCCGTTAGACAGTGGCTACCATGCACTCCAAAGGGATGGACACCTGTCTTACCCCCGATAGCGGATAGGTCTATTTCCTGTATACGGTGCTTCACAACGATCCTGCCTATATCCTCTTGCTTCTTGTCTCACGCTCCTAATTGCCTCCTCGTTCTTACTCCTCCACAGACACCCCGTAGCTCCGTTAGACAGTGGCTACCCTGCTCTCCAAAGGGATGGACATCTGTCTTACCCTTCGTTAGCGGTTAAGTCTATTTCGTGTACACGGTGCTTCACAACGATCCTGCCTATATCCTCTTGCTTCTTGTCTCACGCTCCTAACTTCCTCTTCGTTCTTACTACTCCACAGACACCCCGTAGCTCCGTTAGACCGTGACTACCCTGCTCTCCAAGGGGATGGACACCTGTCTTCCCCCCGATAGCGGATAGGTCTATTTCCTGTACACGGTGCTTCACAACGATCCTGCCAATATCCTCTTGCTTCTTGTCTCACGCTCCTAACTTCTTTTTCGTTCATACTACTCCACGGACACCCCGCAGCTCCGTTAGACAGTGGCTACCCTGCTCTCCAAGGAGATGGACACCTGTCTTACCCCCGATAGCGGATATGTCTATTTCCTGTACACGGTGCTTCACAACGAACCTGCCTATATCCTCTTGCTTCATGTCTCACGCTCCTAACTTCCTCTTCGTTCTTACTACTCCACAGACACCCCGTAGCTCCGTTAGACAGTGGCTACCCTGCTCTCCAAGGGGATGGACACCTGTCTTACCCCCGATAGCGGATATGTCTATTTCCTGTACACGGTGCTTCACAACGATCCTGCCTATATCCTCTTGCTTCATGTCTCACGCTCCTAACTTCCTCTTCGTTCTTACTACTCCACAGACACCCCGTAGCTCCGTTAGACAGTGGCTACCCTGCTCTCCAAGGGGATGGACACCTGTCTTACCCCCGATAGCGGATATGTCTATTTCCTGTACACGGTGCTTCACAACGATCCTGCCTATATCCTCTTGCTTCATGTCTCACGCTCCTAACTTCCTCTTCGTTCTTACTACTCCACAGACACCCCGTAGCTCCGTTAGACAGTGGCTACGCTGCTCTCCAAGGGGATGGACACCTGTCTTACCCCCGATAGCGGATATGTCTATTTCCTGTACACGGTGCTTCACAACGATCCTGCCTATATCCTCTTGCTTCATGTCTCACGCTCCTAACTTCCTCTTCGTTCTTACTACTCCACAGACACCCCGTAGCTCCGTTAGACAGTGGCTACCCTCCTCTCCAAGGGGATGAACACCTGTCTTACCCCCGATAGCGGATAGGTCAATTTCCTGTACACGATGCTTCACAACGATCCTGCCTATATCCTCTTGCTTCTTGTCTCACGCTCCTAACTTCCTCTTCGTTCTTACTACTCCACGGACAACCCGTAGCTCCGTTAGACCGTGACTACCCTGCACTCCAAGGGGATGGACACCTGTCTTACCCCCGATAGCGGTTATGTCTATTTCCTGTACACGGTGCTTCACAACGATCCTGCCTATATCCGCTTGCTTCATGTCTCACGCTCCTACTTCCTCTTCGTTCTTACTACTCCACAGACACCCCGTAGCTCCGTTAGACCGTGACTACCCTGCTCTCCAAGGTGATGGACACCTGTCTTACCCCCGATAGCGGATAGGTCTATTTCCTGTACACGGTGCTTCACAACGATCCTGCCTATATCCTCTTGCTTCTTGTCTCACGCTCCTAACTTCCTCTTCGTTCTTACTACTCCACAGACACCCCGTAGCTCCGTTGACAGTGGCTACCCTGCTCTCCAAGGGGATGGACACCTGTCTTACCCCCGATAGCGGATAGGTCTATTTCCTGTACACGGTGCTACACAATCATTCTGCCTATATCCTCTTGCTTCTTGTCTCACGCTCCTAACTTCCTCTTCGTTCTTACTACTCCACAGACACCCCGTAGCTCCGTTAGACCGTGACTACCCTGCTCTCCAAGGAGATGGACACCTGTCTTACCCCCGATAGCGGATAGGTCTATTTCCTGTACACGGTGCTACACAATCATTCTGCCTATATCCTCTTGCTTCTTGTCTCACGCTCCTAACTTCCTCTTCGTTCTTACTACTCCACAGACACCCCGTAGCTCCGTTGACAGTGGCTACCCTGCTCTCCAAGGGGATGGACACCTGTCTTACCCCCGATAGCGGATAGGTCTATTTCCTGTACAAGGTGCTACACAATCATTCTGCCTATATCCTCTTGCTTCTTGTCTCACGCTCCTAACTTCCTCTTCGTTCTTACTACTCCACAGACACCCCGTAGCTCCGTTGACAGTGGCTAACCTGCTCTCCAAGGGGATGGACACCTGTCTTACCCCCGATAGCGGATAGGTCTATTTCCTGTACACGGTGCTACACAATCATCCTGCCTATATCCTCTTGCTTCTTGTCTCACGCTCCTAACTTCCTCTTCGTTCTTACTACTCCACAGACACCCCGTAGCTCCGTTAGACCGTGACTACCCTGCTCTCCAAGGAGATGGACACCTGTCTTACCCCCGATAGCGGATAGGTCTATTTCCTGTACACGGTGCTACACAATCATTCTGCCTATATCCTCTTGCTTCTTGTCTCACGCTCCTAACTTCCTCTTCGTTCTTACTACTCCACACACAACCCGTAGCTCCGTTAGACAGTGGCTACCATGCTCTCCAAGGGGATGGATACCTGTCTTACCCCCGATAGCGGATAGGTCTATTTCCTGTACACGGTGCTACACAATCATTCTGCCTATATCCTCTTGCTTCTTGTCTCACGCTCCTAACTTCTTCTTCGTTCTTACTACTCCACAGACACTCCGTAGCTCCGAAGACAGTGGCTACCATGCTCTCCAAGGAGATGGACACCTGTCTTACCCCCGATAGCGGATAGGTCTATTTCCTGTACACGGTGCTTCACAACGATCCTGCCTATATCCTCTTGCTTCTTGTATCACGCTCCTAACTTCCTCTTCGTTCTTACTGCTCCACAGACACCCCGTAGCTCCGTTAGACCGTTACTACGCTGCTCTCCAAGGGGATGGACACCTGTTTTAACCCCGATAGCGGATAGGTCTATTTCGTGTACACGGTGCTTCACAAGCCCTGCTTTATCCTCCTGCTTCTTGTCTCACGCTCCTAACTTCCTCTTCGTTCTTACTACTCCACAGACACCCCGTAGCTCCGTTGACAGTGGCTACCCTGCTCTCCAAGGGGATGGACACCTGTCTTACCCCCGATAGCGGATAGGTCTATTTCCTGTACACGGTGCTACACAATCATTCTGCCTATATCCTCTTGCTTCTTGTCTCACGCTCCTAACTTCCTCTTCGTTCTTACTACTCCACAGACACCCCGTAGCTCCGTTAGACCGTGACTACCCTGCTCTCCAAGGAGATGGACACCTGTCTTACCCCCGATAGCGGATAGGTCTATTTCCTGTACACGGTGCTACACAATCATTCTGCCTATATCCTCTTGCTTCTTGTCTCACGCTCCTAACTTCCTCTTCGTTCTTACTACTCCACAGACACCCCGTAGCTCCGTTGACAGTGGCTAGCCTGCTCTCCAAGGGGATGGACACCTGTCTTACCCCCGATAGCGGATAGGTCTATTTCCTGTACAAGGTGCTACACAATCAGTCTGCCTATATCCTCTTGCTTCTTGTCTCACGCTCCTAACTTCCTCTTCGTTCTTACTACTCCACAGACACTCCGTAGCTCCGTTGACAGTGGCTACCCTGCTCTCCAAGGGGATGGACACCTGTCTTACCCCCGATAGCGGATAGGTCTATTTCCTGTACACGGTGCTACACAATCATCCTACCTATATCCTCTTGCTTCTTGTCTCACGCTCCTAACTTCCTCTTCGTTCTTACTACTCCACAGACACCCCGTAGCTCCGTTAGACCGTGACTACCCTGCTCTCCAAGGAGATGGACACCTGTCTTACCCCCGATAGCGGATAGGTCTATTTCCTGTACACGGTGCTACACAATCATTTTGCCTATATCCTCTTGCTTCTTGTCTCACGCTCCTAACTTCCTCTTCGTTCTTACTACTCCACACACAACCCGTAGCTCCGTTAGACAGTGGCTACTATGCTCTCCAAGGGGATGGATACCTGTCTTACCCCCGATAGCGGATAGGTCTATTTCCTGTACACGGTGCTACACAATCATTCTGCCTATATCCTCTTGCTTCTTGTCTCACGCTCCTAACTTCTTCTTCGTTCTTACTACTCCACAGACACCCCGTAGCTCCGAAGACAGTGGCTACCATGCTCTCCAAGGAGATGGACACCTGTCTTACCCCCGATAGAGGATAGGTCTATTTCCTGTATACGGTGCTTCACAACGATCCTGCCTATATCCTCTTGCTTCTTGTATCACGCTCCTAACTTCCTCTTCGTTCTTACTACTCCACAGACACCCCGTAGCTCCGTTAGACAGTGGCTACCCTGCTCTCCAAGGGGATGGACACCTGTCTTACCCCCGATAGCAGATAGGTCTATTTCCTGTACACGGTGCTTCAAAACGATCCTACCTATATCCTCTTGCTTCTTGTCTCACGCTCCTAACTTCCTCTTCGTTCTTACTACTCCACAGACACCCCGTAGCTCCGTTAGACAGTGGCTACCCTGCTCTCCCAGGGGATGGACACCTGTCTTACCCCCGATAGCGGATAGGTCTATTTCCTGTACACGGTGCTTCACAACGATCCTGCCTATATCCTCTTGCTTCTTGTCTCACGCTTTTAACTTCCTCTTCGTTCTTACTACTCCACAGACACCCCGTAGCTCCGTTAAACAGTGGCTACCCTGCTCACCAATGGGATGGACACCTATCTTACCCCCGATAGCGGATAGGTCTATTTCCTGTACCCGGTGCTTCACAACGATCCTGCCTATATCCTCTTGTTTCTTGTCTCACGCTCCTAACTTCTTCTTCGTTCATACTACTCCACGGACACCCCGTAGCTCCGTCAGACCGTGACTACCCTGCACTCCAAGGGGATGGACACCTGTCTTACCCCCGATAGCGGATAGGTCTATTTCCTGTACACGGTGCTTCACAACGACCCTGCCTATATCCTCTTGCTTCTTGTCTCACGCTCCTAACTTCCTCTTCGTTCTTACTACTCCACAGACACCCCGTAGCTCCGTTAGACCGTGACTACCCTGCTCTCCAAGGGGATGGACACCTGTCGTACCCCCGATAGCGGATAGGTCTATTTCCTGTACACGGTGCTTCACAACGATCTTGCCTATATCCTCTTGCTTCTTGTCTCACGCTCCTAACTTCCTCTTCGTTCTTACTACTCCACAGACACCCCGTAGCTCCGTTAGAAAGTGGCTACCCTGCTGCCCAAGGGGATGGACACCTGTCTTACCCCCGATAGCAGATAGGTCTATTTCCTGTACACGGTGCTTCACAACGATCCTGCCTATATCCTCTTGCTTCTTGTCTCACGCTCCTAACTTCCTCTTCGTTCTTACTACTCCACAGACACCCCGTAGCTCCGTTAGACCGTGACTACTCTGCTCTCCAAGGAGATGGACACCTGTCTTACCCCCGATAGCGGATAGGTCTATTTCCTGTACACGGTGCTTCACAACGATCCTGCCTATATCCTCTTGCTTCTTGTCTCACGCTCCTAACTTCCTCTTCGTTCTTACTACTCCACAGACACCCCGTAGCTCCGTTAGACCGTGAATACCCTCCTCTCCAAGGAGATGAACACCTGTCTTACCCCCGATAGCGGATAGGTCTATTTCCTGTACAAGGTGCTTCACAACGATCCTGCCTATATCCTCTTGCTTCTTGTCTCACGCTCCTAACTTCCTCTTCGTTCTTACTACTCCACAGACACCCCGTAGCTCCGTTAGACCGTGACTACCCTGCTCTCCAAGGGGATGGACACCTGTCTTACCCTTCGTTAGCGGATAGGTCTATTTCGTCTACACGATGTTTCACAAGCCCTGCTATATCCTCTTGCTTCTTGTCTCACGCTCCTAATTGCCTCCTCGTTCTTACTCCTCCACAGACACCCCGTAGATCCGTTAGACAGTGGCTACCCTGCTCTCCAAAGAGATGGACATCTGTCTTACCCTTCGTTAGCGGTTAAGTCTATTTCGTGTACACGGTGCTTCACAACGATCCTGCCTATATCCTCTTGCTTCTTGTCTCACGCTCCTAACTTCCTCTTCGTTCTTACTACTCCACAGACACCCCGTAGCTCCGTTAGACCGTGACTACCCTGCTCTCCAAGGAGATGGACACCTGTCTTACCCCCGATAGCGGATAGGTCTATTTCCTGTACACGGTGCTTCACAACGATCCTGCCTATATCCTCTTGCTTCTTGTCTCACGCTCCTAACTTCCTCTTCGTTCTTACTACTCCACAGACACCCCGTAGCTCCATTAGACCGTGACTACGCTGCTCTCCAAGGGGATGGACACCTGTCTTACCCTTCGTTAGCGGATAGGTCTATTTCGTGTACACGGTGCTTCACAACGATCCTGCCAATATCCTCTTGCTTCTTGTCTCACGCTCCTTAACTTCTTCTTCGTTCATACTACTCCACGGACACCCCGTAGCTCCGTTAGACAGTGGCTACCCTGCTCTCCAAGGGGATGGACACCTGTCTTACCCCCGATAGCGGAAATGTCTATTTCCTGTACACGGTGCTTCACAACGATCCTGCCTATATCCTCTTGCTTCATGTCTCACGCTCCTAACTTCCTCTTCGTTCTTACTACTTCACAGACACCCCGTAGCTCCGTTAGACAGTGGCTACCCTCCTCTCCAAGGGGATGAACACCTGTCTTACCCCCGATAGCGGATAGGTCTATTTCCTGTACACGGTGCTTCACAACGATCCTGCCTATATCCTCTTGCTTCTTGTCTCACGCTCCTAACTTCCTCGTCGTTCTTACTACTCCACAGACACCCCGTAGCTCCGTTAGACAGTGGCTACCCTGCTCTCCAAGGGGATGGACACCTGTCTTACCCCCGATAGCGGATAGGTCTATTTCCTGTACACGGTGCTTCACAACGATCCTGCCTATATCCTCTTGTTTCTTGTATCACGCTCCTAACTTCCTCTTCGTTCTTACTACTCCACAGACACCCCGTAGCTCCGTTAGACCGTTACTACGCTGCTCTCCAAGGGGATGAACACCTGTTTTAACCCCGATAGCGGATAGGTCTATTTCGTGTACACGGTGCTTCACAAGCCCTGCTGTATCCTCTTGCTTCTTGTCTCACGCTCCTAACTTCCTCTTCGTTCTTACTACTCCACAGACACCTCGTAGCTCCGTTGACAGTGGCTACCCTGCTCTCCAAGGGGATGGACACCTGTCTTAACCCCGATAGCGGATAGGTCTATTTCCTGTACACGGTGCTACACAATCATTCTGCCTATATCCTCTTGCTTCTTGTCTCACGCTCCTAACTTCCTCTTCGTTCTTACTACTCCACAGACAACCCGTAGCTCCGAAGACAGTGGCTACCCTGCTCTCCAAGGGGATGGACACCTGTCTTACCCCCGATAGCGGATAGGTCTATTTCCTGTACACG
Organism: Prosapia bicincta; assembly: GCA_036971475.1. Lineage (NCBI taxonomy): Eukaryota > Metazoa > Arthropoda > Insecta > Hemiptera > Cercopidae > Prosapia > Prosapia bicincta. Next base: position 31,293,360 of record JBAIZL010000005.1, read on the forward strand.
GTGCTTCACAACGATCCAGCCTATATCCTCTTGCTTCTTGTATCACGCTCCTAACTTCCTCTTCGTTCTTACTACTCCACAGACACCCCGTAGCTCCGTTAGACCGTTACTACGATGCTCTCCAAGGGGATGGACACCTGTTTTAACCCCGATAGCGGATAGGTCTATTTCGTGTACACGGTGCTTCACAAGTCCTGTTGTATCCTCTTGCTTCTGGTTCACGCTCCTAACTTCCTCTTCGTTCTTACTACTCCACAGACACCCCGTAGCTCCGTTGACAGTGGCTACCCTGCTCTCCAAGGGGATGGACACCTGTCTTACCCCCGATAGCGGATAGGTCTATTTCCTGTACACGGTGCTTCAAAATCATTCTGCCTATATCCTCTTGCTTCTTGTCTCACGCTCCTAACTTCCTCTTCGTTCTTACTACTCCACAGACACCCCGTAGCTCCGTTGACAGTGGCTACCCTGCTCTCCAAGGGGATGGACACCTGTCTTACACCCGATAGCGGATAGGTCTATTTCCTGTACACGGTGCTTCAAAATCATTCTGCCTATATCCTCTTGCTTCTTGTCTCACGCTCCTAACTTCCTCTTCGTTCTTACTACTCCACAGACACCCCGTAGCTCCGTTAGACCGTTACTACGCTGCTCTCCAAGGGGATGGACACCTGTTTTAACCCCGATAGCGGATAGGTCTATTTCGTGTACACGGTCCTTCACAAGCCCTGCTGTATCCTCTTGCTTCTTGTCTCACGCTCCTAACTTCCTCTTCGTTCTTACTAATCCACAGACACCCCGTAGCTCGGTTGACAGTGGCTACCCTGCTCTCCAAGGGGATGGACACCTGTCTTACCCCCGATAGCGGATATGTCTATTTCCTGTACACGGAGCTTCAAAATCATTCTGCCTATATCCTCTTGCTTCTTGTCTCACGCTCCTAACTTCCTCTTCGTTCTTACTACTCCACAGACACCCCGTAGCTCCGAAGACAGTGGCTACCATGCACTCCAAGGAGATGGACACCTGTCTTACCCCCGATAGCGGATAGGTCTATTTCCTGTATACGGTGCTTCACAACGATTCTGCCTATATTCTCTTGCTTCTTGTCTCACGCTCCTAACTTCCTCTTCGTTCCTACTACTCCACAGACACCCCGTAGCTCCGTTGACAGTGACTACCCTGCTCTCCAAGGAGATGGACACCTGTCTTACCCCCGATAGCGGATAGGTCTATTTCCTGTATACGGTGCTTCACAACGATCCTGCCTATATCCTCTTGCTTCTTGTCTCACGCTCCTAACTTCCTCTTCGTTCTTACTACTCCACAGACACCCCGTAGCTCCGTTAGACCGTTACTACGCTGATCTCCAAGGAGATGGACACCTGTCTTATCCCCGATAGCGGATAGGTCTATTTCCTGTACACGGTGCTTCACAACGATCCTGCCTATATCCTCTTGCTTCTTGTCTCACGCTCCTAACTTCCTCTTCGTTCTTACTACTCCACAGACACCCCGTAGCTCCGTTAGACCGTGACTACCCTGCTCTCCAAGGAGATGGACACCTGTCTTACCCCCGATAGCGGATAGGTCTATTTCCTGTACACGGTGCTACACAATCATTCTGCCTATATCCTCTTGCTTCTTGTCTCACGCTCCTAACTTCCTCTTCGTTCATACTACTCCACAGACACCCCGTAGCTCCGTTGACAGTGGCTACCCTGCTCTCCAAGGGGATGGACACCTGTCTTACCCCCGATAGCGGATAGGTCTATTTCCTGTACAAGGTGCTACACAATCATTCTGCCTATATCCTCTTGCTTCTTGTCTCACGCTCCTAACTTCCTCTTCGTTCTTACTACTCCACAGACACTCCGTAGCTCCGTTGACAGTGGCTACCCTGCTCTCCAAGGGGATGGACACCTGTCTTACCCCCGATAGCGGATAGGTCTATTTCCTGTACACGGTGCTACACAATCATCCTGCCTATATCCTCTTGCTTCTTGTCTCACGCTCCTAACTTCCTCTTCGTTCTTACTACTCCACAGACACCCCGTAGCTCCGTTAGACCGTGACTACTCTGCTCTCCAAGGAGATGGACACCTGTCTTACCCCCGATAGCGGATAGGTCTATTTCCTGTACACGGTGCTACACAATCATTTTGCCTATATCCTCTTGCTTCTTGTCTCACGCTCCTAACTTCCTCTTCGTTCTTACTACTCCACACACAACCCGTAGCTCCGTTAGACAGTGGCTACTATGCTCTCCAAGGGGATGGATACCTGTCTTACCCCCGATAGCGGATAGGTCTATTTCCTGTACACGATGCTACACAATCATTCTGCCTATATCCTCTTGCTTCTTGTCTCACGCTCCTAACTTCTTCTTCGTTCTTACTACTCCACAGACACCCCGTAGCTCCGAAGACAGTGGCTACCATGCTCTCCAAGGAGATGGACACCTGTCTTACCCCCGATAGCGGATAGGTCTATTTCCTGTATACGGTGCTTCACAACGATCCTGCCTATATCCTCTTGCTTCTTGTCTCACGCTCCTAGCTTCCTCTTCGTTCTTACTACTCCACAGACACCCCGTAGCTCCGTTAAACAGTGGCTACCCTGCTCACCAATGGGATGGACACCTATCTTACCCCCGATAGCGGATAGGTCTATTTCCTGTACCCGGTGCTTCACAACGATCCTGCCTATATCCTCTTGTTTCTTGTCTCACGCTCCTAACTTCTTCTTCGTTCATACTACTCCACGGACACCCCGTAGCTCCGTTAGACCGTGACTACCCTGCTCTCCAAGGGGATGGACACCTGTCTTACCCCCGATAGCGGATAGGTCTATTTCCTGTACACGGTGCTTCACAACGATCCTGCCTATATCCTCTTGCTTCTTGTCTCACGCTCCTAACTTCCTCTTCGTTCTTACTACTCCACAGACACCCCGTAGCTCCGTTAGAAAATGGCTACCCTGCTGCCCAAGGGGATGGACACCTGTCTTACCCCCGATAGCGGATAGGTCTATTTCCTGTACACGGTGCTTCACAACGATCCTGCCTATATCCTCTTGCTTCTTGTCTCACGCTCCTAACTTCCTCTTCGTTCTTACTACTCCACAGACACCCCGTAGCTCCGTTAGACCGTGACTACTCTGCTCTCCAAGGAGATGGACACCTGTCTTATCCCCGATAGCGGATAGGTCTATTTCCTGTACACGGAGCTTCACAACGATCCTGCCTATATCCTCTTGCTTCTTGTCTCACGCTCCTAACTTCCTCTTCGTTCTTACTACTCCACAGACACCCCGTAGCTCCGTTAGACCGTGAATACCCTCCTCTCCAAGGAGATGAACACCTGTCTTACCCCCGATAGCGGATAGGTCTATTTCCTGTACAAGGTGCTTCACAACGATCCTGCCTATATCCTCTTGCTTCTTGTCTCACGCTCCTAACTTCCTCTTCGTTCTTACTACTCCACAGACACCCCGTAGCTCCGTTAGACCGTGACTACCCTGCTCTCCAAGGGGATGGACACCTGTCTTACCCTTCGTTAGCGGATAGGTCTATTTCGTCTACACGATGTTGCACAAGCCCTGCTATATCCTCTTGCTTCTTGTCTCACGCTCCTAATTGCCTCCTCGTTCTTACTCCTCCACAGACACCCCGTAGATCCGTTAGACAGTGGCTACCCTGCTCTCCAAAGAGATGGACATCTGTCTTACCCTTCGTTAGCGGTTAAGTCTATTTCGTGTACACGGTGCTTCACAACGATCCTGCCTATATCCTCTTGCTTCTTGTCTCACGCTCCTAACTTCCTCTTCGTTCTTACTACTCCACAGACACCCCGTAGCTCCGTTAGACCGTGACTACCCTGCTCTCCAAGGAGATGGACACCTGTCTTACCCCCGATAGCGGATAGGTCTATTTCCTGTACACGGTGCTTCACAACGATCCTGCCTATATCCTCTTGCTTCTTGTCTCACGCTCCTAACTTCCTCTTCGTTCTTACTACTCCACAGACACCCCGTAGCTCCGTTAGACCGTGACTACGCTGCTCTCCAAGGGGATGGACACCTGTCTTACCCTTCGTTAGCGGATAGGTCTATTTCGTGTACACGGTGCTTCACAACGATCCTGCCAATATCCTCTTGCTTCTTGTCTCACGCTCCTTAACTTCTTCTTCGTTCATACTACTCCACGGACACCCCGTAGCTCCGTTAGACAGTGGCTACCCTGCTCTCCAAGGGGATGGACACCTGTCTTACCCCCGATAGCGGATATGTCTATTTCCTGTACACGGTGCTTCACAACGATCCTGCCTATATCCTCTTGCTTCATGTCTCACGCTCCTAACTTCCTCTTCGTTCTTACTACTTCACAGACACCCCGTAGCTCCGTTAGACAGTGGCTACCCTCTTCTCCAAGGGGATGAACACCTGTCTTACCCCCGATAGCGGATAGGTCTATTTCCTGTACACGGTGCTTCACAACGATCCTGCCTATAACCTCTTGCTTCTTTTCTCACGCTCCTAACTTCCTCTTCGTTCTTACTACTCCACAGACACCCCGTAGCTCCGTTAGACAGTGGCTACCCTGCTCTCCAAGGGGATGGACACCTGTCTTACCCCCGATAGCGGATAGGTCTATTTCCTGTACACGGTGCTTCACAACGATCCTGCCTATATCCTCTTGCTTCTTGTATCACGCTCCTAACTTCCTCTTCGTTCTTACTACTCCACAGATACCCCGTAGCTCCGTTAGACCGTTACTACGCTGCTCTCCAAGGGGATGAACACCTGTTTTAACCCCGATAGCGGATAGGTCTATTTCGTGTACACGGTGCTTCACAAGCCCTGCTGTATCCTCTTGCTTCTTGTCTCACGCTCCTAACTTCCTCTTCGTTCTTACTACTCCACAGACACCTCGTAGCTCCGTTGACAGTGGCTACCCTGCTCTCCAAGGGGATGGACACCTGTCTTAACCCCGATAGCGGATAGGTCTATTTCCTGTACACGGTGCTACACAATCATTCTGCCTATATCCTCTTGCTTCTTGTCTCACGCTCCTAACTTCCTCTTCGTTCTTACTACTCCACAGACAACCCGTAGCTCCGAAGACAGTGGCTACCCTGCTCTCCAAATGGATGGACACCTGTCTTACCCCCGATAGCGGATAGGTCTATTTCCTGTACACGGTGCTTCACAACGATCCTGCCTATATCCTCTTGCTTCTTGTATCACGCTCCTAACTTCCTCTTCGTTCTTACTACTCCACAGACACCCCGTAGCTCCGTTAGACCGTTACTACGATGCTCTCCAAGGGGATGGACACCTGTTTTAACCCCGATAGCGGATAGGTCTATTTCGTGTACACGGTGCTTCACAAGTCCTGTTGTATCCTCTTGCTTCTGGTTCACGCTCCTAACTTCCTCTTCGTTCTTACTACTCCACAGACACCCCGTAGCTCCGTTGACAGTGGCTACCCTGCTCTCCAAGGGGATGGACACCTGTCTTACCCCCGATAGCGGATAGGTCTATTTCCTGTACACGGTGCTTCAAAATCATTCTGCCTATATCCTCTTGCTTCTTGTCTCACGCTCCTAACTTCCTCTTCGTTCTTACTACTCCACAGACACCCCGTAGCTCCGTTGACAGTGGCTACCCTGCTCTCCAAGGGGATGGACACCTGTCTTACCCCCGATAGCGGATAGGTCTATTTCCTGTACACGGTGCTTCAAAATCATTCTGCCTATATCCTCTTGCTTCTTGTCTCACGCTCCTAACTTCCTCTTCGTTCTTACTACTCCACAGACACCCCGTAGCTCCGTTAGACAGTGGCTACCCTGCTCTCCAAGGGGATGGACACCTGTCTTACCCCCGATAGCGGATAGGTCTATTTCCTGTACACGGTGCTTCACAACGATCCTGCCTATATCCTCTTGCTTCTTGTATCACGCTCCTAACTTCCTCTTCGTTCTTACTACTCCACAGACACCCCGTAGCTCCGTTAGACCGTTACTACGCTGCTCTCCAAGGGGATGAACACCTGTTTTAACCCCGATAGCGGATAGGTCTATTTCGTGTACACGGTGCTTCACAAGCCCTGCTGTATCCTCTTGCTTCTTGTCTCACGCTCCTAACTTCCTCTTCGTTCTTACTACTCCACAGACACCTCGTAGCTCCGTTGACAGTGGCTACCCTGCTCTCCAAGGGGATGGACACCTGTCTTAACCCCGATAGCGGATAGGTCTATTTCCTGTACACGGTGCTACACAATCATTCTGCCTATATCCTCTTGCTTCTTGTCTCACGCTCCTAACTTCCTCTTCGTTCTTACTACTCCACAGACAACCCGTAGCTCCGAAGACAGTGGCTACCCTGCTCTCCAAATGGATGGACACCTGTCTTACCCCCGATAGCGGATAGGTCTATTTCCTGTACACGGTGCTTCACAACGATCCTGCCTATATCCTCTTGCTTCTTGTATCACGCTCCTAACTTCCTCTTCGTTCTTACTACTCCACAGACACCCCGTAGCTCCGTTAGACCGTTACTACGATGCTCTCCAAGGGGATGGACACCTGTTTTAACCCCGATAGCGGATAGGTCTATTTCGTGTACACGGTGCTTCACAAGTCCTGTTGTATCCTCTTGCTTCTGGTTCACGCTCCTAACTTCCTCTTCGTTCTTACTACTCCACAGACACCCCGTAGCTCCGTTGACAGTGGCTACCCTGCTCTCCAAGGGGATGGACACCTGTCTTACCCCCGATAGCGGATAGTTCTATTTCCTGTACACGGTGCTTCAAAATCATTCTGCCTATATCCTCTTGCTTCTTGTCTCACGCTCCTAACTTCCTCTTCGTTCTTACTACTCCACAGACACCCCGTAGCTCCGTTGACAGTGGCTACCCTGCTCTCCAAGGGGATGGACACCTGTCTTACCCCCGATAGCGGATAGGTCTATTTCCTGTACACGGTGCTTCAAAATCATTCTGCCTATATCCTCTTGCTTCTTGTCTCACGCTCCTAACTTCCTCTTCGTTCTTACTACTCCACAGACACCCCGTAGCTCCGTTAGACCGTGACTACTCTGCTCTCCAAGGAGATGGACACCTGTCTTACCCCCGATAGCGGATAGGTCTATTTCGTGTACACGGTGCTTCACAAGCCCTGCTGTATCCTCTTGCTTCTTGTCTCACGCTCCTAACTTCCTCTTCGTTCTTACTAATCCACAGACACCCCGTAGCTCCGTTGACAGTGGCTACCCTGCTCTCCAAGGGGATGGACACCTGTCTTACCCCCGATAGCGGATATGTCTATTTCCTGTACACGGTGCTTCAAAATCATTCTGCCTATATCCTCTTGCTTCTTGTCTCACGCTCCTAACTTCCTCTTCGTTCTTACTACTCCACAGACACCCCGTAGCTCCGAAGACAGTGGCTACCATGCACTCCAAGGAGATGGACACCTGTCTTACCCCCGATAGCGGATAGGTCTATTTGCTGTATACGGTGCTTCACAACGATTCTGCCTATATTCTCTTGCTTCTTGTCTCACGCTCCTAACTTCCTCTTCGTTCCTACTACTCCACAGACACCCCGTAGCTCCGTTGACAGTGACTACCCTGCTCTCCAAGGACATGGACACCTGTCTTACCCCCCATAGCGGATAGGTCTATTTCCTGTATACGGTGCTTCACAACGATCCTGCCTATATCCTCTTGCTTCTTGTCTCACGCTCCTAACTTCCTCTTCGTTCTTACTACTCCACAGACACCCCGTAGCTCCGTTAGACCGTTACTACGCTGCTCTCCAAGGGGATGGACACCTGTCTTAACCGCGATAGCGGATAGGTTTATTTCGTGTACACGGTGCTTCACAAGCCCTGCTATATCCTCTTGCTTCTTTTCTCACGCTCCTAACTTCTTCTTCGTTCATACTACTCCACGGACAACCCGTAGCTCCGTTAGACCGTGACTACTCTGCACTCCAAGGGGATGTACACCTGTCTTACCCCCGATAGCGGATAGGTCTATTTCCTGTACACGGTGCTTCACAACGATCCTGCCAATATCCTCTTGCTTCTTGTCTCACGCTCCTTAACTTCTTCTTCGTTCATACTACTCCACGGACACCCCGTAGCTCCGTTAGACAGTGGCTACCCTGCTCTCCCAGGGGATGGACACCTGTCTTACCCCCGATAGCGGATAGGTCTATTTCCTGTACACGGTGCTTCACAACGATCCTGCCTATATCCTCTTGCTTCTTGTCTCACGCTTTTAACTTCCTCTTCGTTCTTACTACTCCACAGACACCCCGTAGCTCCGTTAAACAGTGGCTACCCTGCTCACCAATGGGATGGACACCTATCTTACCCCCGATAGCGGATAGGTCTATTTCCTGTACCCGGTGCTTCACAACGATCCTGCCTATATCCTCTTGTTTCTTGTCTCACGCTCCTAACTTCTTCTTCGTTCATACTACTCCACGGACACCCCGTAGCTCCGTCAGACCGTGACTACCCTGCACTCCAAGGGGATGGACACCTGTCTTACCCCCGATAGCGGATAGGTCTATTTCCTGTACACGGTGCTTCACAACGACCCTGCCTATATCCTCTTGCTTCTTGTCTCACGCTCCTAACTTCCTCTTCGTTCTTACTACTCCACAGACACCCCGTAGCTCCGTTAGACCGTGACTACCCTGCTCTCCAAGGGGATGGACACCTGTCGTACCCCCGATAGCGGATAGGTCTATTTCCTGTACACGGTGCTTCACAACGATCTTGCCTATATCCTCTTGCTTCTTGTCTCACGCTCCTAACTTCCTCTTCGTTCTTACTACTCCACAGACACCCCGTAGCTCCGTTAGAAAGTGGCTACCCTGCTGCCCAAGGGGATGGACACCTGTCTTACCCCCGATAGCAGATAGGTCTATTTCCTGTACACGGTGCTTCACAACGATCCTGCCTATATCCTCTTGCTTCTTGTCTCACGCTCCTAACTTCCTCTTCGTTCTTACTACTCCACAGACACCCCGTAGCTCCGTTAGACCGTGACTACTCTGCTCTCCAAGGAGATGGACACCTGTCTTACCCCCGATAGCGGATAGGTCTATTTCCTGTACACGGTGCTTCACAACGATCCTGCCTATATCCTCTTGCTTCTTGTCTCACGCTCCTAACTTCCTCTTCGTTCTTACTACTCCACAGACACCCCGTAGCTCCGTTAGACCGTGAATACCCTCCTCTCCAAGGAGATGAACACCTGTCTTACCCCCGATAGCGGATAGGTCTATTTCCTGTACAAGGTGCTTCACAACGATCCTGCCTATATCCTCTTGCTTCTTGTCTCACGCTCCTAACTTCCTCTTCGTTCTTACTACTCCACAGACACCCCGTAGCTCCGTTAGACCGTGACTACCCTGCTCTCCAAGGGGATGGACACCTGTCTTACCCTTCGTTAGCGGATAGGTCTATTTCGTCTACACGATGTTTCACAAGCCCTGCTATATCCTCTTGCTTCTTGTCTCACGCTCCTAATTGCCTCCTCGTTCTTACTCCTCCACAGACACCCCGTAGATCCGTTAGACAGTGGCTACCCTGCTCTCCAAAGAGATGGACATCTGTCTTACCCTTCGTTAGCGGTTAAGTCTATTTCGTGTACACGGTGCTTCACAACGATCCTGCCTATATCCTCTTGCTTCTTGTCTCACGCTCCTAACTTCCTCTTCGTTCTTACTACTCCACAGACACCCCGTAGCTCCGTTAGACCGTGACTACCCTGCTCTCCAAGGAGATGGACACCTGTCTTACCCCCGATAGCGGATAGGTCTATTTCCTGTACACGGTGCTTCACAACGATCCTGCCTATATCCTCTTGCTTCTTGTCTCACGCTCCTAACTTCCTCTTCGTTCTTACTACTCCACAGACACCCCGTAGCTCCATTAGACCGTGACTACGCTGCTCTCCAAGGGGATGGACACCTGTCTTACCCTTCGTTAGCGGATAGGTCTATTTCGTGTACACGGTGCTTCACAACGATCCTGCCAATATCCTCTTGCTTCTTGTCTCACGCTCCTTAACTTCTTCTTCGTTCATACTACTCCACGGACACCCCGTAGCTCCGTTAGACAGTGGCTACCCTGCTCTCCAAGGGGATGGACACCTGTCTTACCCCCGATAGCGGAAATGTCTATTTCCTGTACACGGTGCTTCACAACGATCCTGCCTATATCCTCTTGCTTCATGTCTCACGCTCCTAACTTCCTCTTCGTTCTTACTACTTCACAGACACCCCGTAGCTCCGTTAGACAGTGGCTACCCTCCTCTCCAAGGGGATGAACACCTGTCTTACCCCCGATAGCGGATAGGTCTATTTCCTGTACACGGTGCTTCACAACGATCCTGCCTATATCCTCTTGCTTCTTGTCTCACGCTCCTAACTTCCTCGTCGTTCTTACTACTCCACAGACACCCCGTAGCTCCGTTAGACAGTGGCTACCCTGCTCTCCAAGGGGATGGACACCTGTCTTACCCCCGATAGCGGATAGGTCTATTTCCTGTACACGGTGCTTCACAACGATCCTGCCTATATCCTCTTGTTTCTTGTATCACGCTCCTAACTTCCTCTTCGTTCTTACTACTCCACAGACACCCCGTAGCTCCGTTAGACCGTTACTACGCTGCTCTCCAAGGGGATGAACACCTGTTTTAACCCCGATAGCGGATAGGTCTATTTCGTGTACACGGTGCTTCACAAGCCCTGCTGTATCCTCTTGCTTCTTGTCTCACGCTCCTAACTTCCTCTTCGTTCTTACTACTCCACAGACACCTCGTAGCTCCGTTGACAGTGGCTACCCTGCTCTCCAAGGGGATGGACACCTGTCTTAACCCCGATAGCGGATAGGTCTATTTCCTGTACACGGTGCTACACAATCATTCTGCCTATATCCTCTTGCTTCTTGTCTCACGCTCCTAACTTCCTCTTCGTTCTTACTACTCCACAGACAACCCGTAGCTCCGAAGACAGTGGCTACCCTGCTCTCCAAGGGGATGGACACCTGTCTTACCCCCGATAGCGGATAGGTCTATTTCCTGTACACGGTGCTTCACAACGATCCAGCCTATATCCTCTTGCTTCTTGTATCACGCTCCTAACTTCCTCTTCGTTCTTACTACTCCACAGACACCCCGTAGCTCCGTTAGACCGTTACTACGATGCTCTCCAAGGGGATGGACACCTGTTTTAACCCCGATAGCGGATAGGTCTATTTCGTGTACACGGTGCTTCACAAGTCCTGTTGTATCCTCTTGCTTCTGGTTCACGCTCCTAACTTCCTCTTCGTTCTTACTACTCCACAGACACCCCGTAGCTCCGTTGACAGTGGCTACCCTGCTCTCCAAGGGGATGGACACCTGTCTTACCCCCGATAGCGGATAGGTCTATTTCCTGTACACGGTGCTTCAAAATCATTCTGCCTATATCCTCTTGCTTCTTGTCTCACGCTCCTAACTTCCTCTTCGTTCTTACTACTCCACAGACACCCCGTAGCTCCGTTGACAGTGGCTACCCTGCTCTCCAAGGGGATGGACACCTGTCTTACACCCGATAGCGGATAGGTCTATTTCCTGTACACGGTGCTTCAAAATCATTCTGCCTATATCCTCTTGCTTCTTGTCTCACGCTCCTAACTTCCTCTTCGTTCTTACTACTCCACAGACACCCCGTAGCTCCGTTAGACCGTTACTACGCTGCTCTCCAAGGGGATGGACACCTGTTTTAACCCCGATAGCGGATAGGTCTATTTCGTGTACACGGTCCTTCACAAGCCCTGCTGTATCCTCTTGCTTCTTGTCTCACGCTCCTAACTTCCTCTTCGTTCTTACTAATCCACAGACACCCCGTAGCTCGGTTGACAGTGGCTACCCTGCTCTCCAAGGGGATGGACACCTGTCTTACCCCCGATAGCGGATATGTCTATTTCCTGTACACGGAGCTTCAAAATCATTCTGCCTATATCCTCTTGCTTCTTGTCTCACGCTCCTAACTTCCTCTTCGTTCTTACTACTCCACAGACACCCCGTAGCTCCGAAGACAGTGGCTACCATGCACTCCAAGGAGATGGACACCTGTCTTACCCCCGATAGCGGATAGGTCTATTTCCTGTATACGGTGCTTCACAACGATTCTGCCTATATTCTCTTGCTTCTTGTCTCACGCTCCTAACTTCCTCTTCGTTCCTACTACTCCACAGACACCCCGTAGCTCCGTTGACAGTGACTACCCTGCTCTCCAAGGAGATGGACACCTGTCTTACCCCCGATAGCGGATAGGTCTATTTCCTGTATACGGTGCTTCACAACGATCCTGCCTATATCCTCTTGCTTCTTGTCTCACGCTCCTAACTTCCTCTTCGTTCTTACTACTCCACAGACACCCCGTAGCTCCGTTAGACCGTTACTACGCTGATCTCCAAGGAGATGGACACCTGTCTTATCCCCGATAGCGGATAGGTCTATTTCCTGTACACGGTGCTTCACAACGATCCTGCCTATATCCTCTTGCTTCTTGTCTCACGCTCCTAACTTCCTCTTCGTTCTTACTACTCCACAGACACCCCGTAGCTCCGTTAGACCGTGACTACCCTGCTCTCCAAGGAGATGGACACCTGTCTTACCCCCGATAGCGGATAGGTCTATTTCCTGTACACGGTGCTACACAATCATTCTGCCTATATCCTCTTGCTTCTTGTCTCACGCTCCTAACTTCCTCTTCGTTCATACTACTCCACAGACACCCCGTAGCTCCGTTGACAGTGGCTACCCTGCTCTCCAAGGGGATGGACACCTGTCTTACCCCCGATAGCGGATAGGTCTATTTCCTGTACAAGGTGCTACACAATCATTCTGCCTATATCCTCTTGCTTCTTGTCTCACGCTCCTAACTTCCTCTTCGTTCTTACTACTCCACAGACACTCCGTAGCTCCGTTGACAGTGGCTACCCTGCTCTCCAAGGGGATGGACACCTGTCTTACCCCCGATAGCGGATAGGTCTATTTCCTGTACACGGTGCTACACAATCATCCTGCCTATATCCTCTTGCTTCTTGTCTCACGCTCCTAACTTCCTCTTCGTTCTTACTACTCCACAGACACCCCGTAGCTCCGTTAGACCGTGACTACTCTGCTCTCCAAGGAGATGGACACCTGTCTTACCCCCGATAGCGGATAGGTCTATTTCCTGTACACGGTGCTACACAATCATTTTGCCTATATCCTCTTGCTTCTTGTCTCACGCTCCTAACTTCCTCTTCGTTCTTACTACTCCACACACAACCCGTAGCTCCGTTAGACAGTGGCTACTATGCTCTCCAAGGGGATGGATACCTGTCTTACCCCCGATAGCGGATAGGTCTATTTCCTGTACACGATGCTACACAATCATTCTGCCTATATCCTCTTGCTTCTTGTCTCACGCTCCTAACTTCTTCTTCGTTCTTACTACTCCACAGACACCCCGTAGCTCCGAAGACAGTGGCTACCATGCTCTCCAAGGAGATGGACACCTGTCTTACCCCCGATAGCGGATAGGTCTATTTCCTGTATACGGTGCTTCACAACGATCCTGCCTATATCCTCTTGCTTCTTGTCTCACGCTCCTAGCTTCCTCTTCGTTCTTACTACTCCACAGACACCCCGTAGCTCCGTTAAACAGTGGCTACCCTGCTCACCAATGGGATGGACACCTATCTTACCCCCGATAGCGGATAGGTCTATTTCCTGTACCCGGTGCTTCACAACGATCCTGCCTATATCCTCTTGTTTCTTGTCTCACGCTCCTAACTTCTTCTTCGTTCATACTACTCCACGGACACCCCGTAGCTCCGTTAGACCGTGACTACCCTGCTCTCCAAGGGGATGGACACCTGTCTTACCCCCGATAGCGGATAGGTCTATTTCCTGTACACGGTGCTTCACAACGATCCTGCCTATATCCTCTTGCTTCTTGTCTCACGCTCCTAACTTCCTCTTCGTTCTTACTACTCCACAGACACCCCGTAGCTCCGTTAGAAAATGGCTACCCTGCTGCCCAAGGGGATGGACACCTGTCTTACCCCCGATAGCGGATAGGTCTATTTCCTGTACACGGTGCTTCACAACGATCCTGCCTATATCCTCTTGCTTCTTGTCTCACGCTCCTAACTTCCTCTTCGTTCTTACTACTCCACAGACACCCCGTAGCTCCGTTAGACCGTGACTACTCTGCTCTCCAAGGAGATGGACACCTGTCTTATCCCCGATAGCGGATAGGTCTATTTCCTGTACACGGAGCTTCACAACGATCCTGCCTATATCCTCTTGCTTCTTGTCTCACGCTCCTAACTTCCTCTTCGTTCTTACTACTCCACAGACACCCCGTAGCTCCGTTAGACCGTGAATACCCTCCTCTCCAAGGAGATGAACACCTGTCTTACCCCCGATAGCGGATAGGTCTATTTCCTGTACAAGGTGTTTCACAACGATCCTGCCTATATCCTCTTGCTTCTTGTCTCACGCTCCTAACTTCCTCTTCGTTCTTACTACTCCACAGACACCCCGTAGCTCCGTTAGACCGTGACTACCCTGCTCTCCAAGGGGATGGACACCTGTCTTACCCTTCGTTAGCGGATAGGTCTATTTCGTCTACACGATGTTGCACAAGCCCTGCTATATCCTCTTGCTTCTTGTCTCACGCTCCTAATTGCCTCCTCGTTCTTACTCCTCCACAGACACCCCGTAGATCCGTTAGACAGTGGCTACCCTGCTCTCCAAAGAGATGGACATCTGTCTTACCCTTCGTTAGCGGTTAAGTCTATTTCGTGTACACGGTGCTTCACAACGATCCTGCCTATATCCTCTTGCTTCTTGTCTCACGCTCCTAACTTCCTCTTCGTTCTTACTACTCCACAGACACCCCGTAGCTCCGTTAGACCGTGACTACCCTGCTCTCCAAGGAGATGGACACCTGTCTTACCCCCGATAGCGGATAGGTCTATTTCCTGTACACGGTGCTTCACAACGATCCTGCCTATATCCTCTTGCTTCTTGTCTCACGCTCCTAACTTCCTCTTCGTTCTTACTACTCCACAGACACCCCGTAGCTCCGTTAGACCGTGACTACGCTGCTCTCCAAGGGGATGGACACCTGTCTTACCCTTCGTTAGCGGATAGGTCTATTTCGTGTACACGGTGCTTCACAACGATCCTGCCAATATCCTCTTGCTTCTTGTCTCACGCTCCTTAACTTCTTCTTCGTTCATACTACTCCACGGACACCCCGTAGCTCCGTTAGACAGTGGCTACCCTGCTCTCCAAGGGGATGGACACCTGTCTTACCCCCGATAGCGGATATGTCTATTTCCTGTACACGGTGCTTCACAACGATCCTGCCTATATCCTCTTGCTTCATGTCTCACGCTCCTAACTTCCTCTTCGTTCTTACTACTTCACAGACACCCCGTAGCTCCGTTAGACAGTGGCTACCCTCTTCTCCAAGGGGATGAACACCTGTCTTACCCCCGATAGCGGATAGGTCTATTTCCTGTACACGGTGCTTCACAACGATCCTGCCTATAACCTCTTGCTTCTTTTCTCACGCTCCTAACTTCCTCTTCGTTCTTACTACTCCACAGACACCCCGTAGCTCCGTTAGACAGTGGCTACCCTGCTCTCCAAGGGGATGGACACCTGTCTTACCCCCGATAGCGGATAGGTCTATTTCCTGTACACGGTGCTTCACAACGATCCTGCCTATATCCTCTTGCTTCTTGTATCACGCTCCTAACTTCCTCTTCGTTCTTACTACTCCACAGATACCCCGTAGCTCCGTTAGACCGTTACTACGCTGCTCTCCAAGGGGATGAACACCTGTTTTAACCCCGATAGCGGATAGGTCTATTTCGTGTACACGGTGCTTCACAAGCCCTGCTGTATCCTCTTGCTTCTTGTCTCACGCTCCTAACTTCCTCTTCGTTCTTACTACTCCACAGACACCTCGTAGCTCCGTTGACAGTGGCTACCCTGCTCTCCAAGGGGATGGACACCTGTCTTAACCCCGATAGCGGATAGGTCTATTTCCTGTACACGGTGCTACACAATCATTCTGCCTATATCCTCTTGCTTCTTGTCTCACGCTCCTAACTTCCTCTTCGTTCTTACTACTCCACAGACAACCCGTAGCTCCGAAGACAGTGGCTACCCTGCTCTCCAAATGGATGGACACCTGTCTTACCCCCGATAGCGGATAGGTCTATTTCCTGTACACGGTGCTTCACAACGATCCTGCCTATATCCTCTTGCTTCTTGTATCACGCTCCTAACTTCCTCTTCGTTCTTACTACTCCACAGACACCCCGTAGCTCCGTTAGACCGTTACTACGATGCTCTCCAAGGGGATGGACACCTGTTTTAACCCCGATAGCGGATAGGTCTATTTCGTGTACACGGTGCTTCACAAGTCCTGTTGTATCCTCTTGCTTCTGGTTCACGCTCCTAACTTCCTCTTCGTTCTTACTACTCCACAGACACCCCGTAGCTCCGTTGACAGTGGCTACCCTGCTCTCCAAGGGGATGGACACCTGTCTTACCCCCGATAGCGGATAGGTCTATTTCCTGTACACGGTGCTTCAAAATCATTCTGCCTATATCCTCTTGCTTCTTGTCTCACGCTCCTAACTTCCTCTTCGTTCTTACTACTCCACAGACACCCCGTAGCTCCGTTGACAGTGGCTACCCTGCTCTCCAAGGGGATGGACACCTGTCTTACCCCCGATAGCGGATAGGTCTATTTCCTGTACACGGTGCTTCAAAATCATTCTGCCTATATCCTCTTGCTTCTTGTCTCACGCTCCTAACTTCCTCTTCGTTCTTACTACTCCACAGACACCCCGTAGCTCCGTTAGACAGTGGCTACCCTGCTCTCCAAGGGGATGGACACCTGTCTTACCCCCGATAGCGGATAGGTCTATTTCCTGTACACGGTGCTTCACAACGATCCTGCCTATATCCTCTTGCTTCTTGTATCACGCTCCTAACTTCCTCTTCGTTCTTACTACTCCACAGACACCCCGTAGCTCCGTTAGACCGTTACTACGCTGCTCTCCAAGGGGATGAACACCTGTTTTAACCCCGATAGCGGATAGGTCTATTTCGTGTACACGGTGCTTCACAAGCCCTGCTGTATCCTCTTGCTTCTTGTCTCACGCTCCTAACTTCCTCTTCGTTCTTACTACTCCACAGACACCTCGTAGCTCCGTTGACAGTGGCTACCCTGCTCTCCAAGGGGATGGACACCTGTCTTAACCCCGATAGCGGATAGGTCTATTTCCTGTACACGGTGCTACACAATCATTCTGCCTATATCCTCTTGCTTCTTGTCTCACGCTCCTAACTTCCTCTTCGTTCTTACTACTCCACAGACAACCCGTAGCTCCGAAGACAGTGGCTACCCTGCTCTCCAAATGGATGGACACCTGTCTTACCCCCGATAGCGGATAGGTCTATTTCCTGTACACGGTGCTTCACAACGATCCTGCCTATATCCTCTTGCTTCTTGTATCACGCTCCTAACTTCCTCTTCGTTCTTACTACTCCACAGACACCCCGTAGCTCCGTTAGACCGTTACTACGATGCTCTCCAAGGGGATGGACACCTGTTTTAACCCCGATAGCGGATAGGTCTATTTCGTGTACACGGTGCTTCACAAGTCCTGTTGTATCCTCTTGCTTCTGGTTCACGCTCCTAACTTCCTCTTCGTTCTTACTACTCCACAGACACCCCGTAGCTCCGTTGACAGTGGCTACCCTGCTCTCCAAGGGGATGGACACCTGTCTTACCCCCGATAGCGGATAGTTCTATTTCCTGTACACGGTGCTTCAAAATCATTCTGCCTATATCCTCTTGCTTCTTGTCTCACGCTCCTAACTTCCTCTTCGTTCTTACTACTCCACAGACACCCCGTAGCTCCGTTGACAGTGGCTACCCTGCTCTCCAAGGGGATGGACACCTGTCTTACCCCCGATAGCGGATAGGTCTATTTCCTGTACACGGTGCTTCAAAATCATTCTGCCTATATCCTCTTGCTTCTTGTCTCACGCTCCTAACTTCCTCTTCGTTCTTACTACTCCACAGACACCCCGTAGCTCCGTTAGACCGTGACTACTCTGCTCTCCAAGGAGATGGACACCTGTCTTACCCCCGATAGCGGATAGGTCTATTTCGTGTACACGGTGCTTCACAAGCCCTGCTGTATCCTCTTGCTTCTTGTCTCACGCTCCTAACTTCCTCTTCGTTCTTACTAATCCACAGACACCCCGTAGCTCCGTTGACAGTGGCTACCCTGCTCTCCAAGGGGATGGACACCTGTCTTACCCCCGATAGCGGATATGTCTATTTCCTGTACACGGTGCTTCAAAATCATTCTGCCTATATCCTCTTGCTTCTTGTCTCACGCTCCTAACTTCCTCTTCGTTCTTACTACTCCACAGACACCCCGTAGCTCCGAAGACAGTGGCTACCATGCACTCCAAGGAGATGGACACCTGTCTTACCCCCGATAGCGGATAGGTCTATTTGCTGTATACGGTGCTTCACAACGATTCTGCCTATATTCTCTTGCTTCTTGTCTCACGCTCCTAACTTCCTCTTCGTTCCTACTACTCCACAGACACCCCGTAGCTCCGTTGACAGTGACTACCCTGCTCTCCAAGGACATGGACACCTGTCTTACCCCCCATAGCGGATAGGTCTATTTCCTGTATACGGTGCTTCACAACGATCCTGCCTATATCCTCTTGCTTCTTGTCTCACGCTCCTAACTTCCTCTTCGTTCTTACTACTCCACAGACACCCCGTAGCTCCGTTAGACCGTTACTACGCTGCTCTCCAAGGGGATGGACACCTGTCTTAACCGCGATAGCGGATAGGTTTATTTCGTGTACACGGTGCTTCACAAGCCCTGCTATATCCTCTTGCTTCTTTTCTCACGCTCCTAACTTCTTCTTCGTTCATACTACTCCACGGACAACCCGTAGCTCCGTTAGACCGTGACTACTCTGCACTCCAAGGGGATGTACACCTGTCTTACCCCCGATAGCGGATAGGTCTATTTCCTGTACACGGTGCTTCACAACGATCCTGCCTATATCCTCTTCCTTCTTGTCTCACGCTCTTAACTTCTTCTTCGTTCATACTACTCCACGGACACCATGTAGCTCCGTTAGACCGTTACTACGCTGCTCTCCAAGGGGTTGGACACTTGTCTTAACCGCGATAGCGGATAGGTCTATTTCCTGTATACGGTGCTTCACAACGATCCTGCCAATATCCTCTTGCTTCTTGTCTCACGCTCCTAACTTCTTCTTCGTTCATACTACTCCACGGACAACCCGTAGCTCCGTTAGACCGTGACTACCCTGCACTCCAAGGGGATGAACACCTGTCTTACCCCCGATAGCGGATAGGTCTATTTCCTGTACACGGTGCTTCACAACGATCCTGCCTATATCCTCTTGCTTCTTGTCTCACGCTCTTAACTTCTTCTTCGTTCATACTACTCCACGGACACCCCGTAGCTCCGTTAGACCGTGACTACCCTGCACTCCAAGGGGATGGACACCTGTCTAATCCCCGATAGCGGATAGGTCTATTTCCTGTACACGGTGCTTCACAACGATCCTGCCTATATCCTCTTGCTTCTTGTCTCACGCTCCTAACTTCCTCTTCGTTCTTACTACTCCACAGACAACCCGTAGCTCCGAAGACAGTGGCTACCCTGCTCTCCAAATGGATGGACACCTGTCTTACCCCCGATAGCGGATAGGTCTATTTCCTGTACACGGTGCTTCACAACGATCCTGCCTATATCCTCTTGCTTCTTGTATCACGCTCCTAACTTCCTCTTCGTTCTTACTACTCCACAGACACCCCGTAGCTCCGTTAGACCGTTACTACGATGCTCTCCAAGGGGATGGACACCTGTTTTAACCCCGATAGCGGATAGGTCTATTTCGTGTACACGGTGCTTCACAAGTCCTGTTGTATCCTCTTGCTTCTGGTTCACGCTCCTAACTTCCTCTTCGTTCTTACTACTCCACAGACACCCCGTAGCTCCGTTGACAGTGGCTACCCTGCTCTCCAAGGGGATGGACACCTGTCTTACCCCCGATAGCGGATAGGTCTATTTCCTGTACACGGTGCTTCAAAATCATTCTGCCTATATCCTCTTGCTTCTTGTCTCACGCTCCTAACTTCCTCTTCGTTCTTACTACTCCACAGACACCCCGTAGCTCCGTTGACAGTGGCTACCCTGCTCTCCAAGGGGATGGACACCTGTCTTACCCCCGATAGCGGATAGGTCTATTTCCTGTACACGGTGCTTTTAAAATCATTCTGCCTATATCCTCTTGCTTCTTGTCTCACGCTCCTAACTTCCTCTTCGTTCTTACTACTCCACAGACACCCCGTAGCTCCGTTAGACAGTGGCTACCCTGCTCTCCAAGGGGATGGACACCTGTCTTACCCCCGATAGCGGATAGGTCTATTTCCTGTACACGGTGCTTCACAACGATCCTGCCTATATCCTCTTGCTTCTTGTATCACGCTCCTAACTTCCTCTTCGTTCTTACTACTCCACAGACACCCCGTAGCTCCGTTAGACCGTTACTACGCTGCTCTCCAAGGGGATGAACACCTGTTTTAACCCCGATAGCGGATAGGTCTATTTCGTGTACACGGTGCTTCACAAGCCCTGCTGTATCCTCTTGCTTCTTGTCTCACGCTCCTAACTTCCTCTTCGTTCTTACTACTCCACAGACACCTCGTAGCTCCGTTGACAGTGGCTACCCTGCTCTCCAAGGGGATGGACACCTGTCTTAACCCCGATAGCGGATAGGTCTATTTCCTGTACACGGTGCTACACAATCATTCTGCCTATATCCTCTTGCTTCTTGTCTCACGCTCCTAACTTCCTCTTCGTTCTTACTACTCCACAGACAACCCGTAGCTCCGAAGACAGTGGCTACCCTGCTCTCCAAATGGATGGACACCTGTCTTACCCCCGATAGCGGATAGGTCTATTTCCTGTACACGGTGCTTCACAACGATCCTGCCTATATCCTCTTGCTTCTTGTATCACGCTCCTAACTTCCTCTTCGTTCTTACTACTCCACAGACACCCCGTAGCTCCGTTAGACCGTTACTACGATGCTCTCCAAGGGGATGGACACCTGTTTTAACCCCGATAGCGGATAGGTCTATTTCGTGTACACGGTGCTTCACAAGTCCTGTTGTATCCTCTTGCTTCTGGTTCACGCTCCTAACTTCCTCTTCGTTCTTACTACTCCACAGACACCCCGTAGCTCCGTTGACAGTGGCTACCCTGCTCTCCAAGGGGATGGACACCTGTCTTACCCCCGATAGCGGATAGTTCTATTTCCTGTACACGGTGCTTCAAAATCATTCTGCCTATATCCTCTTGCTTCTTGTCTCACGCTCCTAACTTCCTCTTCGTTCTTACTACTCCACAGACACCCCGTAGCTCCGTTGACAGTGGCTACCCTGCTCTCCAAGGGGATGGACACCTGTCTTACCCCCGATAGCGGATAGGTCTATTTCCTGTACACGGTGCTTCAAAATCATTCTGCCTATATCCTCTTGCTTCTTGTCTCACGCTCCTAACTTCCTCTTCGTTCTTACTACTCCACAGACACCCCGTAGCTCCGTTAGACCGTGACTACTCTGCTCTCCAAGGAGATGGACACCTGTCTTACCCCCGATAGCGGATAGGTCTATTTCGTGTACACGGTGCTTCACAAGCCCTGCTGTATCCTCTTGCTTCTTGTCTCACGCTCCTAACTTCCTCTTCGTTCTTACTAATCCACAGACACCCCGTAGCTCCGTTGACAGTGGCTACCCTGCTCTCCAAGGGGATGGACACCTGTCTTACCCCCGATAGCGGATATGTCTATTTCCTGTACACGGTGCTTCAAAATCATTCTGCCTATATCCTCTTGCTTCTTGTCTCACGCTCCTAACTTCCTCTTCGTTCTTACTACTCCACAGACACCCCGTAGCTCCGAAGACAGTGGCTACCATGCACTCCAAGGAGATGGACACCTGTCTTACCCCCGATAGCGGATAGGTCTATTTGCTGTATACGGTGCTTCACAACGATTCTGCCTATATTCTCTTGCTTCTTGTCTCACGCTCCTAACTTCCTCTTCGTTCCTACTACTCCACAGACACCCCGTAGCTCCGTTGACAGTGACTACCCTGCTCTCCAAGGACATGGACACCTGTCTTACCCCCCATAGCGGATAGGTCTATTTCCTGTATACGGTGCTTCACAACGATCCTGCCTATATCCTCTTGCTTCTTGTCTCACGCTCCTAACTTCCTCTTCGTTCTTACTACTCCACAGACACCCCGTAGCTCCGTTAGACCGTTACTACGCTGCTCTCCAAGGGGATGGACACCTGTCTTAACCGCGATAGCGGATAGGTTTATTTCGTGTACACGGTGCTTCACAAGCCCTGCTATATCCTCTTGCTTCTTTTCTCACGCTCCTAACTTCTTCTTCGTTCATACTACTCCACGGACAACCCGTAGCTCCGTTAGACCGTGACTACTCTGCACTCCAAGGGGATGTACACCTGTCTTACCCCCGATAGCGGATAGGTCTATTTCCTGTACACGGTGCTTCACAACGATCCTGCCTATATCCTCTTCCTTCTTGTCTCACGCTCTTAACTTCTTCTTCGTTCATACTACTCCACGGACACCATGTAGCTCCGTTAGACCGTTACTACGCTGCTCTCCAAGGGGTTGGACACTTGTCTTAACCGCGATAGCGGATAGGTCTATTTCCTGTATACGGTGCTTCACAACGATCCTGCCAATATCCTCTTGCTTCTTGTCTCACGCTCCTAACTTCTTCTTCGTTCATACTACTCCACGGACAACCCGTAGCTCCGTTAGACCGTGACTACCCTGCACTCCAAGGGGATGAACACCTGTCTTACCCCCGATAGCGGATAGGTCTATTTCCTGTACACGGTGCTTCACAACGATCCTGCCTATATCCTCTTGCTTCTTGTCTCACGCTCTTAACTTCTTCTTCGTTCATACTACTCCACGGACACCCCGTAGCTCCGTTAGACCGTGACTACCCTGCACTCCAAGGGGATGGACACCTGTCTAATCCCCGATAGCGGATAGGTCTATTTCCTGTACACGGTGCTTCACAACGATCCTGCCTATATCCTCTTGCTTCTTGTCTCACGCTCTTAACTTCTTCTTCGTTCATACTACTCCACGGACACCCCGTAGCTCCGTTAGACCGTGACTACCTTGCTCTCCAAGAGGATGGACACCTGTCTTAACCCCGATAGCGGATAGGTCTATTTCCTGTACACGGTGCTTCACAAGCCTTGCCATATCCTCTTGCTTCTTGTCTCACGCTCCTAACTTCTCATACCTCTATATAACTATGTCACACCTAGGTACACATCCACAACCATTTACTATCCTTCGTTGGGGATAATATTCATACTGGTTTATTGCCTTACAACCTTGGAAGAGCAACCTTTGAATCCTCCTACAGCTGGGCTCCATGATTGCGAGCTGCTCTATTTCCGGTAAGCGACCCTGATACGCGACGCCATGTTCTCATCCAATCCTAAATTAAATTTTATTACAAGTAACAGAGGATTATTATTTTGTTTTTTTTTTACCCCTACTGTATATCTTTCACCTTCCTATAAAGGCTAGTTACGGGGAGACAGGACTATAGGTATAAGTGGTGTCATGGTACTTCCTACTTCCTTCATGAGGACGATTACTTCCTTTAATCCGTTTCGTAATAATTACAACCCTCTCCCACCTGCCGTATGCTATTCCAAATATATCCATTTATCGTAAAGAGAATCATCACGTTGTCTACCCGCATAACTAGTAACTTCCTTTCTACTCCGTTAGAGAGTAGGTATCTTGTACTTCAGACACGCGGCTGCCATCCTAACCCTGTCTATTGCTCACAATCCTTTCCTATCCTTCATACGCGTTAAGGATAACACACGCTGATCGTTTTAAAACAAAACTCCTCCACAAATATTTCTCAATTTAAGACAAAATAAATGACAGAATAAAGAGAGAAATTTCCTCCCACGCACTGTTACAACGATAGAATAACCCTCCCCTTGGGTGGATTCTTTCCCCTACTGCAAGTACCAAGGGAAATATGCCTTCCTTCATCTGCCTCTTATTCCACCTCTATACGTCTTTGCACATTGGGGACTCATCTTTTCTACATCTATCACAGAAGGATTGCTTCAGACGTTCATCCTGAGGGTTTGAGCCAGCTGGCTCATATCCTAGGCAAGGTAGTTTTATGGCATGACCTTAATGCCATCTATATTACTAACAACTATGTGTATATCCTTTATCCAGGCGGATCGACTTGAAACCTTATAAATATTACCCCCTCCATGTACCACTAGCAGTCAATTGTTGGCCTGATGCGGTGTTCTCCCAAAACAAGGAAACTTGAGGGCTGCGAACCCAAAGCACTTGCAGATGGGAGGTTCATTTTTTAATTAAATTTTTAGCGTATATGAAAATGCAATATGGAAGCCGGGGAAACGTCCGTTGGGAACGGGAGCGACGCACACGGGAGGTCGGCCCAGACAAAACGCGGGAGGTAAATTTTACTCCATTCCGCGCTTCCGGTCTAGACACACGTTACGTAATTATCGGACATTGGTTTGAGGGCGTTATTTACAGAATGTATTGGCAACTGCTTTATTGGGTGATTTATCAATGAGAATGCTTTGTTTATTCTTTATGGTTTTTACTCGAGTTCAAACATGTTTTTATAAACTTTTATCGGATAAACTTTTTTTCTTTTTATGAGAGAAAAACTCTTTACAAAAGGGAAAGGTAAGCAATATAGTTATTTAGCCCCATTTGCGTTAAAATGAGAGATAACATATGATTTCATAAAACAGCTGATTTTATGTTACCGGTTATGTGGTGCAACAGCTGTTTTAACGCATAAGTTATGCCACTTTATATATATTAATTGTAATTATTTAATAAAAAGTAACTAATATATGTAGTCTATATATATATATATATATATATATATATATATACAACGCTCTGCGTCTCCAGTAGAGAGTAGGTCTTTATGATAAAGGTAGTAAGATGTTATCCCACTCTGAAATCCTGTATATTTTACGCCATGTTAGTCTATTCAGTCTCAAGTTTTAACATTAATGAAAATTAACCTTATTATATGAGTCATTTAAACTTTGAAGTTTCAACATATAATTTGCTATCTTCTTCAGGCTTGGATTCGTTCACCAAATTATTTTGCTACATCTACCTTACTTAATAACAGGTTTCCTTTATGACTTTCTTATGAACCCCTTCCTCCCACTCATTAAATGCATAACATTACAATTACAAATGAGAATTGGGATGGTTTCACACAGCTTTTTAATAATTCAGCGGGTTTCACCTGTTCTTGTTTATTTGCTTCTGGGATGTCTGGAGGTTATAAACGCTCTGAGTACACTCGAGATAGTGTGTCGTAATATTATAAAGCTAAATTTAACATTATGAATTACGTTTAAAACTAATACAATAAAAATTGTTTAAAACAACTCTACTCTGTGTAGATCTAGGTTGAGCCCTGAAAACGGGATAACCTATTACATATTTTTATATATTATATAGGGTTATTTTCATCAGTTATTTGAAACTTACTAAAATGTAATAAAAATAAAAACAAACACGAGCATTATCTCAAAGCAATTAATATCATTTTGGTTAAATATAATAGTAAAACTAATAGCTAAAGGGATTTCCGTATTTTATAGTTTACGCTTAATGTATGAAGCAAGTATTTTATATGTGTTCTTAGAAGAAAGTCGCATCGATGACGAGGGAAATACGATGAACACCAAAATAAAACAATACTTTCGTCAAGACTCTAATGTTATTTTTAATTTATTAGAGGAATTAAACCTTATATTGCACTGCATATGCACTCATTATCACAAAACTCGAAATAACTAAACAAGTAATATAGACAAAAAAACTTTAAAGTCAATTACTGCTTGGGTCAAGAAAGAAAAATTTTATTTTAGTTACTTTTTATTAAATAATTACAATTAATATAAATAAAGTAACATGAGCTATGCGTTAAAACAGCTGTTCTACCACATAACCTATAACATAAAACCGTGTTATATAATCATAAGTCATTACTTACTTTAAGCCAAATGGGAACAGCTATTCTAACTTATAGTGGATGATATTTGATGTTATACAGATTTTCCAAATATTAATTCATTAAACACACTCATTTTAATTTTATCGTCATTATCATTTTAAAAACTTTTCACCAAAGGGACAAGGTATGCAATATAGTTATTTCTGCTCATGTGTCTTGACATGGGAGAAAAACTGTTTACTAAAGGGGCAAGGTATGCAATATAGTTATTTCTGCTCATGTGTCTTGACATGGGGGGAAAACTGTTTACAAAAGGGGCAAGGTATGCAATATAGCTATTTCTCCTCATGTGTCGACATGGGAGAAAAATGTTTACAAAAGGGGCAAGGTATGCAATATAGTTATTTTGTTATTCAATTTGGCTTAACATATGATTTGATATTACAGCTGATTTTGATACAGGCTATGTGGTAGAACAGCTGTTTCAATGCATAGGTTAAGGCACTTTATTTATATTATTTGTAATTATTTAATAAAAAGTAACTAAAATAAAAAATTTTCTGTTTTGACCTAAATAGGCATCGATTTTTAAAAAAATGTGTTTATACTACTTGTTTCAATGGTAAGAAATAAATTTAAAACAAAATAAACTGTATAGCAATCGACTTTGTTTAGCCGTAGGCAATAAATCAATATAGTTTCACGTATCTCCGCTGTAGCGCTAGTACTAATATCGATCGTATAGTTTATACGTGCCGTTGCTAGGTGGCGCAAATGTTCATATTGAACTGCTTGGGTTAATTAATGAAAGTCCTGATTGGGCAAAAACATTTAATGATATATATATTTCGCTAAATGAAAATAATGTTTTAACTCTAGTAACTGTATGACTAATAGATTTATTAGTGTGGCGATATTTTTACATTCCGAAATAATATTAGTCTGTGCTTGATTACAAAGACATTAAACCCATGGGAAATATTTTTACGCAATATTTCATAACTAGATCTCCAATATTGCAGATATTGTCCTATGTCTGTTTGAATTAGGTTTGAAAATGAATAGTTTTGATTATACTATACTTCATAGTTTGACTATGAACTCCTACACACGTAAACTACTATTGTATTTTTTCAGTAACAGGAAATCATTTTGTCAATTCCTTATTAATACTTTAATCCCACCCCTTCCTTATTCTGTTTCCTTCAGGGGGTGTGAAGGTTGCAGCCCTCGCTATGTCTATATAGAGAGTAGGTCTACTTTAGTTAAGCAACATTTCCTTGATCCTTCCATTTATATAATATTAAGGGTTTCATAATCTTACCATAATGATAAGGAGGGAGGGATTCGCAGTACCTCCCTATCCTTCATAGGAAGCAATAACCATGTTTAGAAAAAGATTTTAAAATAAAAATTTGACAAAACAACCAAGTAACTGTTTCCTTGCCCCTATCCTTGCATCTCTTGGTGATTCCAATGAGGAGTAGGTCCGCTTGGACTATCCTACCCTGCACTCATTATCCTTTTTCATTTCTCATGCCATGGAGTTGTGACTTACAGTAGAGACTCGAAAGTACGAGTCCCGATATTTCGAGTTTCCGTTAAATTCGAGCCTATTTTATCTATTTGAAGAAAATTATGAGTCAGACTTCCAAGAAATGTTTATATCAATAAAGTACGTTAAGACAATGAGCCAGGCTTTGAAGAAATATTTATAGCCATACAAGAATGTTCTTATAAAGTTCTATAAACGTATTAAATGCATTTTTATTTATAGTATTAGGGTTTATTAAAACTTCTACTTTTTCTAATGCACAGGAACGTATTTCCGCGTAATCCGAGTTTTCGTTAATCCGTGTGGTCTCGGTCCCATTTACCTCGAATTAACTAAACATTCCAATAATATCACTTAATACACAATCGAGATTAATTAGCATTCTGAAATTTCAATTTGTTGTGATTCGCTGCGTTTGGATTGAAAAAATTTATTTGCTTTTATATTAATTTATAAGTGTTATTGTTTAGGATTTAATAATGGGTTGTGTTTTTATATAGAAGCCTATTTAGTATAGGGCTCCTGAAGATACTAGCATAGTTGTATCGAAACCTCGAGTACATCTATTTAAAACTATTTCTTGATCAAGGTGTTGTGTGTTTGCTGGTTTTAAAACCTATTTTAAGTACTTCTCGTAAAGAACTAGCTGTCAATCAGTGGGGGGAGCAGCTGTAGTCTTCTACCAAAAAGCTAAAAAGGGCTTTTACTTCACTTTTTTAGAAACCATTTTTTTAAGTGAGTAATAATATATTAAATGTAATTGGTCACACAAAGTTCTTAAAATAAAAATTAATTCAAACAATTAAAAATTATTTCTTATGAAATTAAATTTGTTACTTTTTTAACAAAGAATAATAGGTTGCGCTGTATTTTAATAGTAATATTGGAGATTCTACCTTAACAATTATTATACCTTATCATAAAACGTATAAAGAAAATGACCAATTTTATAAACTTCGAAAGGTCTCCAGCCTTCTCTTTATATAGTCCAGTGTAGTCAACAATTTCAAATACCAAAACGTAATTATAGCTTAATCAATATAAGCTACAGAAAAGAAACAAATACGATTGTCTGCATGAAGACGCCATAGTCCTATATGTAGAAAATAGGAGAGTTAAAAGAATAGGATAGTTTGTGAAATTATTTTAAGACAACGCGAAAATGAAACTTCGATTTATGGAAGGCAGCGGTAGTCAGCTGGTACGGTTTAAACAGCCGTTTTGTTTGAATTATTTTTAGTTTTGAAATAACTTAAGCACATGATGAAACGGTTGCATTACTTCAATACAAAGTGTACTACTTGGTACAAAATACCCGCTGTTATTGGTTTATCATTAGTCGTTATGGGTATGAATAATACTCTGAGCAGGCTAACCCGAAACTGAAGGCACCATCGAGTTATAGAACATTTCGACTGCAAACGAGATTCGAGATAGCGAGGGTGAGAATCGTAGAGTCGTAGAGGTCACTGAACTCTACTACATCCAATCACTAGGCTGTTCTAATCATTGGTAAATCTGTAAGGTATTCTACGGGCGGATAAGAAAAAAGTACTCACAAACTTGTAGTCACATATGAACATATACTATATATTAAATGTAAATATGTACATAATAGAATATTTCAATTATATGTATGTAGTTTATTATTGTAATGTATTTTTCAGTTCATACTATTAGTTCACACTTTCCTTATATATATATATATATATATATATATATATACTGTATACGTATGTATGTATGTATATAAATAACTTGTCCAAATTTTCAATCAATAATAAAATACGTTTTATTCATCCACTCAAGTTCAAACACATTTTTTTAAACTTGTAGTGGATGGCACTTGATGTTAATTTAGATTTTTCAAATCTTATATTCAATAATTAAATTTAATGAACTATTTTTAGTTTTATATTTGAGAAAAACTTTTCACAACAGGGGCAAGGTATGTTTTATAATTATTTCGTCCCATTTGGCTTGAAATAAATTATAACATATGATTTCAAAACAAGATGATTTTATATTACAGGTTATGTGGTAGAACAGCTGTTTTAATGTATAGGTTACCGTTACTTTACTTATATTAATTGTAATTATTTAATATAAAGTAACTAAAATAAGTTTTTTTCTTATTCACTTAAGTAGAAATGATTTTAAAAACTTTTGGTATATATTACTTGTCTAATGTTCTTATAATTAACTTTAAGTCCATTTGATCACTGTAGATTTTGAAAACAGACAAGTCAAACTTAATTGGTAACTTTAAGTCCATTTGATCACTGTAGATTTTGAAAACAGACAAGTCAAACTTAATTGGTAACTTTAAGTCCATTTAATCACTGTAGATTTTGAAAACAGACAAGTCAAACTTAATTGGTAACTTTAAGTCCATTTGATCACTGTAGATTTTGAAAACAGACAAGTCAAACTTAATTGGTAACTTTAAAAAGACGTCAATTTAAATATATATATATATATATATATATATATATATATATAGGCAATTACAGATCACAGACAGTTTTGCTTTTTTAAAACACTGCACGTTTCGAATTTTTTTCCAAAATTCCTTTTCAAGAGCTAAATTTTCATGAATTCTCTTGAATGAAAATGCCTATATAAAAAAAATAGTTATTAACAGATTTTAAATAAAAGTATTAATTTTATTTTAAGTAAATAAAACCTCTTAACCAAATAAACGTTTTATTAAACCCCTATGTAGACTATGTATTAAACCCCTATGTACACTATGTATTAAACCCCTATGTACACTATGTATTAAACCCCTATGTAGACTACATTTCGATTATTAGAAAGGTTCTTGAAAAGGATTGCTTTATATTGCCATAAGCGTCCATAAGGAAAGCAAATTCATAAATTTCCTTGAGGAAATAAAACGCTTTTGAGGTTAATAGGTTTTATTTAACCTCCATCTTGCTATCGTTAGTTTTAGTTGATTTTCCAAGCATTGCTGCAAAGCTTGATTATAACATAGTCCTTGGTTGCTGGTATCCTTCTTTTAATAACAGCTGTTTGTACCTGTTTCAGTGGAGGCACGATCTCAAGTGCGTCTCGGCTGCACATTACAGTTTGTTGTGACACGTGCGTGGACTTGAAGCGTCTTCTTGTGTCCGCTCGTCTTTAACTTTAATTTCTAGAGGCTAAGAACTCTATTTCTGGAGGTCCGCAGTTATAGAGGGTAAATATAGAATTCCACTGTAATATCACTTCAGCTACTAGCTTACACCTATACACCTCATACATTAATACCTAAACACGTGCCTTTAGTAGCGCTTATTTTTTGTTTTAATAAGGATCACCGTTTCGGGAAATGCGCCTCGATTTGTAACCCCGAGTTGTGATTGAGTAATAGTCGGAGTTAATAATCGAATATATCTTCCAGAACGGTCTGCCTCAATGACACAAAAAATAAATGCTACTATAGGCAAGTGCCACATGTTAATATATGTTAAAGTCTGCATGTTAAATATATCTTTGAAAACAGTGAAAGGTTTGATTTATGAAGAAATTTTCTTCTAAATATTTGAACTGAAAAGGGGATATAGAAGAAAGGTGATTTAGGGTTATGAGAGGCCCATGGAGACTGAAAACTAATTCTAGTTAGCAGGGTTGCACTTTATATTATCCTTTAAGGGTAAAATATTATCCTATATATTAATACATTCCTAAACAATTATTAAATATTAACAATATAAACATTCCAGGAGTAACTCTTTCTCAATGTAAAGGGTTAAACTTGTCAACTTATAGTTGAAGGGAATTTACGAAAAACTTACTGAGACAAAACTATTTCGATCGCACTAAGCTATCTTCAGCATTTTCTAGTTTGTTCGGTGGAAAGCATTGTTGAGCTGGCCACAAGGTATTTACATCAAGTGTTCTAGAATGTGGTCTTAACTTGTGTGTGATTAGTGTTGGTTTGTTCATTTTATTAGCGTTTATTTTCGTGAATTTCTCATCGTTTTAGTGTGTGTCGGTGTGGTACTTTGTTGTTTATGTGGAGAATCTGTAGGTAAGGTTGAGGTAAGTGTGTGAGGCCTGTTCTTACTGTGTGTGTGTGTTAACAGATGATTCGGTATCATATTTACAGTTAACTTGTGTTCTTTTAAATCATTTTAGAAGCCTTCAAACTGTTTTCGTAATGTAGGGTTTGCTACGCTCTATTCAGGTTACCTGCATGTGTAGTTTTTCTTATAGTGTTATTTAAATACTTACGGACGGTTTTGATATATATATATATATATATATATATATATATATATATATATATATATATATATATATATATATATATATATATAGTTCGCTGCCCACCTCTATCTGCTCCTGCACTCTCGATGGCTAGCTCCATCTACTTGAAGTGAAGTAATTTGAATTAACTTGTTTGAAGTGAAAACGTCTATAGCGACGCCTACGAAGGCTTATTGGATGGACTTAAACATACACTTTCGCTTCAGTATAACTTCCGTCAGTTTAATAGCGACAGTATAAATTCCATCAGTCAATTAAATGATATGTTTCATGTAACAGCTGATTTTATGTAATACATTATATTGAAAAACAATTGTTTTAACACGTAGGTTATGTTACATTATTTATTGAACATTGTTAAGGGGAAAGGTTATTATCAAATAGTTATGATCAAGTCAATAAATATATTAATTCATTTATTATTTGATATATCTAAATACAAATAATTCAATATAACGATAATAATAAATTATGTATTTTTATCCAGCTTTTGCAATGAGAACATTCTCAAAACGAATGTTGAGGTAATTTCTCATTTCGCAAAATTAAATTTTATTCCTAATTTCCTGCAGACGTTAATGTAAAAACGTTTTCACTTTTGTTGGCCCTCCTCCGAGTGCTACAAGATAATTTTTTTTTAAATGTTTTATTGCATACATTTTCGTAGATTTACTTAGTCTTGCATTACAATATACAATATTAAGAGCGTAGTGGTACGGTATTGAAATTATTGGAGAGAACCCCTGTTGACCACAAAAATAATAAAAGATAACAAACAATACAAGTTACTTAAGATTAAACCCTTATGTACATTTCGATGACCATGTCATCATCATCAGAGGGTCTTGTTACAATCTAGCAAACAAGAAGTTACAAACGGTATGGTCATGAATATGTACATACGGGTTTAATCTTAAGTAACTTGTATGATTTGTTACTTTTTTGATTATTTTTGTGGTATTGGAGTTCTTTCCAATATTTTCATTGTCTTACATTACAAGTTCATCAAGTAGTTAATGTTAAGTTAAAAGTTCGAAGTTATGAAGAGCTCATGGACAATTAAATACACGAAGTAAGCCTAAATGGCTATTTAATATGACACTTGGCAACAGTTAGCTACTGAAATTATTAAACATCGTTCATTGCCGTTCATTAACAGTACCGTACTTACATTGCGTCAAACACACAGTTAATTAATTTTAAATCATTAAAGATAAGGAAAGATGGGCGTTAGTGGACATAAAGGGGAGATTTGTACGATGATCGTAAACGATTAAGCTGAAATTTAATGTCCGTTTAGAAAAACATTTGAAATAAAAATATTGCACTAAAATAAATGTTTTTGTTAATTTACATTGCATTTATTATTATTTATCAATCCGTGTTGGACAGGATTTTATTTTGCTTTTATTTGTAGTATGCCTACATTGTATCTTTATGTCAATGTTCAATGGTAATTGGTAGGTTCGTTGTAATTTAATGTAGATTTCATCCAATTAGTTCAAAGTTAACATGCTGTAAATATTACAGTTTTTATTTATGTTGAATAAAAACAGGTTGCAAATGTTCTTAACTGAATAAATTCAAGTTTATATGGAACTTTTTATTCCTACAATTATTTTTCTGGTGTGTTACTTCACTCCTTGCAGCTCGGCGTTTGAGTCACCGCTTTCCGTTAGGATTCTGTTCTGGAAAATATTTAACAATTAAAATCAACATTAAATAGCATATAAAACTACGAAATCAACAATTAGAAATCTAACTCCTTGCAACTATAGTATTAATAGTATAAGAAAGAACAAAACTAAAAAGTGCATTCGAATAAAAATGCATCATTTTATGAAGTAAGCAGTCTATTCAGTTACACGGTGATATGTTGTGGCTACAGTCGGGGGAAATATTAGGAGAGAGACTAGCAGGAAGCTATTTCTGGAAAAATATCGAAAAGTTTAGGACAAAGTTAAAACCAATAATGTGCCCAGTCGAAATACATTATATATTATAATGTGGGGTGAAGAAAGACGTATTGGGAAGAGGGTAAAAACTCATTAATTAGAGAGAGTATGCCCCGGTAGAGAGTAGGTCTATCGCTTCGTCTTCAGTAAATGTATTCACCGCTTACTCTAGCTTCAGTACTAGTCCCCTGTTCCTTCCTTATTCACCCAAAACTCCCCCTTCTTCCTGGTGAGGAGTATTCCTTCTTCAGATAGCCAACCCATTAAACTATATGCAAGAATTTTATTATTCCATTTAAATTACCTGGTGACTTTATGGTTTTAATTTTTCAGTTCTTCTGTTAGTTCACACTCTCCTTATATATATATATATATAATGTTCAAATTTTCAACCGGTATTAAAATATTTTATTCATCCAAACATGTTCAAATAAATTTTTTTAAACTTGCAGTGGGTGACAATTGATGTTAATGCAGTTTTTTAAAGAATAATTCATTAATTAAATATAATAATTCATCGATTTTAGTTTTAGGTGGGAAAAAAATTTTCACAAAAGGGACAAGTTATGTAATATAGTAATTTCATCCCATTAGGCTTAAAATAAGTGATAACGTATGATTTAATAAATCAACAGATTTTACGTCATAGGTCATGTGGTAGAACAGCTGTGTTAATGCATAGGCAATGTTCCTTTATTTATATGAGTTGTAATTATTTAATAAAAAGTACCTAAAATAAAGTTAACCTAGTTAGCCATTGACTTCATATTACTTGTTTTATATCCAATTTGTGTATATTTCTTTGTGTTTTCTAATTTGATTTTAGTTTAATTTATTGCTATTTGCTTTATTTTGCACGTATAGAACGATATTAACATTTAATTAGTTTTGAGTAAATAATTTTTAAAAAATGTGTGTTGGTATTTTTAGTTTAAAAAAGTTTTTTTAATAATAAATATAACACTTCTTGGGTCAGATCTTGTTTAAACTTTTACTTGTTTTTATAATTGTGCATTTTCCTGGTCTAAGATTTGAATTGTGTTCATTGCAAAAAATGCCGTGAATAAATTTCACTTCGGGTAAAATTCCCTCAACACATGTCTGTGTCCATGTCAATACAGAGCCCGGCCTGACAATGCACGATTTACAAAAAATAAATAACGGCATATTCCGGTAATATATCATCGCCAGTAATTACCAATTATTAGAAGCCTATAATGGAGCGTACTAGGAACGATTATCTCGTAAGCAGCGCGGGCTCGTAATTTATTCTCTCCCATTTAAGCGCAATATTTTACGTCGAAACGAAGCAGAAAATGTAAGATAATTTACGACATTTATAGCGGCAAATTAAATATTCCTAGGCAGGCCGTAAATACGGATAATCGCTCAATCTTTGAGCGGTAGGAAGTGAACCGGTGGGGATCAGATAAGGCTGGGCTAATCTTCTACCTGCAGCGGCAGGTGATGTGGACTCCGTGGGAAACGGGTTGACCTAGATATCATGCGCTCGGCCCGTCATTACCAACAGACACACATCGTACACGGTTATTTATTAAGTGTAAACTCTAGGTGATGGCACGCCATTACATTATGCGAACCGTATTTATTATAGTATTAGTATACTTCCACATTTCTACACCTTCATTTCGTATTACCTACTTACACTTTACATATGTGCAAATACCGTGTTCTTGTGTTGTCATTTTTCTCCTTTTCTTTCCACCAGCGTTCATTTCATCGTTGAAAAAATCTGGTGTTCTTGCATGACTGTTTTCTCCTTCCTCCTTCCACCAACATTCATTTCATCGTTGAAAAAATCTGGTGTTCTTGCATGACTGTTTTCTCCTTCCTCCTTCCACCAACATTCATTTCATCGTTGAAAAAATCTGGTGTTCTTGTATGACTGTTTTCTCCTTCCTCCTTCCACCAACATTCATTTCATCGTTGAAAAAATCTGGTGTTCTTGCATGACTGTTTTCTCCTTCCTCCTTCCACCAACATTCATTTCATCGTTGAAAAAATCTGGTGTTCTTGTATGACTGTTTTCTCCTTCCTCCTTCCACCAGCGTTCATTTCATCGTTGATAAAATCTGGTGTTCTTGTATGACTGTTTTCTCCTTCCTCCTTCCACCAACATTCATTTCATCGTTGAAAAAATCTGGTGTTCTTGCATGACTGTTTTCTCCTTCCTCCTTCCACCAACATTCATTTCATCGTTGAAAAAATCTGGTGTTCTTGCATGACTGTTTTCTCCTTCCTCCTTCCACCAACATTCATTTCATCGTTGAAAAAATCTGGTGTTCTTGTATGACTGTTTTCTCCTTCCTCCTTCCACCAGCGTTCATTTCATCGTTGATAAAATCTGGTGTTCTTGTATGACTGTTTTCTCCTTCCTTGCACCAGCGTTCATTTCATCGTCCAAAAATCTGAAACATTATGCGAAATTAAAATACCGTTGAAACTATAAGGCCTACATACTTTTAAAAATTCAGTAGAGCCTCGGTTATGTGGACCGAGGATACCGCGATTAATCCGAAACTCGGATAACATGACGATGTAAAATAATAATAATAATAATATCGTATAGTAGACTGGTGAATGAAATGAAAAAGTGGTCAAAGGTATGAAAATAGGCATTTACTGTATTATTACATGAAAAATCACATATAATAAAAATATATAATGATATAAAATGTGAAATTTGATAGCGTTAATTTGGTCGTTGCTGTAAGAGCCGAAAAAAAACTAACTGTATAATA
This sequence comes from Prosapia bicincta, assembly GCA_036971475.1. Lineage (NCBI taxonomy): Eukaryota > Metazoa > Arthropoda > Insecta > Hemiptera > Cercopidae > Prosapia > Prosapia bicincta. The sequence goes on from JBAIZL010000005.1 coordinate 31,330,189, forward strand.
TATGTAAAGTTTAATTCTTGGAGAGTTTATCCTATTGTTTTACATGAGTAAATGTATATACGACTAGAAGAGTTACATTAAGGAAGCCCCACTTACCGCTCAAACCATGATAGCCGTTTTTAATATCTTGAGCATTTCATTTCCTATATTATACTTTTCCTCTCCATAATGTATATTAAAACCACGCTTTGACCCCAATAGAGAGTGGATTATTTCTCATGCGAGTAGTTTCCCCTGTTCTCAGTAGTAACGGCCCTTTCTTCCCCCATCTCCAATTTCCTATCTTTCTCCCTAGACGGGGGTTTAACGAGTACACGCCACCCTGTAACACTGATCGATAGTAAAGCTACTTTAGACATACGACCCTACACAGTCGAGCTAGATCAAGGCTATTTTATCACCTTATTTTTATCGATTATTGACAATCCTTCCCATTTCCGACATAAGCTGTAATAGTCAAAATGACGAACCCCCTTAAACATAAATAAAGCTGGACGTGAACAAAATAAACGTAGTGTTGAAGGTCCTGAAGTCCAGCGTGGATGGAAATGTAAAATCATCCCTAAACACTTACTTTGAAAGTATTACTTAAATTTAATATTTGAAACGATATACGAAAAACGCCTTGTTCAACCTGATTACAATAAACAAGGGGATAACCTGATCTGCCAGTAAATATGTGTACAGTCGCTAATACCATGACTGCCAACATCAGCCCTCCGTCACGGATAACCGAAAATTCGGATAACTCAGACTATGTCAAAAAATGAATGCAATATCCATATTAAACATATGAAATGAGTAAAATGTGGTCAAAGATGTGAAAAATAGTACCTATGTTTTGATTAGACTGGAGTCATTTTCAGGAGCTAAAACTATTTATAATAGGCCTATATCTATTAAAAACCATATAAATGTTTAGATCTGTAGACGTTTCCAGTCTGGTCTCTAAACGTATAGCAATGTTTTTTACAATAATAACGGTTTAACAAATTTTATCTAATTGGTCGTAATCCACCACTGTAATTCAATTTTGTTCATCCCTAATCGCACTAAAATAACTTGAAAAATACAACATTTTGTATATTCAAAAGCTTGGAACTATATTAATAAGTGATACACTCTAATAGCAACACTTACTTTTTGTTTAAATGAGGAGGATCGTTTCATATCACTTTTAGTTAGAAATGGAGCACATCTGCCTAAATTGTATTCATCATTAAACAAATCAAGTGCTTCTACGGCTAAGCGGACCCATGTCCAGGTGTTTAAGTGTAAACTAATAGCTCGAGTAGAAGATGAAATAAATTTATATAATTTGTTTAAATTTAAAGTATTTTAAAAGTTGAAAAATTGTAATGTATAGAGCATAAACATTTAGTGTTGCTAAATAAAACATTGTGACCAAAACAACGCACTTGCCGTGTTACCACTCATTCGTATCTCTCGTGAAAATGTAGGATTTCCACTCCTTCAGGGAACTATTGTACGACGCAGTCCTTTGGGCACTTCTGGCAAGGACTTGTGTAATAGAAAGGGTCTGTTAGTGCTCACTTTATTAGTAAAAGGTCAACCAAACCGATAAATGCCCTTCCAGGCAAATAACAAGCTTTCGACCGCTCTAGTTGGACAAGTGGAACAGCTGAAGTACTTGTCTACAGCATGCAGTTCTGCCTTGATCCAACCGCCGATGCAGCAACAACGGACGGATTGCATCTACAGTATTGCCATAGCAACACACCTAGACTTCAATAGGGAAAGTAATGTTCCGGAAAGCAAGTAGAGGGCACTCTGGTAGGTGTACTCCATATAAGCAATCCTGCCCACGCGATGACATCTTATATAAAAATAACTGCACACGAAATCACAAAACAATATACTTTATTGTCATACGCGTTTCGATTACTAATGTCATCATCATCCGTGACACCACTACAAATTTATTAGGGATCTACGTATATTTCCCCTTATTTCTAGTATCACGGAATCATCCTTACCTTAATCCTACCTAATTCTTCAACCCATTTTTGCCCTTCTCCTTACTAGATACAAGGTTTCTATGATCCCGACGGAGAGTAGTCCCATTTCGGGCCCTGCTCCCAGGATCGCCCCTATATTTTGTACATTGGGTTTGTTCTTGCCTCAATCCTATCGTTTGTAGATAATAATCATTGTATTGGGTGATGTGATAAACAGAGTTTCCATTCCTCCTTCAGGATTCGATGTATACCAGACCTCAAGTGGTCTTCCTTGATTCCTTCTGAGTATGGGCGCCTATATGAAAGTTTGTAGGGGGGCTGGATGCGAAGGCAATTGCCTACTAAAAATTTAAGCTGCTAATAAATTCAAGCTTTAACCATGTTTAAGCTATCACTACATATAAAGCACTGTGCCAGGCTACTTAATGTATAAAGTAAATAAACGCATTAATCTAATTACTCGTAGTTTTTATTAAAAAACAATAATATGTAAATATTCAATATAAAATAAACGCACACATTTTTCGTATATAAATATTTTAATCATGTTCTACAATTTAAAATGATTTTCTCGGCAAATTTACTGGTCTACGTATGACGCTTGGATATTTATTTTGTTTTTTAAAACTCAGGGTAACCTAGGGGAGGCACTGCCCTCCCCCCCCCCCCGGTTATATGCGTCATTGGTTTCCCGTAATTCCAGTGCTGTACTAATGTTCCTCCTAGCTCGCCCGTTTTTCCTCATCTTTCGGGTAGCGGGTTCGAGAGCAGGTCATTAGCAATGTCTTTTCCTTAGCCCTATCTATTTACAACCACCCTTCTTCTTACAGTCTCTCCCATAGAGTGGATGACTTCAAGCCCCATGACGTCATCCATTTCTCATACTCTCCGTAGCACGAGATTACATGTGATTCACACTACCAGATACCACGTTTTTCCCTACCTTCATCCTGCCCAATCATTTCTACCCTTCATACCCCATAATTGTCACCCTGGTTGATTGTATAAAAAGAACTTTTTTTTATTTAAAGTAATGGAGACGGACGTTTTTACTTCAGTAAAATTGATGCCGCTGGCGAAAAATTTAAACTATTTCACTGTATACATTTTTACCGAATCAATTACTCCCTTTAGGCTCGCAAAGAAATTAATTTGAGGTCATGAAGCTTCAACGCAATTCATTTAACACTATTACACGCTTTCATCCAATATTGACTTTGTTTTTGTGAGAGCGAAATGGATTACATGACCCCTCTGCATGTACGTGTAATGGACGTGCGATTTAATTACTGGCGAATATTTAATTACGCTCAGAGCGCGACCCTGTCTGGTGCTGCGATATAGTAGAACCCGTCCGTGCCCTCTGTAGAGAAATGCGCTTTCCCACGCTAGCCATGGTCATCTAAGGAAACTTCTACTTATACCGTAGTCATCTCATTAACCCATAGGAATGTCTCTGTTTCACCCGATCTTAGGAGGGGGGCATCTTCATTTAGCGTGCATTAAACAATGGATTTATGTGTTTATATTAATCCCATTTGTTTATAAAATCCACTAAATCCTTGAAATGCGATGTTGTCAGATTGTCTGAACTCCCTAATCAAAACAAATATTTTCACATTCGTATCGTTGAATTGCGAAGACACGTCTCTGAACCCTGATATAAGGATGACTCCCTATCTAATTAGAATATACAGGTGTTGGAAGTTTAGGCCGGTGAAAAGTAAATTAGACGCTGTCAAGTTGGTAAGATTTATAAACGTTCCTACAAAATAAACATTTGACTGCATAAAATTGCAATTAAGTGTCTTTCATTAGGGTAGAAGGAACGTGTTATCGCTTCCGCGTGATTTACCTCTAGATGGGCCCTAGACACACGCACCATGATTTGCCGCAAGGTCCAGGTCAGAGGTAAAAACATTAATCTGTTTACTATCCTCTCCGCATCCCTCTCGGGTCTTCTCGCATCCTATCCGCATTCCTCGCACGTCATATGTCCTCTCGCGTCCTCTCGCTTTAGGCCGAAGATATGTTCGCTAGACAAGTATAAAGAGCGAACTATCCTGGAACTAGCTCCAACACTGGAGCTAAATACAGAACAGATTAACGTCAGAACGGGAGGAATTTTGTTCCCTTTAAAGGAGGCTATAGAATCACGTTAGCAGTAGCTGAAGAAGACTCACATCTGTCCGTATCTGTGGCAAAGAAGGATAAAAAGCACAGATTGAAAAAGTAAACAAGAAAGAGAGGACATATTGACCCCCTTGTACCGAGTATTTTGGCAACGCATGAACCATAAGTATCGTGCCACAAGGACACCTGCTCTTAACTGGAGTAAGGAAAGGTGTCTATGCGCTAAGCGACAGAATATGTTGAAGTACAAGTTATGTATTACTGTAAGTATGTAAACATATAAATATGTCACACTGAAAGTAATTATTTTTAAAAATAATGCCAATATCTTGACATTTTTTTAAATGATTTACGAATTGTAATTATATATGCGGATTAATTGTTTTTACGACTATGTAAAGCTTAAAATGTACTTTACGTGCTGTAAACACAAGCCGCCTAAACAGACATACCGTGCATACGTATCACCGGGTGTAGTCTGGGAAGGGGGCCAGTCTGTTATGCAAATCTCCAGTCAGTCACCAGTTTCCCATTGTAACGGTATTTCTACAGACCTGCATATTTAATCAGCCCCCGAAACTAATTCCATATGCAAAGATTCAATGACAACGAGGCTGATTTTTATTCAAATTATGAAAAGCTTTTGTATAGGACGTGTATTCAAATTTGGCTGTCGACTCGGGACCAATTGACTGGCTGAAGGGTTGGTCTGATTAACATAGGCTTCACATCTGCGGACCGTGTAACAGTACGTGAAGGACTTGTAAGAAACCGGAAGTACTCTGACGGTGCCGCGTCACATTCAGCGCGTTCCGGCAGTGACGACAGCTTTGTTTTTAATTTACTTAACGTTTTAGTGCCTTAAAACCCCAGTTTCACTAAGAAAAGTAATTTTCTGCGTACAACACGGTAATCCCAGAGGTCAGAATGTTGCACAGATCTATTTGAGAAGACGAATCTGTCAATAAATCCACTTCCAGTACATGAGTACAACTTTCTATCTTTCTACATTTTAGGCTACCTCTTCTCCCACATATCTCACTTTCTTTCAACCCAGTTGAGAGCTGGACTAAGTTAAGAGGTCCTACATAAGTAATGGCATAATTGTTTCCTATTGCCAGGAGGTCGTTACGTCCTTCCTTGTCTCTATTTGTATACGAGTAGATGCTTTTGTAAAATCATGTGAGAGTAGACAAACTTCAGACAAAGGACTCACGCCATCCCATAATTCCCTGCACTTCTAGTACGAGTGGGTAATTATATCCTTTCCTTATTTCCACAAAACTACCTAATTCCAACTACCCCCTATCTTATCTTCTCCCTAATTTCTACCTAATTCCATCTACCCCCTATCTTATCTTCTCCTTATTTCTACCTAATTCCAACTAACCCCTTATCTTATCTTCTCCTTATTTCTACCTAATTCCAACTACCCCTTATCTTATCTTCTCCTTCTTTCTACCTGATTCCAACTAACCCCTTATCTTACCTTCTCCTTATTTCTACCTAATTCCAACTACCCCTTATCTTATCTTCTCCTTATTTCTACCTAATTCCAACTACCCCTTATCTTATCTTCTCCTTATTTCTACCTAATTCCAACTACCCCTTATCTTATCTCCTTATTTCTACCTAATTCCAACTACCCCTTATCTTATCTTCTCCTTATTTCTACCTAATTCCAACTACCCCTTATCTTATCTTCTCCTTATTTCTACCTAATTCCAACTAACTCCTATCTTATCTTCTCCTTATTTCTACCTAATTCCAACTAACCCCTATCTTATCTCCTTATTTCTACCTAATTCCAACTACCCCTTATCTTATCTACTCCTTATTTCTACCTAATTCCAACTACCCCTTACCTTATCTTCTTATTTCTACCTGATTCCAACTACCCCTTATCTTATCTCCTTATTTCTACCTAACTCCAACTACCCCTTATCTTATCTTCTCCTTATTTCTACCTAATTCCAACTAACCCCTATCTTATCTTCTCCTTATTTCTACCTAATTCCAACTACTCCTTATCTTATCTCCTTATTTCCACCTAATTCCAACTACCCCTTATCTTATCTTCTCCTTATTTCTACCTAATTCCAACTAACCCCTATCTTATCTTCTCCTTATTTCTACCTGATTCCAACTAACCCCTATCTTATCTTCTCCTTATTTCTACCTAATTCCAACTACCCCTTATCTTATCTCCTTATTTCTACCTAATTCCAACTACCCCTTATCTTATCTACTCCTTATTTCTACCTAATTCCAACTACCCCTATCTTATTTTCTCCTTATTTCTACCTGATTCCATCTAACCCCTATCTTATCTTCTCCTTATTTCTACCTAATTCCAACTACCCCTTATCTTATCTCCTTATTTCTACCTAATTCCAACTACCCCTTATCTTATCTTCTCCTTATTTCTACCTAATTCCAACTACCCCTTATCTTATCTACTCCTTATTTCTGCCTAATTCCTACTACCCCTTATCTTATCTCCTTATTTCTACCTAATTCCAACTACCCCTTATCTTATCTACTCCTTATTTCTACCTAATTCCAACTACCCCTTATCTTATCTTCTTATTTCTACCTGATTCCAACTAACCCCTATCTTATCTTCTCCTTATTTCTACCTGATTCCAACTACCCCTTATCTTATCTCCTTATTTCTACCTAATTGCAACTACCCCTTATCTTATCTTCTCCTTATTTCTACCTAATTCCAACTAACCCCTATCTTATCTTCTCCTTATTTCTACCTAATTTCCACTAACCCCTATCTTATCTTCTCCTTATTTCTACCTAATTCCAACTACCCCTTATCTTATCTCCTTATTTCTACCTAATTCCAACTACCCCTATCTTATCTTCTCCTTATTTCTACCTAATTCCAACTACCCCTTATCTTATCTCCTTATTTCTACCTAATTCCAACTACCCCTTATCTTATCTCCTTATTTCTACCTAATTCCAACTACCCCTATCTTATCTTCTCCTTATTTCTACCTAATTCCAACTACCCCTTATCTTATCTTCTTATTTCTACCTGATTCCAACTAACCCCTATCTTATCTTCTCCTTATTTCTACCTGATTCCACCTAACCCCTATCTTATCTTCTCCTTATTTCTATCGTATTCCATCCACCCTTACAAGAGTTGAACAATAACAAGAGGTTGAACGGTTAGACCTTATATATGGACCCTTCTACATTATCATCCTTATGTCCTAAGAATTCTCTCAAACACGGACAATGCGGACATCTCCTCCTAAATACTTAAGGAATTAGTCTCCTCCTATTCCAGATAGGATTAATAGCCCAGAGTATATTCAGCCGTTATATTATATAAGATGCCTTCCTCACTTCAACTCTGTGCAGCTGTATTATTCTGAAACTGCTCTTCACCTTTGAATGTTTAAAATACTTCAAGAATTGTTAGTGAGTGTAACGCTGGATGAAGCCATGCGAACGCGGGCATTTCCCATGTCACAGTAAAAGGTTTTATAATACATTAATATTATTTATTAGTGTAACACAACGCTTACGGTCACAGAATGAGAATTAGGATTATAATATCCAATAATATACAGGGTTAGTGTGGACCCATCGTTGTGAGAGATTTAAGGGATGATAGTGGCAGTAAGAGTGCAATGTAGTCACGTGCTTGAAGGAACCTACTCTCCATATTAGTGTAACACAACGCTTACGGTCACAGAATGAGAATTAGGATTATAATATCCAATAATATACAGGGTTAGTGTGGACCCATCGTTGTGAGAGATTTAAGGGATGATAGTGGCAGTAAGAGTGCAATGTAGTCACGTGCTTGAAGGAACCTACTCTCCATATTAGTGTAACACAACGCTTACGGTCACAGAATGAGAATTAGGATTATAATATCCAATAATATACAGGGTTAGTGTGGACCCATCGTTGTGAGAGATTTAAGGGATGATAGTGGCAGTAAGAGTGCAATGTAGTCACGTGCTTGAAGGAACCTACTCTCCATATTAGTGTAACACAACGCTTACGGTCACAGAATGAGAATTAGGATTATAATATCCAATAATATACAGGGTTAGTGTGGACCCATCGTTGTGAGAGATTTAAGGGATGATAATGGCAGTAAGAGTGCAATGTAGTCACGTGCTTGAAGGAACCTACTCTCCATATTAGTGTAACACAACGCTTACGGTCACAGAATGAGAATTAGGATTATAATATCCAATAATATACAGGGTTAGTGTGGACCCATCGTTGTGAGAGATTTAAGGGATGATAGTGGCAGTAAGAGTGCAATGTAGTCACGTGCTTGAAGGAACCTACTCTCCATATTAGTGTAACACAACGCTTACGGTCACAGAATGAGAATTAGGATTATAATATCCAATAATATACAAAGTTAGTGTGGACCCATCGTTGTGAGAGATTTAAGGGATGATAATGGCAGTAAGAGTGCAATGTAGTCACGTGCTTGAAGGAACCTACTCTCCATATTAGTGTAACACAACGCTTACGGTCACAGAATGAGAATTAGGATTATAATATCCAATAATATACAGGGTTAGTGTGGACCCATCGTTGTGAGAGATTTAAGGGATGATAGTGGCAGTAAGAGTGCAATGTAGTCACGTGCTTTAAAGAACCTACTCTCCATATTAGTGTAACACAACGCTTACGGTCACAGAATGAGAATTAGGATTATAATATCCAATAATATACAGGGTTAGTGTGGACCCATCGTTGTGAGAGATTTAAGGGATGATAGTGGCAGTAAGAGTGCAATGTAGTCACGTGCTTGAAGGAACCTACTCTCCATATTAGTGTAACACAACGCTTACGGTCACAGAATGAGAATTAGGATTATAATATCCAATAATATACAGGGTTAGTGTGGACCCATCGTTGTGAGAGATTTAAGGGATGATAGTGGCAGTAAGAGTGCAATGTAGTCACGTGCTTGAAAGAACCTACTCTCCATATTAGTGTAACACAACGCTTACGGTTACAGAATGAGAATTAGGATTATAATATCCAATAATATACAGGGTTAGTGTGGACCCATCGTTGTGAGAGATTTAAGGGATGATAGTGGCAGTAAGAGTGCAATGTAGTCACGTGCTTGAAGGAACCTACTCTCCATATTAGTGTAACACAACGCTTACGGTCACAGAATGAGAATTAGGATTATAATATCCAATAATATACAGGGTTAGTGTGGACCCATCGTTGTGAGAGATTTAAGGGATGATAGTGGCAGTAAGAGTGCATCATAGTCACGTGCTTGAAGGAACCTACTCTCCATATTAGTGTAACACAACGCTACGGTCACAGAATGAGAATTAGGATTATAATATCCAATAATATACAGGGTTAGTGTGGACCCATCGTTGTGAGAGATTTAAGGGATGATAGTGGCAGTAAGAGTGCAATGTAGTCACGTGCTTGAAGGAACCTACTCTCCATATTAGTGTAACACAACGCTTACGGTCACAGAATGAGAATTAGGATTATAATATCCAATAATATACAGGGTTAGTGTGGACCCATCGTTGTGAGAGATTTAAGGGATGATAGTGGCAGTAAGAGTGCAATGTAGTCACGTGCTTGAAGGAACCTACTCTCCATATTAGTGTAACACAACGCTTACGGTCACAGAATGAGAATTAGGATTATAATATCCAATAATATACAGGGTTAGTGTGGACCCATCGTTGTGAGAGATTTAAGAGATGATAGTGGCAGTAAGAGTGCAAAGTAGTCACGTGCTTGAAGGAACCTACTCTCCATATTAGTGTAACACAACGCTTCCGTCACAGAATGAGAATTAGGATTATAATATCCAATAATATACAGGGTTAGTGTGGACCCATCGTTGTGAGAGATTTAAGAGATGATAGTGGCAGTAAGAGTGCAATGTAGTCACGTGCTTGAAGGAACCTACTCTCCATATTAGTGTAACACAACGCTTACGGTCACAGAATGAGAATTAGGATTATAATATCCAATAATATACAGGGTTAGTGTGGACCCATCGTTGTGAGAGATTTAAGGGATGATAGTGGCAGTAAGAGTGCAATGTAGTCACGTGCTTGAAGGAACCTACTCTCCATATTAGTGTAACACAACGCTTACGGTCACAGAATGAGAATTAGGATTATAATATCCAATAATATACAGGGTTAGTGTGGACCCATCGTTGTGAGAGATTTAAGGGATGATAGTGGCAGTAAGAGTGCAATGTAGTCACGTGCTTGAAGGAACCTACTCTCCATATTAGTGTAACACAACGCTTACGGTCGCAGAATGAGAATTAGAATTATAATATCCAATAATATACAGGGTTAGTGTGGACCCATCGTTGTGAGAGATTTAAGGGATGATAGTGGCAGTAAGAGTGCAATGTAGTCACGTGCTTGAAGGAACCTACTCTCCATATTAGTGTAACACAACGCTTACGGTCACAGAATGAGAATTAGGATTATAATATCCAATAATATACAGGGTTAGTGTGGACCCATCGTTGTGAGAGATTTAAGGGATGATAGTGGCAGTAAGAGTGCAATGTAGTCACGTGCTTGAAGGAACCTACTCTCCATATTAGTGTAACACAACGCTTACGGTCGCAGAATGAGAATTAGAATTATAATATCCAATAATATACAGGGTTAGTGTGGACCCATCGTTGTGAGAGATTTAAGGGATGATAGTGGCAGTAAGAGTGCAATGTAGTCACGTGCTTGAAGGAACCTACTCTCCGTATTAGTGTAACACAACGCTTACGGTCACAGAATGAGAATTAGGATTATAATATCCAATAATATACAGGGTTAGTGTGGACCCATCGTTGTGAGAGATTTAAGGGATGATAGTGGCAGTAAGAGTGCAATGTAGTCACGTGCTTGAAGGAACCTACTCTCCATATTAGTGTAACACAACGCTTACGGTCACAGAATGAGAATTAGGATTATAATATCCAATAATATACAGGGTTAGTGTGGACCCATCGTTGTGAGAGATTTATGGGATGATAGTGGCAGTAAGAGTGCAATGTAGTCACGTGCTTGAAGGAACCTACTCTCCATATTAGTGTAACACAACGCTTACGGTCACAGAATGAGAATTAGGAATATAATATCCAATAATATACAGGGTTAGTGTGGACCCATCGTTGTGAGAGATTTAAAGGATGATAGTGGCAGTAAGAGTGCAATGTAGTCACGTGCTTGAAGGAACCTACTCTCCATATTAGTGTAACACAAACGCTTACGGTCACAGAATGAGAATTAGGATTATAATATCCAATAATATACAGGGTTAGTGTGGACCCATCGTTGTGAGAGATTTAAGGGATGATAGTGGCAGTAAGAGTGCAATGTAGTCACGTGCTTGAAGGAACCTACTCTCCATATTAGTGTAACACAACGCTTACGGTCACAGAATGAGAATTAGGATTATAATATCCAATAATATACAGGGTTAGTGTGGACCCATCGTTGTGAGAGATTTAAGGGATGATAGTGGCAGTAAGAGTGCAATGTAGTCACGTGCTTGAAGGAACCTACTCTCCATATTAGTGTAACACAACGCTTACGGTCACAGAATGAGAATTAGGATTATAATATCCAATAATATACAGGGTTAGTGTGGACCCATCGTTGTGAGAGATTTAAGGGATGATAGTGGCAGTAAGAGTGCAATGTGGTCACGTGCTTGAAGGAACCTACTCTCCATATTAGTGTAACACAACGCTTACGTCACAGAATGAGAATTAGGATTATAATATCCAATAATATACAGGGTTAGTGTGGACCCATCGTTGTGAGAGATTTAAGGGATGATAGTGGCAGTAAGAGTGCAATGTAGTCACGTGCTTGAAGGAACCTACTCTCCATATTAGTGTAACACAACGCTTACGGTCACAGAATGAGAATTAGGATTATAATATCCAATAATATACAGGGTTAGTGTGGACCCATCGTTGTGAGAGATTTAAGGGATGATAGTGGCAGTAAGAGTGCAATGTAGTCACGTGCTTGAAGGAACCTACTCTCCATATTAGTGTAACACAAACGCTTACGGTCACAGAATGAGAATTAGGATTATAATATCCAATAATATACAGGGTTAGTGTGGACCCATGGTTGTGAGAGATTTAAGGGATGATAGTGACAGTAAGAGTGCAATGTAGTCACGTGCTTGAAGGAACCTACTCTCCATATTAGTGTAACACAACGCTTACGGTCACAGAATGAGAATTAGGATTATAATATCCAATAATATACAGGGTTAGTGTGGACCCATCGTTCTGAGAGATTTAAGGGATGATAGTGGCAGTAAGAGTGCAATGTAGTCACGTGCTTGAAGTAACCTACTCTCCATATTAGTGTAACACAACGCTTACGGTCACAGAATGAGAATTAGGATTATAATATCCAATAATATACAGGGTTAGTGTGGACCCATCGTTGTGAGAGATTTAAGGGATGATAGTGGCAGTAAGAGTGCAATGTAGTCGCGTGCTTGAAGGAACCTACTCTCCATATTAGTGTAACACAACGCTTACGGTCACAGAATGAGAATTAGGATTATAATATCCAATAATATACAGGGTTAGTGTGGACCCATCGTTGTGAGAGATTTAAGGGATGATAGTGGCAGTAAGAGTGCAATGTAGTCACGTGCTTGAAGGAACCTACTCTCCATATTAGTGTAACACAACGCTTACGGTCACAGAATGAGAATTAGGATTATAATATCCAATAATATACAGGGTTAGTGTGGACCCATCGTTGTGAGAGATTTAAGGGATGATAGTGGCAGTAAGAGTGCAATGTAGTCACGTGCTTGAAGGAACCTACTCTCCATATTAGTGTAACACAAACGCTTACGGTCACAGAATGAGAATTAGGATTATAATATCCAATAATATACAGGGTTAGTGTGGACCCATCGTTGTGAGAGATTTAAGGGATGATAGTGGCAGTAAGAGTGCAATGTAGTCACGTGCTTGAAGGAACCTACTCTCCATATTAGTGTAACACAAACGCTTACGGTCACAGAATGAGAATTAGGATTATAATATCCAATAATATACAGGGTTAGTGTGGACCCATCGTTGTGAGAGATTTAAGGGATGATAGTGGCAGTAAGAGTGCAATGTAGTCACGTGCTTGAAGGAACCTACTCTCCATATTAGTGTAACACAACGCTTACGGTCACAGAATGAGAATTAGGATTATAATATCCAATAATATACAGGGTTAGTGTGGACCCATCGTTGTGAGAGATTTAAGGGATGATAGTGGCAGTAAGAGTGCAATGTAGTCACGTGCTTGAAGGAACCTACTCTCCATATTAGTGTAACACAAACGCTTACGGTCACAGAATGAGAATTAGGATTATAATATCCAATAATATACAGGGTTAGTGTGGACCCATCGTTGTGAGAGATTTAAGGGATGATAGTGGCAGTAAGAGTGCAATGTAGTCACGTGCTTGAAGGAACCTACTCTCCATATTAGTGTAACACAACGCTTACGGTCACAGAATGAGAATTAGGATTATAATATCCAATAATATACAGGGTTAGTGTGGACCCATCGTTGTGAGAGATTTAAGGGATGATAGTGGCAGTAAGAGTGCAATGTAGTCACGTGCTTGAAGGAACCTACTCTCCATATTAGTGTAACACAACGCTTACGGTCACAGAATGAGAATTAGGATTATAATATCCAATAATATACAGGGTTAGTGTGGACCCATCGTTGTGAGAGATTTAAGGGATGATAGTGGCAGTAAGAGTGCAATGTAGTCACGTGCTTGAAGGAACCTACTCTCCATATTAGTGTAACACAACGCTTACGGTCACAGAATGAGAATTAGAATTATAATATCCAATAATATACAGGGTTAGTGTGGACCCATCGTTGTGAGAGATTTAAGGGATGATAGTGGCAGTAAGAGTGCAATGTAGTCACGTGCTTGAAGGAACCTACTCTCCATATTAGTGTAACACAAACGCTTACGGTCACAGAATGAGAATTAGGATTATAATATCCAATAATATACAGGGTTAGTGTGGACCCATCGTTGTGAGAGATTTAAGGGATGATAGTGGCAGTAAGAGTGCAATGTAGTCACGTGCTTGAAGGAACCTACTCTCCATATTAGTGTAACTCAACGCTTACGGTCACAGAATGAGAATTAGGATTATAATATCCAATAATATACAGGGTTAGTGTGGACCCATCGTTGTGAGAGATTTAAGGGATGATAATGGCAGTAAGAGTGCAATGTAGTCACGTGCTTGAAGGAACCTACTCTCCATATTAGTGTAACACAACGCTTACGGTCACAGAATGAAAATTAGGATTATAATATCCAATAATATACAGGGTTAGTGTGGACCCATCGTTGTGAGAGATTTAAGGGATGATAGTGGCAGTAAGAGTGCAATGTAGTCACGTGCTTGAAGGAACCTACTCTCCATGTAACACAACGCTTACGGTCACAGAATGAGAATTAGGATTATAATATCCAATAATATACAGGGTTAGTGTGGACCCATTGTTGTGAGAGATTTAAGGGATGATAGTGGCAGTAAGAGTGCAATGTAATCACGTGCTTGAAGGAACCTACTCTCCATATTAGTGTAACACAACGCTTACGGTCACAGAATGAGAATTAGGATTATAATATCCAATAATATACAGGGTTAGTGTGGACCCATCGTTGTGAGAGATTTAAGGGATGATAGTGGCAGTAAGAGTGCAATGTAGTCACGTGCTTGAAGGAACCTACTCTCCATATTAGTGTAACACAACGCTTACGGTCACAGAATGAGAATTAGGATTATAATATCCAATAATATACAGGGTTAGTGTGGACCCATCGTTGTGAGAGATTTAAGGGATGATAGTGGCAGTAAGAGTGCAATGTAGTCACGTGCTTGAAGGAACCTACTCTCCATATTAGTGTAACACAACGCTTACGGTCACAGAATGAGAATTAGGATTATAATATCCAATAATATACAGGGTTAGTGTGGACCCATCGTTGTGAGAGATTTAAGGGATGATAGTGGCAGTAAGAGTGCAATGTAGTCACGTGCTTGAAGGAACCTACTCTCCATATTAGTGTAACACAACGCTTACGGTCACAGAATGAGAATTAGGATTATAATATCCAATAATATACAGGGTTAGTGTGGACCCATCGTTGTGAGAGATTTTAGGGATGATAGTGGCAGTAAGAGTGCAATGTAGTCACGTGCTTGAAGGAACCTACTCTCCATATTAGTGTAACACAACGCTTACGGTCACAGAATGAGAATTAGGATTATAATATCCAATAATATACAGGGTTAGTGTGGACCCATCGTTGTGAGAGATTTAAGGGATGATAGTGGCAGTAAGAGTGCAATGTAGTCACGTGCTTGAAGGAACCTACTCTCCATATTAGTGTAACACAAACGCTTACGGTCACAGAATGAGAATTAGGATTATAATATCCAATAATATACAGGGTTAGTGTGGACCCATCGTTGTGAGAGATTTAAGGGATGATAGTGGCAGTAAGAGTGCAATGTAGTCACGTGCTTGAAGGAACCTACTCTCCATATTAGTGTAACACAACGCTTACGGTCACAGAATGAGAATTAGGATTATAATATCCAATAATATACAGGGTTAGTGTGGACCCATCGTTGTGAGAGATTTAAGGGATGATAATGGCAGTAAGAGTGCAATGTAGTCACGTGCTTGAAGGAACCTACTCTCCATATTAGTGTAACACAACGCTTACGGTCACAGAATGAGAATTAGGATTATAATATCCAATAATATACAGGGTTAGTGTGGACCCATCGTTGTGAGAGATTTAAGGGATGATAGTGGCAGTAAGAGTGCAATGTAGTCACGTGCTTGAAGGAACCTACTCTCCATATTAGTGTAACACAACGCTTACGGTCACAGAATGAGAATTAGGATTATAATATCCAATAATATACAGGGTTAGTGTGGACCCATCGTTGTGAGAGATTTAAGGGATGATAGTGGCAGTAAGAGTGCAATGTAGTCACGTGATTGAAGGAACCTACTCTCCATATTAGTGTAACACAACGCTTACGGTCACAGAATGAGAATTAGGATTATAATATCCAATAATATACAGGGTTAGTGTGGACCCATCGTTGTGAGAGATTTAAGGGATGATAGTGGCAGTAAGAGTGCAATGTAGTCACGTGCTTGAAGGAACCTACTCTCCATATTAGTGTAACACAACGCTTACGGTCACAGAATGAGAATTAGGATTATAATATCCAATAATATACAGGGTTAGTGTGGACCCATCGTTGTGAGAGATTTAAGGGATGATAGTGGCAGTAAGAGTGCAATGTAGTCACGTGCTTGAAGGAACCTACTCTCCATATTAGTGTAACACAACGCTTACGGTCACAGAATGAGAATTAGGATTATAATATCCAATAATATACAGGGTTAGTGTGGACCCATCGTTGTGAGAGATTTAAGGGATGATAGTGGCAGTAAGAGTGCAATGTAGTCACGTGCTTGAAGGAACCTACTCTCCATATTAGTGTAACACAACGCTTACGGTCACAAAATGAGAATTAGAATTATAATATCCAATAATATACAGGGTTAGTGTGGACCCATCGTTGTGAGAGATTTAAGGGATGATAGTGGCAGTAAGAGTGCAATGTAGTCACGTGCTTGAAGGAATCTACTCTCCATATTAGTGTAACACAACGCTTACGGTCACAGAATGAGAATTAGGATTATAATATCCAATAATATACAGGGTTAGTGTGGACCCACCGTTGTGAGAGATTTAAGGGATGATAGTGGCAGTAAGAGTGCAATGTAATCACGTGCTTGAAGGAACCTACTCTCCATATTAGTGTAACACAACGCTTACGGTCACAGAATGAGAATTAGGATTATAATATCCAATAATATACAGGGTTAGTGTGGACCCATCGTTGTGAGAGATTTAAGGGATGATAGTGGCAGTAAGAGTGCATCATAGTCACGTGCTTGAAGGAACCTACTCTCCATATTAGTGTTACACAACGCTTACGGTCACAGAATGAGCATTAGGATTATAATATCCAATAATATACAGGGTTAGTGTGGACCCATCGTTGTGAGAGATTTAAAGGATGATAGTGGCAGTAAGAGTGCAATGTAGTCACGTGCTTGAAGGAACCTACTCTCCATATTAGTGTAACACAACGCTTACGGTCACAGAATGAGCATTAGGATTAAAATATCCAATAATATACAGGGTTAGTGTGGACCCATCGTTGTGAGAGATTTAAGGGATGATAGTGGCAGTAAGAGTGCAATGTAGTCATGTGCTTGCAGGAACCTACTCTCCATATTAGTGTAACACAACGCTTACGGTCACAGAATGAGAATTAGGATTATAATATCCAATAATATACAGGGTTAGTGTGGACCCATCGTTGTGAGAGATTTAAGGGATGATAGTGGCAGTAAGAGTGCAATGTAGTCACGTGCTTGAAGGAACCTACTCTCCATATTAGTGTAACACAAACGCTTACGGTCACAGAATGAGAATTAGGATTATAATATCCAATAATATACAGGGTTAGTGTGGACCCATCGTTGTGAGAGATTTAAGGGATGATAGTGGCAGTAAGAGTGCAATGTAGTCACGTGCTTGAAGGAACCTACTCTCCATATTAGTGTAACACAACGCCTACGGTCACAGAATGAGAATTAGGATTATAATATCCAATAATATACAGGGTTAGTGTGGACCCATCGTTGTGAGAGATTTAAGGGATGATAGTGGCAGTAAGAGTGCAATGTAGTCACGTGCTTGAAGGAACCTACTCTCCATATTAGTGTAACACAACGCTTACGGTCACAGAATGAGAATTAGGATTATAATATCCAATAATATACAGGGTTAGTGTGGACCCATCGTTGTGAGAGATTTAAGGGATGATAGTGGCAGTAAGAGTGCAATGTAGTCACGTGCTTGAAGGAACCTACTCTCCATATTAGTGTAACACAACGCTTACGGTCACAGAATGAGAATTAGGATTATAATATCCAATAATATACAGGGTTAGTGTGGACCCATCGTTGTGAGAGATTTAAGGGATGATAGTGGCAGTAAGAGTGCAATGTAGTCACGTGCTTGAAGGAACCTACTCTCCATATTAGTGTAACACAACGCTTACGGTCACAGAATGAGAATTAGGATTATAATATCCAATAATATACAGGGTTAGTGTGGACCCATCGTTGTGAGAGATTTAAGGGATGATAGTGGCAGTAAGAGTGCATCATAGTCACGTGCTTGAAGGAACCTACTCTCCATATTAGTGTAACACAACGCTTACGGTCACAGAATGAGAATTAGGATTATAATATCCAATAATATACAGGGTTAGTGTGGACCCATCGTTGTGAGAGATTTAAGGGATGATAGTGGCAGTAAGAGTGCAATGTAGTCACGTGCTTGAAGGAACCTACTCTCCATATTAGTGTAACACAACGCTTACGGTCACAGAATGAGAATTAGGATTATAATATCCAATAATATACAGGGTTAGTGTAGACCCATCGTTGTGAGAGATTTAAGGGATGATAGTGGCAGTAAGAGTGCAATGTAGTCACGTGCTTGAAGGAACCTACTCTCCATATTAGTGTAACACAACGCTTACGGTCACAGAATGAGAATTAGGATTATAATATCCAATAATATACAGG
The DNA here is from genome assembly GCA_036971475.1 of Prosapia bicincta. Lineage (NCBI taxonomy): Eukaryota > Metazoa > Arthropoda > Insecta > Hemiptera > Cercopidae > Prosapia > Prosapia bicincta. The sequence continues at coordinate 31,349,075 of JBAIZL010000005.1, forward strand.
GTTAGTGTGGACCCATCGTTGTGAGAGATTTAAGGGATGATAGTGGCAGTAAGAGTGCAATGTAGTCACGTGCTTGAAGGAACCTACTCTCCATATTAGTGTAACACAACGCTTACGGTCACAGAATGAGAATTAGGATTATAATATCCAATAATATACAGGGTTAGTGTGGACCCATCGTTGTGAGAGATTTAAGGGATGATAGTGGCAGTAAGAGTGCAATGTAGTCACGTGCTTGAAGGAACCTACTCTCCATATTAGTGTAACACAACGCTTACGGTCATAGAATGAGAATTAGGATTATAATATCCAATAATATACAGGGTTAGTGTGGACCCATCGTTGTGAGAGATTTAAGGGATGATAGTGGCAGTAAGAGTGCAATGTAGTCACGTGCTTGAAGGAACCTACTCTCCATATTAGTGTAACACAACGCTTACGGTCACAGAATGAGAATTAGGATTATAATATCCAATAATATACAGGGTTAGTGTGGACCCATCGTTGTGAGAGATTTAAGGGATGATAGTGGCAGTAAGAGTGCAATGTAATCACGTGCTTGAAGGAACCTACTCTCCATATTAGTGTAACACAACGCTTACGGTCACAGAATGAGAATTAGGATTATAATATCCAATAATATACAGGGTTAGTGTGGACCCATCGTTGTGAGAGATTTAAGGGATGATAGTGGCAGTAAGAGTGCATCATAGTCACGTGCTTGAAGGAACCTACTCTCCATATTAGTGTTACACAACGCTTACGGTCACAGAATGAGCATTAGGATTATAATATCCAATAATATACAGGGTTAGTGTGGACCCATCGTTGTGAGAGATTTAAAGGATGATAGTGGCAGTAAGAGTGCAATGTAGTCACGTGCTTGAAGGAACCTACTCTCCATCGGAGCTTCAAACCCTTACTCTCTGGAGAAAGAATAAATATCAGGAATGGGAGGGAAGTAGGTGGGTCTAGGAGAAGGGATGCAATGATCGAAACAAAAGCAATAAATATAAAACTCTTGTGTTCGTACTTAATAAATAATGACTTGCCAAACTTATAATAAACCTATTAAATAGTTACGAAAGGATAACGTTTCCATCGCATCAAGCGATCTGCACCAGTCAACCTACTCATGAATAGTACAATAGCTAAATCCTATTTAATAACAAAGAACACAATAAAGACTATCATCGCTCGTGAAGCAAGTGGAACTGCTTGTGAATATTAGAAAAGGATTAAACTAGAACCATAAAACCCCAGGTTCTGCGCATGTCCGTTTCAAACCATATTTAACAGCAACATATCCGTACAGATGCAGACTTAGGTTTTAGTAAACTTGAATATGTAAATATTTTCTGTACTTACAGAACATTTATAGCTGTCCTACATTTGTCTGCTCGCTGGAAGCGCAATTTACACGTCTTGAAAAGCATATTTACCGTACATTTTATCTCTTAATGTGTACATATCAAAGCTTTTCATTGGTAAACGGTACCAATATCATTAGGAATGAATAATGCAAACACACACACACACACACACACGCGCGCGTGCGCGAATATATATATATATATATATATATATATATATATATATATATATAATAATACGTTTTCTTGTTAATAATTTAAAACAACATAGGTTATTCAAATACAAGAATATTTTTTAATTTATATCCCAAGCTTTATCGTTGGTAAACAGTATATATATATATATATATATATATATATATATATATATATATATATATAGCCGTCATAGTTACAGATTTATTTTGTATATATTTGAAGGGCATTAAATGCAACGATGGTAATTTAGAAACTTTCGTATCTGATGAAATATAAACGAATATTTTTTTCATATTTACCAGTTTTTTTTAACGCTAAATCATTTCAGTGTTACCTACAAATTTGTTCACATTAAAAATTTACAATACATAAATAAGGAAAAATGACACAATCTCAAACACAGTGTCTTTATAAAATTTTTGAAATTTGCTAACTAAATGCAATCCCAGATAATATATATTTCTGGAGACATTTACGTGCAGCAAAATAAATTCTAAATATTTCTACGATTTCCGGTGCGTCACTGATTCCATATCAGCATAATTTCTCATCTTGTATTGAGACCATATTAAAACTAACAATACAAAGAAACATCGGTCGCTTAGCAACGATAACAATAAAACAGTTTAGTTGTGGGTGAATGACCCTGTCCTTTCATTATTTTACTTGAAAAAGCCAAACCTAAGAAATTTGAAAGTCCATTATAGTGTTTTTTTTTAAAATGATGTTAAATACTTTAGTTAGATCTGTTATCTTATTTGTATTGAAGTGTATTTTTATAAATTTATACGCTATCAGACAAAATTTTTATGTAGAACATAACTAAATACAATTTAAAAGAAACTCTTAACTAAAGACAAACTACAAACCTTGATGAATTTTAACACAAACTAATAATACTGATAATATTGTTAAAATCACAACTGACATTGAATCCTGCCAACTTTACAGACTATTCAAACTAAGTTTCAGGTTAATGAAAAATAATTACGTCATACAAATACCACAATTAATTAAGGTTAAAGTATTGTTTAGGGTACCTAATGTTTAGACTATTGCTTAGTTTACCTTGTGTTTAGGGTACCTAATGTTTAAACTAGTGGTTGGAGTACAGTTATGGATGGTGTTGCTCGAGGTACCTTATGTTAATGGTATCGATTAAGGTACCGAATGTATAGAATATTGCTTAGTTAACCTTGTGTTTAGGGTACCTAATGTTTAAGGTATTGGTTGGGGTACAGTTATGGATGGTGTTGCTCGAGGTACCTAATGTTTAAGGTATTGGTTGGGGTACAGTTATGGATGGTGTTGCTCGAGGTACCTAATGTTTATGGTATTGATTAAGGTACCGAATGTATAGAATATTGCTTAGTTTACCTTGTGTTTAGGGTACCTAATGTTTAAGGTATTGGTTGGGGTACAGTTATGGATGGTGTTGCTCGAGGTACCTAATGTTTAAGGTATTGGTTGGGGTACAGTTATGGATGGTGTTGCTCGAGGTACCTAATGTTTATGGTATTGATTAAGGTACCGAATGTATAGAATATTGCTTAGTTTACCTTGTGTTTAGGGTACCTAATGTTTAAGGTATTGGTTGGGGTACAGTTATGGATGGTGTTGCTCGAGGTACCTAATGTTTATGGTATTGATTAAGGTACCGAATGTATAGAATATTGCTTAGTTTACCTTGTGTTTAGGGTACCTAATGTTTAAGGTATTGGTTGGGGTACAGTTATGGATGGTGTTGCTCGAGGTACCTAATGTTTATGGTATCGATTAAGGTACCGAATGTATAGAATATTGCTTAGTTTACCTTGTGTTTAGGGTACCTAATGTTTAAGGTATTGGTTGGGGTACAGTTATGGATGGTGTTGCTCGAGGTACCTAATGTTTATGGTATCGATTAAGGTACCGAATGTATAGAATATTGCTTAGTTTACCTTGTGTTTGGGGTACCTAATGTTTAAGGTAGTGGTTGGAGTACAGTTATGTAGGGTGTTGCTCGAGTTACCTAATGTTTATGGTATCGATTAAGGTACCGAATATATAGAATATTGCTTAGTTTACCTTGTGTTTAGGGTACCTAATGTTTAAGGTAGTGGTTGGAGTACAGTTATGGATGGTGTTGCTCGAGGTACCTAATGTTTATGGTATCGATTAAGGTACCGAATATATAGAATATTGCTTAGTTTACCTTGTGTTTAGGGTACCTAATGTTTAAGGTAGTGGTTGGAGTACAGTTATGGATGGTGTTGCTCGAGGTACCTAATGTTTATGGTATCGATTAAGGTACCGAATGTATAGAATATTGCTTAGTTTACCTTGTGTTTAGGGTACCTAATGTTTAAGGTAGTGGTTGGAGTACAGTTATGTAGGGTGTTGCTCGAGTTACCTAATGTTTATGGTATCGATTAAGGTACCGAATGTATAGAATATTGCTTAGTTTACCTTGTGTTTAGGGTACCTAATGTTTAAGGTAGTGGTTGGAGTACAGTTATGGATGGTGTTGCTCGAGGTACCTAATGTTTATGGTATCGATTAAGGTACCGAATATATAGAATATTGCTTAGTTTACCTTGTGTTTAGGGTACCTAATGTTTAAGGTAGTGGTTGGAGTACAGTTATGTAGGGTGTTGCTCGAGTTACCTAATGTTTATGGTATCGATTAAGGTACCGAATGTATAGAATATTGCTTAGTTAACCTTGTGTTTAGGGTACCTAATGTTTAAGGTAGTGGTTGGAGTACAGTTATGTAGGGTGTTGCTCGAGTTACCTAATGTTTATGGTATCGATTAAGGTACCGAATGTATAGAATATTGCTTAGTTAACCTTGTGTTTAGGGTACCTAATGTTTAAGGTATTATTTGGAGTACAGTTATGTAGGGTGTTGCTCGAGGTACCTAATGTTTAAGGTAGTGGTTAGGGTATAGGTATTTAGGGTGTGGCTTGTGGTACCGAATGATTCGCGTATTGTTTAGATAGGATAAGTTTATGGTCTTGCTTAATGTGCCGAATCTTAGAGCATTGCTTATTGAATCGGATGTTTCTTTATTGAGTATCTGGTGTACAATGAGTAGCCACTGGAGTAAAGCCTATATTCGCTGCTTGAGTGATAAGGTCGTGTCTTGCTTCGCGTGCGGAGCCTCGTACTGTTACTCTCTGTGGGGTTTCTCTTTGCTTTAAAGCGATACTACTATCATGTATGAGGGAAGGGGGAGGACACACACACACACACGTACTCATACACACACATACAGAGAGAGAGAGAGGGGCGGTAGTTTAGATGCCCCTTAGACAGTAGCGCTACATGTCCACTAAACCCACCAGCTCAATGCAAACCGCACCTGGAGAGACAAATGATAATTATGTAAGTTTACTTTAAGTCTCCTTCGTTAATACAATTCCTCTTGTACGAGTGAGGTATAACTCCCAGTCCATATTACAAGCAGTCGATAATACGTTCCACGTCATAGCTCGTGACAGTTTTCCCCTTCAAGATGTCTTTCCTGCATTCTGCTAACGACAACCTGTCATGTGTCTCCATTAAGAGTATCTTGTCGGCAAACCGTTACACTCGGCAAACAAACATCGACCATTCAATGTATTACTTATATCGATAAAGTAGATTGTTTGCTCGGCGCTGTTTAGTTGCCGGAGACAATGTTTGCAGAGCCATCATGCTTGGCCAGCTGACATCACTTAGCGGCGGCCATGACACCCACTACTGCGTCGGCGCAACCCTCTACCCTTACTCGGAATAAACCATGCGTAGGCTTATGACAAACTGCTACTACTATTTTATATTTACTTCTTTAGCGAAACCTACAAATATAAATTCAATCTAATATGTTATTCAAATTGTTCTATTAGTTCACACTCTCCTTATATATATATATATGTACACCTTGTTCAAATTTTCAATTGGAACTAAAAAAACTTTTAAACTTCAAATACATTGTTTTAGACTTGGAGTGGACGACACCTGATGTTAATAAAGATTTTCAAATATTATTTTTTAAATAAATTTAATTAATTAATTACAGTATGGGTAGAAAACGTTTCAGGAAAGGGGTAAGATATGCAATATAGTTATTTCGTCCTATTTGGTATAAAATATGTGATAACATATGATTTCTTAAAACAGCTGATATTATGTTATAGGTTATGTGGTACAACAGCTGTTTTAACGCATATGTTATGTTACTTTATGTATATTATTCGTGATTATTGAATATAAAGTAAATACCTTAATTTTTTTGTTTTTGTTAACTAATGTAGAAATTTGCTTTAAAAAATGTTTTATTTTAATTTCTTCTTTATTATTTCATGTAATTTCGAATTCAAGTATAAATCAATTACTTAATTTCATAATTTACATTTTTAAATTTTACTTTTGATTCAACACACTTTTCTTTATTTCTTCCTAATATCTTCAGTTACTGGTTTCAATTAGGCCAAAATGTTTAATGATTATTAATTTTCTACGCATTAACATTGCAATATGAATTTTATCAAGAGATCGGCAACATTGTGAATATTTTAAAACTTAGCGCTGACAAACAAAAATTAATTTTGAAAAAATAACCTTACTTTATAGAAACATGATAACTCTAGAACCTAAAATTCACTTCTTCAGTTTTTCCTAAATAATGTCTTCAAAGAGGTGTAACAAACACTTTTACACAGTAACAATGAGCAGAATATTTTTATAAAAAAAACATAAAATTTGTTGTGCTATGTAAGATTCTACATTATGTTACATGAGTAAGGCCTGGTAACACTAACTACCTAGTTTCACAAAACATTGTTACACAAGGTTATTTTACACTACATTAAATATTGCTATTAAACCTTTAATATAGGTAACTAATAAATGTGTCCAGTTAGATTAGGTTTAGTTTAAAAAAACTCAAAGTTTCTTACGTTAGGTAAGCAAAAACTTGTAAATTCTATTTCCAAAATAATTAATAACTTTAAAAAATTGCAATTTATAATGTTATTTTTCTAGAAAACTTAGCCTAACCTGAACACTATATCTAGAGCCTACGCGTTATCAAAGTTGTGCTAATTAGAAATTGCAATTAAACAAGTGTTTAGTTTTGGGCTAATCTAAGAAGGTAAGCTGTTAGTGTAACAGGGCTTTATCTCGTTTTGCGCCACAATTTACGTCGTGTTATGCAGAAATAAGATATTCAAGTTTTTATTTTGATTGTGTTTTGCGCGTTCTCACCTCTCCTTGTTTGTTACATCTCCTTCAATCATTGTATCGAAACTAATGAAGGCTGATTTCATGGAAGTACGTGGAGTCAAGTTTTGTTGCCTTTTCCATGTATTTCCATGCATTTCCACGTTATCTTAGATTGGTATCGTAATGTAATTTTCGTCCAGGAATTTTATAATTACAAATTTCCTTTAAACTATGATTTAGTTCTAAAGCAATGAAGCCCACAGTTGTGTAATTATAATTATACGTCTAATATGAGGTTTTGCCCCATAACAGTTACAGCCCCTTTGTGTATATTCTACTAATACAGTAAGCATCATCAGAGGTTACAAAAGCATCTACTGATGATGCCACCTTTGTTAGCGAAATGTACATAAAGGGTGTGCAAATATTCGTAGCAAGGGTTTACAGTTTATAGTTGTTTATTAATTTAATTAGTTAAACGTTTTTCTCTCCTAATTGTGTAGTTTAGCGACTCAAGTAATTTAGGTTAGTTTTAATAGAAATATTTAATTGTTTTTTTAATATTTGGTATTTCTTAACGCTTTTTTAATGCAATTGTGTTCAAACAAAACCCCCTAATCTACCCGGGCATACGTACTGAAATATGTAATTTTTCAGAGTTTTCATAATTTCTATTAAACAATTTATAGAACTTTTTTCGTTAATCCCTACATGACATTTTATACTCTGAATCAAATATCGCTTTTAAAATCTTTTAATTTGTGAAAAACTGCATTACCATAATTTTTAATAACGCTTGATGTATTAGTTTCACGGTAAGCACCTAAATATTATACAGGGTTTGGCGAAACTATCTGTGACTGTACTTATATAAATACAATTTTATATACATTCTTCGCTCTAAGAAATTACTAAATACTAATCATGTAAAACATTTTCACAGATTCTGACTTAAGGGTGTTCAACTAGGTACGATATCTTCACTTTAATTCTATTTTGGTTTTTATTTGGCAGTTTCGGTTCGTGTGACTTGATTATTCCTTAAGCGAGGTTTTCCTCAATAATTCTTGTTTTCGTAAGGTTTATTCTTTTAGTTTTTGCTAACCAGTATCCTTTGCGATGTTTCTCAACTAGTATTGACATATTAGAAATATTGCCTGTTTACCAATTGTTGGTAGAATACCTTAATCTCCGATAGGGCATACTTAGGGACGCGATTCTGGCAAGTGTCGTTCGCTCCTACTCTACTGGCCATGTCCCCATTTATAATCCCCTTCCTTTCCATATCCCTACTTCTTGTAGGGGCATGGTGACGAGAGAAAAGACGCAAAGAGTGATTCTGTGGTTTTAAATCAATAATTTAACAATACATCGTAGCACAAGAATATTTATAAAATAATTGCTACCCAAAATGAAACTGTGGCGACCACAACAAACTTAGAAAGTAACTATTGATGTAAACAGATAGTGTAGGTTTTTCCAGGTGTGAAGAAGAGGTTAGGCACGTGACGAAAACAAAATACCTAGGGCTCAATAGTGGAGGGCGAATGACGCTAACATATCCCGGTATAAAGTGAAAGTCTTAAGTCAAATGTCCTTGACAAGCCCTGATATTATTAATATAAGTATAAATATAAATAAAGTTAACTTACCAGTTTACAATAGTGTATCTGGTAATGCGAAATAATTACCTTAGTTTACAAAAAACTATTTCCGAGGAAATCCGGAGCCTTATGCAATGGAATAGAAAAGCATTACAAAATACACAACACAGGGAAGTAAATTGTGCTACCATTAATTGGTAAACAGAAAATTGTTAACATTTGCACCAATAATGATTATGAAACGTTTTTATTTTGCAAATTTAGGCTTATAGGACACTAGTCAACAAAAACTAGGATATACCGTATGAGAACAAGAATTTAATTAAAACAAGAATTAAAACAAAAAAACTTGTTTTAACAGGTAATCGAGGCACAGGAACCTTGAGTGCTGAACAAAACCGAAAATGAATTTTAAACCGTAAAAATTGTACTTAGCCGAACAGCCCTAACCCTTAGTCGAAAATTGTACTAAGTCAGAATCAATGAAAACATTTTACTTTATTAGTATTTAGTAATTTTCCCGAGCAAAAAATGTATTTAAAATTATAACAGAAAGCTATTGTTTACAGTACTATTTGTGCGAAATTCCCAAACGATAATTTAATGAAAATAATGAAGGGCACATGTTTGTCCGTAACCGAGCAAACTAAATAAAATATTCAACCCTCAAATTATCGTCAAACATTAGTGTGCACATCCTTCAACCCTTATACGAACATCCCCTAACCGCGTGCCATTCATAAGCTCCAAATTATCGTTAATTAAAAGCAATGCTCACCTCATTAACGCGCGAGTAACTATGTTACTATGTAACGCACGGATGTAGTTACTCTGCTAGCGTCGGTGTGACGTCACAGCCTTGTTCGATCTATTTGTTGCGTCTGCGTCTTGGAAGGAGCACGGCGACGTCGAGTTCTTGCCTCTCCACTTTCAACCCGGCGCTCCTTGCTTCTCCTTCGTCGATCCTGTTGCCGCTCTGCGCCGTGCGCACACATGGTAAGCTCTCATCTATTCAACAATAAACTATTTACTCATTTTTTTAACACAACAATTAAAAAGTAATAACACTGAATTTGTTTCTTAAATTCTTATCAATTCAAAGCTATTTTCTTTTAGGGACATTGAAACTTATCTTACAGTCAAGAATTTAATTTAAATGGTTCAATTTATTATTTTATCCAATGTATTATATTATTTAATATAATATAATTGAAAACATATAGCAAAGGAGATATTATAAACCCTTAAGAAATGGAACTTACAAATAGAATTAGAGCTAAAGTTTAAACACTATAATGAATAATGTCTTTGTAAAACCATTAAATTTTGAAATGATGGTAATTTTTACTTATTTTTAGTCTAATAAGAGATTAATATAAAAACAGAATTTATGATTTTAAAACATAAACAATAAACATAAAATATTTTTAAACATAAATAATCTTATGTTTAAACATATAAATATTTTATATTAAATAATTTATGTATTTTTTATATATTAGAAGCTAGAGATCATGTTATGAAATTAAATATTGAAGAAATATATATTTGCATGCAACTTCACATAATAGTATATATTAATCGCAACACGTTTCCGAAAACCATCATCAGTAACTCATGTAATGCACTATAAGTGTAGATTAGTCACTGATGAGGGTAACATGGTTGCCGAAACCATTTTTTTATCAACAAATTCTATTGTAAGAAGTTGCGTACTACCATATTCTCTTCTCACACTGTATAAATTTAAATATATATTCTATTTCAACAATTTTTCTTTACCTTAGAAACCATTAATGACTTAAATTGTTTATGACAAGAATAAGAGAAATAGATTAGGTTTTTATCCACATTAGGTTGGTGAAAGTAAACACTTAATTCAAAGAATTATAAATACTTGTACAGTAAAATATTCTTTACACAAAACTGAATTAAAAAACCATTCTCCTTGAATTTAAACGCTTAAACATACTAAAGGTAAAATATCCGAAAGGATTCTTGTCACTACTCTCCGTGCAAACCAAATCCCTTCCTAGGCTTGGTTGAAGTCGCGTCGGTTACTGAAGACCTCGACCTCTCAGCAAACACCACACTTTCGCAACGGTGAGTTTTTCTATTTGAAAATTTAGAAATAAGCTATTAATTGCATGATTGATTTGGGTTTATTTTGTTACTGTTTAATTAAATTTTAATAATTACCAGGAATTAAAGTTCCCGAAACTGTTTTTTTTTAAGTTCGAGTGTTACAGTCTCCAACAAGAAATTACAATTTGACGAAATTCGAAAATGGACACTGTTGCACTTTCGAAATAATTCTACAAACATAGAATAACTAAATACACGAGTATTCACATTTATAAAATGTAATTATTGGAATATAGAATCTTAGTTATTAATAATAGGTATTTGGTATAGCTTACTATATTGTTTTTACTACTTAGAATCACTAAATCTTATTTCTGATAAACTTAATATTGAAATATTAAACTTGTTTTTAAGAATTATATAATATTTTTAAAGTTCAGATAACTTTTAAGATCTATAAAATTAATTTTAAAAAAACTGTAAAGAATTAGGAATCAATATTTTTTAATCAATTAGTTGTATAGCGTATTACATGTGCTAAGTTATATTAGTAATATTAGATAAATGTAGAATGTAAACATTTAGAAAACACTCGCGCGTCGTACACAAACGCAACCTACCGTGCACCCTGCAGGTAGCCGAGATGCTACCCTCTAAGAATCTAGGTCGAGACTGATGACTACATTATCTTTAAGCCAACTTTCATTACTACGGAACGCAGGGGATGGCAAGGTCACAAGGTCAATGTCTCATCAAGTCTGTGAACGAGCTGCGCGCCATAGTCTAGAGAGGGGGTGTTAAACACTGGACCAATCACAACCCGCTTTCATTATCCCCTTCGCCCCCCGCCTCGCCTGCATTTTAATAACCAGACGTCCTTACAACCCTATTGTTTTCCCCCCTAACCTTCCCCAACGGCGTCGCCCTACAAGCGCTAATTTATTATACCGAATACGAATCGATAATTTCAGAACGCGGCCCAACAACACTTAATGACCGGCCTTGGCACTGTGCACTACATCTACCGACTTCCGCATTTACCGCCGAAACCTTTATTGCAACGAAAAATACACTTTAAGCATTCACTTCAATTTCTGTTCACTTAGTACATTTACTAAGAGGGAATGTGTTTTTGTATTACCCAGGGATAACGTACGGAACGCCCAAGGGACATGAACTTCTTGTGTTCCCGGCCGTAGCAGCCACTCTCCCATGGTCCTCGAGATGAACACCGTCTACTGTAGTAAGGGATTTATAAGCCCTTTAAGGGTCAGGTAGTTATTCCTTTAATTAAACACACACGGTTTGGCTATTAAATTACCCTCATTTGTATACATATACCTGAGACGTTAAGCCTAAGCATGGACCTTTCTACCACTTAGAAATTATTTGTATATATTTACACGCAGTTATTTTTACTTCTATAAGTTTGACTGGAACGTTTTTGAGTTATAAAGGACCAACGTTTGATAGCTTCAGGACGTTTGCTTAGCCCTATTCCTAGCCCTTTTGCTTAGCTATTATTCTTAGCTCTTTTGCTTAACACTTTGGCCTAGCCATTTTGCTAAGCCCTTTGCCTGCCGTTTCGCCTAGCTCTTTTGCTTGGCCCCTTTACTTGGCCCTTTTGCTTAACCCTTCTGAATAGCTGTTTTGCTAAGCCCTTTCCCTATCCCTTTTGCCTAGCCGTTTGGCCTAGCCCTTTTGCTTGGCTCTTTTGGCTAGCCATTTTGCTTAATCCTTTTGCCTAGCCATTTAACTAAGCCTTTTCCCTATCCCTTTTGTCTAGCGGTTTTTCTAAGCCCCTTTACTACAAGTTGTAAGGACATCTTTACAAACACTTCTATATATTATTCTAACTTACAAATAAATACTGGCAGTGTCCTTAAGGTATTAGGTGGGGTCCGCCACAGTTCATGCAGATGATTCACCTCATAGATTAACTTAATGACCTCTTTTGCTTTGCCATTAAAAATAGATCACGTCATCAGACAGTTGACGGGGGTATAAAGAATAAACTCCTAGTGGGAAAAACCCAATATCAACTCAAGGTTGTAACAGGTAGACACATAGTCAGGGGTATAACAAGTAGACAAATAGTCAGGAGTGTAACACATAGACTCATAGACAGTGGTGTAACAGGTAGACACATAATCAGGCGTGTAACAGGTAGACACATAGTCAGGGGTATAACAAGTAGACAAATAGTCAGGAGTGTAACACATAGACTCATAGTCAGTGGTGTAACAGGTAGACACATAATCAGGCGTGTAACAGGTAGACACATAGTCAGGGGTATAACAAGTAGACAAATAGTCAGGAGTGTAACACATAGACTCATAGTCAGTGGTGTAACAGGTAGACACATAATCAGGCGTGTAACAGGTAGACACATAGTCAGGGGTATAACAAGTAGACAAATAGTCAGGAGTGTAACACATAGACTCATAGTCAGTGGTGTAACAGGTAGACACATAATCAGGCGTGTAACAGGTAGACACATAGTCAGGGGTATAACAAGTAGACAAATAGTCAGGAGTGTAACACATAGACTCATAGTCAGTGGTGTAACAGGTAGACACATAATCAGGCGTGTAACAGGTAGACACATAGTCAGGGGTATAACAAGTAGACAAATAGTCAGGAGTGTAACACATAGACTCATAGTCAGTGGTGTAACAGGTAGACACATAATCAGGCGTGTAACAGGTAGACACATAGTCAGGGGTATAACAAGTAGACAAATAGTCAGGAGTGTAACACATAGACTCATAGTCAGTGGTGTAACAGGTAGACACATAATCAGGCGTGTAACAGGTAGACACATAGTCAGGGGTATAACAAGTAGACAAATAGTCAGGAGTGTAACACATAGACTCATAGTCAGTGGTGTAACAGGTAGACACAAAGCTAGGGGTGTAACAGGTAGACACATAGTCAGGGGTATAACAAGTAGACAAATAGTCAGGAGTGTAACACATAGACTCATAGTCAGTGGTGTAACAGGTAGACACATAATCAGGCGTGTAACAGGTAGACACATAGTCAGGGGTATAACAAGTAGACAAATAGTCAGGAGTGTAACACATAGACTCATAGTCAGTGGTGTAACAGGTAGACACATAATCAGGCGTGTAACAGGTAGACACATAGTCAGGGGTATAACAAGTAGACAAATAGTCAGGAGTGTAACACATAGACTCATAGTCAGTGGTGTAACAGGTAGACACATAATCAGGCGTGTAACAGGTAGACACATAGTCAGGGGTATAACAAGTAGACAAATAGTCAGGAGTGTAACACATAGACTCATAGTCAGTGGTGTAACAGGTAGACACAAAGCTAGGGGTGTAACAGGTAGACACATAGTCAGGGGTATAACAAGTAGACAAATAGTCAGGAGTGTAACACATAGACTCATAGTCAGTGGTGTAACAGGTAGACACATAATCAGGCGTGTAACAGGTAGACACATAGTCAGGGGTATAACAAGTAGACAAATAGTCAGGAGTGTAACACATAGACTCATAGTCAGTGGTGTAACAGGTAGACACATAATCAGGCGTGTAACAGGTAGACACATAGTCAGGGGTATAACAAGTAGACAAATAGTCAGGAGTGTAACACATAGACTCATAGTCAGTGGTGTAACAGGTAGACACAAAGCTAGGGGTGTAACAGGTAGACACATAGTCAGGGGTATAACAAGTAGACAAATAGTCAGGAGTGTAACACATAGACTCATAGTCAGTGGTGTAACAGGTAGACACATAGTCAGGGGTATAACAAGTAGACAAATAGTCAGGAGTGTAACACATAGACTCATAGTCAGTGGTGTAACAGGTAGACACATAATCAGGCGTGTAACAGGTAGACACATAGTCAGGGGTATAACAAGTAGACAAATAGTCAGGAGTGTAACACATAGACTCATAGTCAGTGGTGTAACAGGTAGACACAAAGCTAGGGGTGTAACAGGTAGACACATAGTCAGGGGTATAACAAGTAGACAAATAGTCAGGAGTGTAACACATAGACTCATAGTCAATGGTGTAACAGGTAGACACATAATCAGGCGTGTAACAGGTAGACACACAGTCAGGGGTATAACAAGTAGACAAATAGTCAGGAGTGTAACACATAGACTCATAGTCAGTGGTGTAACAGGTAGACACATAATCAGGCGTGTAACAGGTAGACACATAATCAGGCGTGTAACAGGTAGACACATAGTCAGGGGTATAACAAGTAGACAAATAGTCAGGAGTGTAACACATAGACTCATAGTCAGTGGTGTAACAGGTAGACACATAATCAGGCGTGTAACAGGTAGACACATAGTCAGGGGTATAACAAGTAGACAAATAGTCAGGAGTGTAACACATAGACTCATAGTCAGTGGTGTAACAGGTAGACACATAATCAGGCGTGTAACAGGTAGACACATAGTCAGGGGTATAACAAGTAGACAAATATTCAGGAGTGTAACACATAGACTCATAGTCAGTGGTGTAACAGGTAGACACATAATCAGGCGTGTAACAGGTAGACACATAGTCAGGGGTATAACAAGTAGACAAATAGTCAGGAGTGTAACACATAGACTCATAGTCAGTGGTGTAACAGGTAGACACATAATCAGGCGTGTAACAGGTAGACACATAGTCAGGGGTATAACAAGTAGACAAATAGTCAGGAGTGTAACACATAGACTCATAGTCAGTGGTGTAACAGGTAGACACAAAGCTAGGGGTGTAACAGGTAGACACATAGTCAGGGGTATAACAAGTAGACAAATAGTCAGGAGTGTAACACATAGACTCATAGTCAGTGGTGTAACAGGTAGACACATAATCAGGCGTGTAACAGGTAGACACATAGTCAGGGGTATAACAAGTAGACAAATAGTCAGGAGTGTAACACATAGACTCATAGTCAGTGGTGTAACAGGTAGACACATAATCAGGCGTGTAACAGGTAGACACATAATCAGGCGTGTAACAGGTAGACACATAGTCAGGGGTATAACAAGTAGACAAATAGTCAGGAGTGTAACACATAGACTCATAGTCAGTGGTGTAACAGGTAGACACATAATCAGGCGTGTAACAGGTAGACACATAGTCAGGGGTATAACAAGTAGACAAATAGTCAGGAGTGTAACACATAGACTCATAGTCAGTGGTGTAACAGGTAGACACAAAGCTAGGGGTGTAACAGGTAGACACATAGTCAGGGGTATAACAAGTAGACAAATAGTCAGGAGTGTAACACATAGACTCATAGTCAGTGGTGTAACAGGTAGACACAAAGCTAGGGGTGTAACAGGTAGACACATAGTCAGGGGTATAACAAGTAGACACATAGTCAGGGGTATAACAAGTAGACAAATAGTCAGGAGTGTAACACATAGACTCATAGTCAGTGGTGTAACAGGTAGACACAAAGCTAGGGGTGTAACAGGTAGACACATAGTCAGGGGTATAACAAGTAGACAAATAGTCAGGAGTGTAACACATAGACTCATAGTCAGTGGTGTAACAGGTAGACACAAAGCTAGGGGTGTAACAGGTAGACACATAGTCAGGGGTATAACAAGTAGACAAATAGTCAGGAGTGTAACACATAGACTCATAATCAGTGGTGTAGTAGGTAGACACATAATCAGGCGTGTAACAGGTAGACACATATTCAGGGGTGTAAGAAGTAGACACGTATTCAGGGTTGTAACAGGTAGAAACACAAACAGGGGCGTAACAGGTAGACACAAAGTCAGGGGTGTAACAGGTAGACACAAAGCTAGGGGTGAACCAGGTAGATACAAAGTCAGGGGATGTAACAGGTAGACACATATTCAATGGTGTAGCAGGTAGACACATAATCAGATGTGTAACAGGTAGACACATATTCAGGGGTGTAAGAAGTAGACACGTATTCGGGGTTGCAACAGGTAGATTCATAGTCAGGGCTCTAATAGATAAACACCTAGACAAGGTTATAACAGGTAGACACATTTAGGGTTGGATCTGGTAGACACATGTTCAGGGGTGTAACAGGTAAACACATAGCCAGGGTTGTATTAGTTACACACATGGTTAGTGGTGTAACAGGTTGACATAGGCTATAGTCAGGGGTGTAACAGATGACACGTAGTCAGGGGTGTAACAGATGACACGTAGTCAGGGATGTAGCACGCAGGCACATAGTCAGGGGTGTAACAGGTAAACACATAGCCAGGGTTGTATCAGTTACACACATGGTTAGTGGTGTAACAGGTTGACATATAGTCAGGGGTGTAACAGATGACGCGTAGTCAGGGATGTAGCACGCAGGCACATAGTCAGGGGTGTAACAGGTAAACACATAGCCAGGGTTGTATCAGTTACACACATGGTTAGTGGTGTAACAGGTTGACATATAGTCAGGGGTGTAACAGATGACGCGTAGTCAGGGATGTAGCACGCAGGCACATAGTCAGGGGTGTAACAGGTAGACATATAGTCAGGGGTGTATCAGGTAGACACAAAGTCAAGGGTCTAACAGGTAGACACAAAGTCAAGGGTCTAACAGGTAGACACATAGTCAAGGGTCTAACAGGTAGACACAAAGTCAAGGGTCTAACAGGTAGACACAAAGTCAAGGGTCTAACAGGTAGACACATAGTCAGGGCTGTAACAGATAGACATATAGTCAGGGGTGTATCAGGTAGACACAAAGTCAAGGGTCTAACAGGTAGACACAAAGTCAAGGGTCTAACAGGTAGACACAAAGTCAAGGGTCTAACAGGTAGACACAAAGTCAAGGGTCTAACAGGTAGACACATAGTCAGGGCTGTAACAGATAGACATATAGTCAGGGGTGTATCAGGTAGACACAAAGTCAAGGGTCTAACAGGTAGACACAAAGTCAAGGGTCTAACAGGTAGACACATAGTCAGGGCTGTAACAGATAGACATATAGTCAGGGGTGTATCAGGTAGACACAAAGTCAAGGGTCTAACAGGTAGACACAAAGTCAAGGGTCTAACAGGTAGACACATAGTCGAGGGTCTAATATATAAACACCTAGACAGGGTTGTAACAGGTAGACACATAGTCAGGGCTGTAACAGATAGACATATAGTCAGGGGTGTATCAGGTAGACACAAAGTCAAGGGTCTAACAGGTAGACACAAAGTCAAGGGTCTAACAGGTAGACACATAGTCGAGGGTCTAATATATAAACACCTAGACAGGGTTGTAACAGGTAGACACATAGTCAGGGCTGTAACAGATAGACATATAGTCAGGGGTGTATCAGGTAGACACAAAGTCAAGGGTCTAACAGGAAGACACATAGTCAAGGGTCTAACAGGAAGACACATAGTCAAGGGTCTAACAGGTAGACACAAAGTCAAGGGTCTAACAGGTAGACACAAAGTCAAGGGTCTAACAGGTAGACACATAGTCAGGGCTGTAACAGATAGACATATAGTCAGGGGTGTATCAGGTAGACACAAAGTCAAGGGTCTAACAGGTAGACACAAAGTCAAGGGTCTAACAGGTAGACACAAAGTCAAGGGTCTAACAGGTAGACACAAAGTCAAGGGTCTAACAGGTAGACACATAGTCAGGGCTGTAACAGATAGACATATAGTCAGGGGTGTATCAGGTAGACACAAAGTCAAGGGTCTAACAGGTAGACACAAAGTCAAGGGTCTAACAGGTAGACACATAGTCAGGGCTGTAACAGATAGACATATAGTCAGGGGTGTATCAGGTAGACACAAAGTCAAGGGTCTAACAGGTAGACACAAAGTCAAGGGTCTAACAGGTAGACACATAGTCGAGGGTCTAATATATAAACACCTAGACAGGGTTGTAACAGGTAGACACATAGTCAGGGCTGTAACAGATAGACATATAGTCAGGGGTGTATCAGGTAGACACAAAGTCAAGGGTCTAACAGGTAGACACAAAGTCAAGGGTCTAACAGGTAGACACAAAGTCAAGGGTCTAACAGGTAGACACATAGTCAGGGCTGTAACAGATAGACATATAGTCAGGGGTGTATCAGGTAGACACAAAGTCAAGGGTCTAACAGGTAGACACAAAGTCAAGGGTCTAACAGGTAGACACAAAGTCAAGGGTCTAACAGGTAGACACAAAGTCAAGGGTCTAACAGGTAGACACATAGTCAGGGCTGTAACAGATAGACATATAGTCAGGGGTGTATCAGGTAGACACAAAGTCAAGGGTCTAACAGGTAGACACAAAGTCAAGGGTCTAACAGGTAGACACATAGTCAGGGCTGTAACAGATAGACATATAGTCAGGGGTGTATCAGGTAGACACAAAGTCAAGGGTCTAACAGGTAGACACAAAGTCAAGGGTCTAACAGGTAGACACATAGTCGAGGGTCTAATATATAAACACCTAGACAGGGTTGTAACAGGTAGACACATAGTCAGGGCTGTAACAGATAGACATATAGTCAGGGGTGTATCAGGTAGACACAAAGTCAAGGGTCTAACAGGTAGACACAAAGTCAAGGGTCTAACAGGTAGACACATAGTCGAGGGTCTAATATATAAACACCTAGACAGGGTTGTAACAGGTAGACACATAGTCAGGGCTGTAACAGATAGACATATAGTCAGGGGTGTATCAGGTAGACACAAAGTCAAGGGTCTAACAGGTAGACACAAAGTCAAGGGTCTAACAGGAAGACACATAGTCAAGGGTCTAACAGGTAGACACAAAGTCAAGGGTCTAACAGGTAGACACAAAGTCAAGGGTCTAACAGGTAGACACATAGTCAGGGCTGTAACAGATAGACATATAGTCAGGGGTGTATCAGGTAGACACAAAGTCAAGGGTCTAACAGGTAGACACAAAGTCAAGGGTCTAACAGGTAGACACAAAGTCAAGGGTCTAACAGGTAGACACAAAGTCAAGGGTCTAACAGGTAGACACATAGTCAGGGCTGTAACAGATAGACATATAGTCAGGGGTGTATCAGGTAGACACAAAGTCAAGGGTCTAACAGGTAGACACAAAGTCAAGGGTCTAACAGGTAGACACATAGTCAGGGCTGTAACAGATAGACATATAGTCAGGGGTGTATCAGGTAGACACAAAGTCAAGGGTCTAACAGGTAGACACAAAGTCAAGGGTCTAACAGGTAGACACATAGTCGAGGGTCTAATATATAAACACCTAGACAGGGTTGTAACAGGTAGACACATAGTCAGGGCTGTAACAGATAGACATATAGTCAGGGGTGTATCAGGTAGACACAAAGTCAAGGGTCTAACAGGTAGACACAAAGTCAAGGGTCTAACAGGTAGACACATAGTCAGGGCTGTAACAGATAGACATATAGTCAGGGGTGTATCAGGTAGACACAAAGTCAAGGGTCTAACAGGTAGACACAAAGTCAAGGGTCTAACAGGTAGACACAAAGTCAAGGGTCTAACAGGTAGACACAAAGTCAAGGGTCTAACAGGTAGACACATAGTCAGGGCTGTAACAGATAGACATATAGTCAGGGGTGTATCAGGTAGACACAAAGTCAAGGGTCTAACAGGTAGACACAAAGTCAAGGGTCTAACAGGTAGACACATAGTCAGGGCTGTAACAGATAGACATATAGTCAGGGGTGTATCAGGTAGACACAAAGTCAAGGGTCTAACAGGTAGACACAAAGTCAAGGGTCTAACAGGTAGACACATAGTCGAGGGTCTAATATATAAACACCTAGACAGGGTTGTAACAGGTAGACACATAGTCAGGGCTGTAACAGATAGACATATAGTCAGGGGTGTATCAGGTAGACACAAAGTCAAGGGTCTAACAGGTAGACACATAGTCGAGGGTCTAATATATAAACACCTAGACAGGGTTGTAACAGGTAGACACATAGTCAGGGCTGTAACAGATAGACATATAGTCAGGGGTGTATCAGGTAGACACAAAGTCAAGGGTCTAACAGGTAGACACATAGTCGAGGGTCTAATATATAAACACCTAGACAGGGTTGTAACAGGTAGACACATAGTCAGGGCTGTAACAGATAGACATATAGTCAGGGGTGTATCAGGTAGACACAAAGTCAAGGGTCTAACAGGTAGACACAAAGTCAAGGGTCTAACAGGTAGACACATAGTCGAGGGTCTAATATATAAACACCTAGACAGGGTTGTAATAGGTAGGCACATAGTCAGGGCTGTAACAGATAGACATATAGTCAGGGGTGTATCAGGTAGACACAAAGTCAAGGGTCTAACAGGTAGACACATAGTCGAGGGTGTGATATATAAACACCTAGACAGGGTTGTAACAGGTAGACACATAGTCAGGGCTGTAACAGATAGACATATAGTCAGGGGTGTATCAGGTAGACACAAAGTCAAGGGTCTAACAGGTAGACACATAGTCGAGGGTCTAATATATAAACACCTAGACAGGGTTGTAACAGGTAGACACATAGTCAGGGCTGTAACAGATACACATATAGTCAGGGGTGTATCAGGTAGAAACAAAGTCAAGGGTCTAACAGGTAGACACATAGTCGAGGGTCTAATATATAAACACCTAGACAGGGTTGTAATAGGTAGGCACATAGTCAGGGCTGTAACAGATAGACATATAGTCAGGGGTGTATCAGGTAGAAACAAAGTCAAGGGTCTAACAGGTAGACACATAGTCGAGGGTCTAATATATAAACACCTAGACAGGGTTGTAACAGGTAGACACATAGTCAGGGCTGTAACAGATAGACATATAGTCAGGGGTGTATCAGGTAGACACAAAGTCAAGGGTCTAACAGGTAGACACATAGTCGAGGGTCTAATATATAAACACCTAGACAGGGTTGTAACAGGTAGACACATAGTCAGGGCTGTAACAGATAGACATATAATCAGGGGTGTATCAGGTAGACACATAGTCAAGGGTCTAACAGGTAGACACATAGTCGAGGGTCTAATATATAAACACCTAGACAGGGTTGTAACAGGTAGACACATAGTCAGGGCTGTAACAGATAGACATATAGTCAGGGGTGTATCAGGTAGACACAAAGTCAAGGGTCTAACAGGTAGACACATAGTCGAGGGTCTAATATATAAACACCTAGACAGGGTTGTAATAGGTAGGCACATAGTCAGGGCTGTAACAGATAGACATATAGTCAGGGGTGTATCAGGTAGAAACAAAGTCAAGGGTCTAACAGGTAGACACATAGTCGAGGGTCTAATATATAAACACCTAGACAGGGTTGTAACAGGTAGACACATAGTCAGGGCTGTAACAGTTAGACATATAGTCAGGGGTGTATCAGGTAGACACAAAGTCAAGGGTCTAACAGGTAGACACATAGTCGAGGGTCTAATATATAAACACCTAGACAGGGTTGTAATAGGTAGACACATAGTCAGGGCTGTAACAGATAGACATATAATCAGGGGTGTATCAGGTAGACACAAAGTCAATGGTGTATAAGATAGACGCATAGTCAGGGTTGTATCATGTAGAGACATAGTCAGGGGTGTATCAGGTAGACACAAAGTCAAGGGTCTAATATGTAAACACCTAGACAGGGTTGTAACAGGTAGACACAAAGTCAATGGTGTATAAGATAGGCGCATAGTCAGGGTTGTATCATGTAGAGACATAGTCAGGGGTGTATCAGGTAGACACAAAGTCAATGGTGTATAAGATAGGCGCATAGTCAGGGTTGTATCATGTAGAGACATAGTCAGGGGTGTATCAGGTAGACACAAAGTCAAGGGTCTAATATGTAAACACCTAGACAGGGTTGTATCAGGTAGACACAAAGTCAATGGTGTATAAGATAGGCGCATAGTCAGGGTTGTATCATGTAGAGACATAGTCAGGGGTGTATCAGGTAGACACAAAGTCAAGGGTCTAATATGTAAACACCTAGACAGGGTTGTAACAGGTAGACACAAAGTCAATGGTGTATAAGATAGGCGCATAGTCAGGGTTGTATCATGTAGAGACATTGTCAGGGGTGTATCAGGTAGACACAAAGTCAATGGTGTATAAGATAGGCGCATAGTCAGGGTTGTATCATGTAGAGACATAGTCAGGGGTGTATCAGGTAGACACAAAGTCAAGGGTCTAATATGTAAACACCTAGACAGGGTTGTAACAGGTAGACACAAAGTCAATGGTGTATAAGATAGGCGCATAGTCAGGGTTGTATCATGTAGAGACATAGTCAGGGGTGTATCAGGTAGACACAAAGTCAATGGTGTATAAGATAGGCGCATAGTCAGGGTTGTATCATGTAGAGACATAGTCAGGGGTGTATCAGGTAGACACAAAGTCAATGGTGTATAAGATAGGCGCATAGTCAGGGTTGTATCATGTAGAGACATAGTCAGGGGTGTATCAGGTAGACACAAAGTCAATGGTGTATAAGATAGGCGCATAGTCAGGGTTGTATCATGTAGAGACATAGTCAGGGGTGTATCAGGTAGACACAAAGTCAATGGTGTATAAGATAGGCGCATAGTCAGGGTTGTATCATGTAGAGACATAGTCAGGGGTGTATCAGGTAGACACAAAGTCAATGGTGTATAAGATAGGCGCATAGTCAGGGTTGTATCATGTAGAGACATAGTCAGGGGTGTATCAGGTAGACACAAAGTCAATGGTGTATAAGATAGGCGCATAGTCAGGGTTGTATCATGTAGAGACATAGTCAGGGGTGTATCAGGTAGACACAAAGTCAATGGTGTATAAGATAGGCGCATAGTCAGGGTTGTATCATGTAGAGACATAGTCATAGGTGTATCAGGTAGACACAAAGTCAATGGTGTATAAGATAGGCGCATAGTCAGGGTTGTATCATGTAGAGACATAGTCAGGGGTGTATCAGGTAGACACAAAGTCAAGGGTCTAATATGTAAACACCTAGACAGGGTTGTAACAGGTAGACACAAAGTCAATGGTGTATAAGATAGACGCATAGTTAGGGTTGTATCATGTAGAGACATAGTCAGGGGTGTATCAGGTAGACACAAAGTCAAGGGTCTAATATGTAAACACCTAGACAGGGTTGTAACAGGTAGACACAAAGTCAATGGTGTATAAGATAGACGCATAGTTAGGGTTGTATCATGTAGAGACATAGTCAGGGGTGTATCAGGTAGGCACAAAGTCAATGGTGTATAAGATAGACGCATAGTCAGGGTTATATCATGTAGAGACATAGTCAGGGGTGTATCAGGTAGGCACAAAGTCAAGGGTCTAACCGGTAGACACGTAGTCAGGGCTCTAATATGTAAACACCTAGACAGGGTTGTAACAGGTAGACACATTCAGAGTTGTATCAGGTAAACACATACTCAGGGCTGTAACAGGTATACACATAGACAAAGGGGTACAGCAGGTAGACACAAAAGCAGGAGTGAAATGTGTTCAACAGTCAAACTAGATAATGGCGAGGGAACTGCTATTTAAATGGTAGACTATATAAAAAAATTCAAGTTCAGGAATATGACAGAAGAGTTTCTAAATGAAAAAAAATGCTGACGAGGTTGGAAAAAGCCAAACGGATCATGTTATGACTTAAACACATGTTTAAAATGTGGTACCTGCTGTTCGTGTGTAGTATACGAGTTTAGTTTTATTTTCCATATAATAACTATTTCCCATCCTCAAATGTAGCGAGAAGACAACGTTTTTATGAAATTAAGATCTGTTTCTTACATTCCACCCATCCGTCGCTAACACCCAATCTCTTGTATTGAGAGCTGGTTTACTTCAGGTACAAAAACCCTTTCCTCATATCCTCCACAAAATTTGAGTCCCTACCTGTTAACACCATCCTTTCAAGCATTTTGAAACGTAGGCTACTATAACCATACTAGTTGGTAATCTTAAAAGTACAAGTATATATACCGCATTTACCCTTGGTCAGGTGATTCAAGTCTTTATTGCAATCCAAATATATCTCACTACAACCCTGGGGATGCTAGCAACCCTTATCTAGTAACGCCCAAACACACCCAAAAATATGCACTGGCTGTCAAAGTGTCTCTCAACATTAATTGCAAATATAAGATGGTCATTAACAGGCGTCATCATGGACAGACTTAGAGTTGAGCATGTTGCGCCTACGTGAAACTAAAGGCTTAATTGAAAGTCATGAGGAGGAGTCATCATGGACAGACTTAGAGTTGAGCATGTTGCGCCTACGTGAAACTAAAGACTTAATTGAAAGTCATGAGGAGGCGTCATCATGGACAGACTTAGAGTTGAGCATGTTGCGCCTACGTGAAACTAAAGGCTTAATTGAAAGCCATGAGGAGGAGTCATCATGGACAAACTTAGAGTGAGCATGTTGCGCCTACGTGAAACTAAAGGCTTGATTGAAAGCCATGAGGAGGAGTCATCATGGACAAACTTAGAGTGAGCATGTTGCGCCTACGTGAAACTAAAGACTTAATTGAAAGTCATGAGGAGGCGTCATCATGGACAGACTTAGAGTGAGCATGTTGCGCCTACGTGAAACTAAAGACTTAATTGAAAGTCATGAGGAGGCGTCATCATGGACAAACTTAGAGTGAGCATGTTGCGCCTACGTGAAACTAAAGGCTTGATTGAAAGCCATGAGGAGGAGTCATCATGGACAAACTTAGAGTGAGCATGTTGCGCCTACGTGAAACTAAAGACTTAATTGAAAGCCATGAGGAGGAGTCATCATGGACAAACTTAGAGTGAGCATGTTGCGCCTACGTGAAACTAAAGGCTTGATTGAAAGCCATGAGGAGGAGTCATCATGGACAAACTTAGAGTGAGCATGTTGCGCCTACGTGAAACTAAAGACTTAATTGAAAGTCATGAGGAGGCGTCATCATGGACAGACTTAGAGTGAGCATGTTGCGCCTACGTGAAACTAAAGACTTAATTGAAAGTCATGAGGAGGCGTCATCATGGACAGACTTAGAGTGAGCATGTTGCGCCTACGTGAAACTAAAGACTTAATTGAAAGTCATGAGGAGGCGTCATCATGGACAAACTTAGAGTGAGCATGTTGCGCCTACGTGAAACTAAAGGCTTGATTGAAAGCCATGAGGAGGAGTCATCATGGACAAACTTAGAGTGAGCATGTTGCGCCTACGTGAAACTAAAGACTTAATTGAAAGTCATGAGGAGGCGTCATCATGGACAGACTTAGAGTGAGCATGTTGCGCCTACGTGAAACTAAAGGCTTAATTGAAAGTCATGAGGAGGAGTCATCATGGACAGACTTAGAGTGAGCATGTTGCGCCTACGTGAAACTAAAGACTTAATTGAAAGTCATGAGGAGGAGTCATCATGGACAAACTTAGAGTGAGCATGTTGCGCCTACGTGAAACTAAAGGCTTGATTGAAAGCCATGAGGAGGAGTCATCATGGACAAACTTAGAGTGAGCATGTTGCGCCTACGTGAAACTAAAGGCTTGATTGAAAGCCATGAGGAGGAGTCATCATGGACAAACTTAGAGTGAGCATGTTGCGCCTACGTGAAACTAAAGGCTTGATTGAAAGCCATGAGGAGGAGTCATCATGGACAAACTTAGAGTGAGCATGTTGCGCCTACGTGAAACTAAAGACTTAATTGAAAGTCATGAGGAGGAATCATCATGGACAGACTTAGAGTGAGCATGTTGCGCCTACGTGAAACTAAAGACTTAATTGAAAGTCATGAGGAGGCGTCATCATGGACAGACTTAGAGTGAGCATGTTGCGCCTACGTGAAACTAAAGACTTAATTGAAAGTCATGAGGAGGCGTCATTATGGACAGACTTAGAGTGAGCATGTTGCGCCTACGTGAAACTAAAGACTTAATTGAAAGTCATGAGGAGGAATCATCATGGACAGACTTAGAGTGAGCATGTTGCGCCTACGTGAAACTAAAGACTTAATTGAAAGTCATGAGGAGGCGTCATCATGGACAGACTTAGAGTGAGCATGTTGCGCCTACGTGAAACTAAAGACTTAATTGAAAGTCATGAGGAGGCGTCATCATGGACAGACTTAGAGTTGAGCATGTTGCGCCTACGTGAAACTAAAGGCTTAATTGAAAGTCATGAGGAGGCGTCATCATGGACAGACTTAGAGTGAGCATGTTGCGCCTACGTGAAACTAAAGGCTTGATTGAAAGTCATGAGGAGGAATCATCATGGACAGACTTAGAGTGAGCATGTTGCGCCTACGTGAAACTAAAGACTTAATTGAAAGTCATGAGGAGGAATCATCATGGACAGACTTAGAGTGAGCATGTTGCGCCTACGTGAAACTAAAGACTTAATTGAAAGTCATGAGGAGGCGTCATCATGGACAGACTTAGAGTGAGCATGTTGCGCCTACGTGAAACTAAAGACTTAATTGAAAGTCATGAGGAGGCGTCATCATGGACAAACTTAGAGTGAGCATGTTGCGCCTACGTGAAACTAAAGGCTTGATTGAAAGTCATGAGGAGGAGTCATCATGGACAGACTTAGAGTGAGCATGTTGCGCCTACGTGAAACTAAAGGCTTAATTGAAAGTCATGAGGAGGAGTCATCATGGACAGACTTAGAGTGAGCATGTTGCGCCTACGTTAAACTAAAGGCTTAATTGAAAGTCATGAGGAGGAGTCATCATGGACAGACTTAGAGTGAGCATGTTGCGCCTACGTGAAACTAAAGGCTTAATTGAAAGTCATGAGGAGGAATCATCATGGACAGACTTAGAGTGAGCATGTTGCGCCTACGTGAAACTAAAGGCTTAATTGAAAGTCATGAGGAGGAGTCATCATGGACAGACTTAGAGTGAGCATGTTGCGCCTACGTGAAACTAAAGGCTTAATTGAAAGTCATGAGGAGGAGTCATCATGGACAGACTTAGAGTGAGCATGTTGCGCCTACGTGAAACTAAAGGCTTAATTGAAAGTCATGAGGAGGAATCATCATGGACAGACTTAGAGTGAGCATGTTGCGCCTACGTGAAACTAAAGGCTTAATTGAAAGTCATGAGGAGGAGTCATCATGGACAGACTTAGAGTGAGCATGTTGCGCCTACGTGAAACTAAAGGCTTAATTGAAAGTCATGAGGAGGAGTCATCATGGACAAACTTAGAGTGAGCATGTTGCGCCTACGTGAAACTAAAGACTTAATTGAAAGTCATGAGGAGGCGTCATCATGGACAGACTTAGAGTGAGCATGTTGCGCCTACGTGAAACTAAAGACTTAATTGAAAGTCATGAGGAGGCGTCATCATGGACAGACTTAGAGTGAGCATGTTGCGCCTACGTGAAACTAAAGACTTAATTGAAAGTCATGAGGAGGCGTCATCATGGACAAACTTAGAGTGAGCATGTTGCGCCTACGTGAAACTAAAGGCTTGATTGAAAGCCATGAGGAGGAGTCATCATGGACAGACTTAGAGTGAGCATGTTGCGCCTACGTGAAACTAAAGGCTTAATTGAAAGTCATGAGGAGGCGTCATCATGGACAGACTTAGAGTGAGCATGTTGCGCCTACGTGAAACTAAAGGCTTAATTGAAAGTCATTAACAGGCGTCATCATGGACAGACTTAGAGTGAGCATGTTGCGCCTACGTGAAACTAAAGGCTTAATTGAAAGTCATGAGGAGGAATCATCATGGACAGACTTAGAGTGAGCATGTTGCGCCTACGTGAAACTAAAGGCTTAATTGAAAGTCATGAGGAGGAGTCATCATGGACAGACTTAGAGTGAGCATGTTGCGCCTACGTGAAACTAAAGGCTTAATTGAAAGTCATGAGGAGGAGTCATCATGGACAGACTTAGAGTGAGCATGTTGCGCCTACGTTAAACTAAAGGCTTAATTGAAAGTCATGAGGAGGCGTCATCATGGACAGACTTAGAGTGAGCATGTTGCGCCTACGTGAAACTAAAGGCTTAATTGAAAGTCATGAGGAGGAATCATCATGGACAGACTTAGAGTGAGCATGTTGCGCCTACGTGAAACTAAAGGCTTAATTGAAAGTCATGAGGAGGCGTCATCATGGACAGACTTAGAGTGAGCATGTTGCGCCTACGTGAAACTAAAGGCTTAATTGAAAGTCATGAGGAGGAGTCATCATGGACAGACTTAGAGTGAGCATGTTGCGCCTACGTGAAACTAAAGGCTTAATTGAAAGTCATGAGGAGGAGTCATCATGGACAGACTTAGAGTGAGCATGTTGCGCCTACGTGAAACTAAAGACTTAATTGAAAGTCATGAGGAGGAGTCATCATGGACAGACTTAGAGTGAGCATGTTGCGCCTACGTTAAACTAAAGGCTTAATTGAAAGTCATGAGGAGGAGTCATCATGGACAGACTTAGAGTGAGCATGTTGCGCCTACGTGAAACTAAAGGCTTAATTGAAAGTCATGAGGAGGAATCATCATGGACAGACTTAGAGTGAGCATGTTGCGCCTACGTGAAACTAAAGGCTTAATTGAAAGTCATGAGGAGGAGTCATCATGGACAGACTTAGAGTGAGCATGTTGCGCCTACGTGAAACTAAAGGCTTAATTGAAAGTCATGAGGAGGAGTCATCATGGACAGACTTAGAGTGAGCATGTTGCGCCTACGTGAAACTAAAGGCTTAATTGAAAGTCATGAGGAGGAGTCATCATGGACAAACTTAGAGTGAGCATGTTGCGCCTACGTGAAACTAAAGGCTTAATTGAAAGTCATGAGGAGGCGTCATCATGGACAGACTTAGAGTGAGCATGTTGCGCCTACGTGAAACTAAAGACTTAATTGAAAGTCATGAGGAGGCGTCATCATGGACAGACTTAGAGTTGAGCATGTTGCGCCTACGTGAAACTAAAGGCTTAATTGAAAGTCATGAGGAGGCGTCATCATGGACAGACTTAGAGTTGAGCATGTTGCGCCTACGTGAAACTAAAGGCTTAATTGAAAGTCATGAGGAGGCATCATCATGGACAGACTTAGAGTTGAGCATGTTGCGCCTACGTGAAACTAAAGGCTTAATTGAAAGTCATGAGGAGGCGTCGTCATGGACAGACTTAGAGTGAGCATGTTGCGCCTACGTGAAACTAAAGGCTTAATTGAAAGTCATGAGGAGGCGTTATCATGGACAGACTTAGAGTTGAGCATGTTGCGCCTACGTGAAACTAAAGGCTTAATTGAAAGTCATGAGGAGGCGTCATCATGGACAGACTTAGAGTTGAGCATGTTGCGCCTACGTGAAACTAAAGGTTTAATTGAAAGTCATGAGGAGGCGTCGTCATGGACAGACTTAGAGTTGAGCATGTTGCGCCTACGTTAAACTAAATGCTACTTTAAAGTCACGAGGAGGCGTCATCATAGACAAAATTAGAGTTGAGCATAATGCGCTTGCGTAAAATTAAAGGCTGACTTTAAAGTAACGAGGAGGCGCCATCTTTTACAGAGTTAGAGTTGATCATGTTGCACCTACGTAAAACTACAGGCTTTCTTTAAAGTCACTATTAGGTGTCATCTTGGACAAACTGATAGTTGAGCATGAGGCGCCTACGTGAAACTAAAGGCTTACTTTGAAGTCACCAGGAGGCGTCATCATGGACAGACTTAGAGTTGAGCATAATGCGCTTGCGTAAAATTAAAGGCTGATTTTAAAGTAACGAGGAGGCGCCATCTTTTACAGAGTTAGAGTTGATCATGTTGCACCTACGTAAAACTACAGGCTTTCTTTAAAGTCACTATTAGGCGTCATCTTGAACAAACTGAAAGTTGAGCATGATGCGCCTACGTAAAACTACAGGCTTTCTTTAAAGTCACTATTAGGCGTCATCTTGGACAATCTGAAAGTTGAGCATGAGCCGCCTACGTAAAACTAAAGTCTTACTTTGAAGTCACGAGGAGGCGTCATCATGGACAGACTTAGAATTGATCATGTTGCGCCTACGAAAAAATTCCGGCTTTCTTTAAAGTCACTATCAGGCGTCATCTTGGACAAACTGAAAGTTGAGCATGAGCCGCCTACGTAAAACTAAAGTCTTACTTTGAAGTCACGAGGAGGCGTCATCATGGACAGACTTAGAATTGATCATGTTGCGCCTACGAAAAAATTCCGGCTTTCTTTAAAGTCACTATCAGGCGTCATCTTGGACAAACTGAAAGTTGAGCATGAGGCGCCTACGTAAAACTAAAGGCTTACTTTGAAGTCACGAGGAGGCGTCATCATGGACAGACTTAGAGTTGATCATGTTGCGCCTGCGTAAAACTACAGGCTTTCTTTAAAGTCACTATTAGGCGTCATCTTGGACAAACTGAAAGTTGAGCATAAGGCGCCTA
This sequence comes from Prosapia bicincta, assembly GCA_036971475.1. Classification (NCBI taxonomy): domain Eukaryota; kingdom Metazoa; phylum Arthropoda; class Insecta; order Hemiptera; family Cercopidae; genus Prosapia; species Prosapia bicincta. Next base: position 31,379,832 of record JBAIZL010000005.1, read on the forward strand.
CGTAAAACTAAAGGCTTACTTTAAAGTCCCTTTAAACCATGCTGTTTCCCTTTATGATTACATACCCTTTCTTATCTTAAACTATCAAAATGAACAACCCTAATAACATTTGGAGCACTTTACAAAGCTTTGCTTCTGATAACTCTACGGAAGGTCATTCGCTTTGGTACTTGATTTCCATAGGGCAAGTTCCTCTTTTAGTTGCCAAGACTTATAGAATCTGTAAACCCCGGGCTATATATAAAGATCCAGAATTGTACCAAATATATATTTTTTTTTCAATTGAACTGATTTATAAAAAATAACTCCTTACATTCCAATTTTGTTTTCAATGTTTTCGCTCGTTTAATCAGTTCTCACATGTCTAAGGATAACTACAGTGTTATAGCTCACAGTTTGTTTTATTTATTTCTGTTAGGACGGCCTTAAAATCAATATGTATTATTGTTTTTTAATTCTAGCTCGCTTCGTTCTATCACGTTGTTTGAAATATTCAACATAAGTGAACTCATTCCTAGAATGTCGTCGAAAATTATTTAACAAGTGATATAACTATAAGATCAAGAAGCTATTCCAACATTTTTTATAATGTCACATTTTCCATCATTTTTAAAATCACAATTTACAAAACTGAATCTAAGCTTAGCAATAAACCTATTAGTAATTTTCTTCTAACTTAACATTATTCGTAAAATTAAGTTTAATAAACGCTCACCTATTTTATTCCTCTTGCTATCTTACTATTTTACTTCAATCTTGCTTCAAGTTATCTTACTATTTTATTCCTCTTCAAGTTATCTTACTATTTTACTTCAATCTTGCTTCGCCAACTTCAGTTCAATATTACTTCCCTTATTATATTCCCCTTTAAAAATTTTAGATCAGCATTTTACCTAAATCCTCGTCCAAAAGATCAATATCCTCCTGTTCTTAATAGAGGAAAAGAAGAAGCTATGACGCTTCAATGGATCCCGGCACACGTCAACATCAAAGGAAACGAAGAGGCCGATTCTCTGGCCAAGGAAGCGAGGACCATCGAAACCAGCCCCCGTGATTACAACATCTTCCGACGTCAATACCGTTGCAAAACAGAAGCTTTGCCATAACAACTGAAGAAAATCATCACTTCCCGAGCTTAACTTCGACAGGGAAATAACAAAAAACAATTGCCAGACTGAGGAGAATGCACCTCAAAGACATGAAAATCTTGCCTGATGGATCAAGAACATACCCTGAATGTAGGCACTGCCCAGGAATACAGCTTAATAATACTTCCCTTATTAAATTCCCTTTTATTCGATCCATTCCAGCATTTTACTTAAATCCTCCTTCGCATGCTTCAGCTCAATATTACTTCCCTTATTTTCCCTTTACACAATTTTATTTCAGCATTTTACCTAAAACCTCCTTCGCATACTTCAGATCAATATTACTTCCCTTACTAAATTCCCCTTTATTCGATCCATCCCAACATTTTACTTAAATCCTCCTTCGCATGCTTCAGCTCAATATTACTTCCCTTATTTTCCCTTTACACAATTTTATTTCAGCATTTTACCTAAAACCTCCTTCGCATACTTCAGATCAATATTACTTCCCTTACTAAATTCCCCTTTATTCGATCCATCCCAACATTTTACTTAAATCCTCCTTCGCATGCTTCAGCTCAATATTACTTCCCTTATTTTCCCTTTACACAATTTTATTTCAGCATTTTACCTAAAACCTCCTTCGCATACTTCAGATCAATATTACTTCCCTTACTAAATTCCTCTTTATTCGATACATTCCAACATTTTACTTAAATCCTCCTTCGCATGCTTCAGCTCAATATTACTTCCCTTATTTTCCCTTTACACAATTTTATTTCAGCATTTTACCTAAAACCTCCTTCGCATACTTCAGATCAATATTACTTCTCTTACTAAATTCCCCTTTATTCGATACATTCCAACATTTTACTTAAATCCTCCTTCGCATGCTTCAGCTCAATACTACTTCCCTTATAATATTCCCCCATTTCGATCAATTCCAACATTTTCCTTAGATCCCGCTTATCATATTTATGCTCAATATTACTTCCCTTATTATATTCCCTCATTTTCGATCAATTCCAACATTTTCCTTAGATCCTCCTTCGCATACTTCAGCTCAATATTACTTTCCTTATTATATTCCCCCATTTTCGATCAATTCCAACATTTTCCTTAGATCCCGCTTATCATACTTCAGCTCAATATTACTTCCCTTATTATATTCCCTCATTTTCGATCAATTCCAACATTTTCCTTAGATCCTCCTTCGCATACTTCAGCTCAATATTACTTTCCTTATAATATTCCCCCATTTCGATCAATTCCAACATTTTCCTTAGATCCCGCTTATCATACTTCAGCTCAATATTACTTCCCTTATTATATTCCCTCATTTTCGATCAATTCCAACATTTTCCTTAGATCCCGCTTATCATACTTCAGCTCAATATTACTTCCCTTATTATATTCCCTCATTTTCGATCAATTCCAACATTTTCCTTAGATCCTCCTTAGCATACTTCAGCTCAATACTACTTCCCTTATAATATTCCCCCATTTCGATCAATTCCAACATTTTCCTTAGATCCCGCTTATCATATTTATGCTCAATATTACTTCCCTTATTATATTCCCTCATTTTCGATCAATTCCAACATTTTCCTTAGATCCTCCTTCCCATACTTCAGCTCAATATTACTTTCCTTATTATATTCCTCCATTTTCGATCAACTCCAACATTTTCCTTATATCCTCCTTCCCATACTTCAGCTCAATATTACTTTCCTTATTATATTCCTCTATTTTCGATCAACTCCAACATTTTCCTTAGATCCCGCTTATCATACTTCAGCTCAATATTACTTTTTTTATTATATTCCCAAAATTTCGATCAATTCCAACATATTCCTTAGAACCGCTTATCAAACTTCAGCCCAATATTACTTCCCTTATTAAATTCCTCTTTATTCGATCCATTCCAACGTTTTACTTAAATCCTCCTTCGTATACTTCAGCTCAATACTACTTCCCTTATAATATTCCCCCATTTCAATCAATTCTAACATTTTCCTTAGATCCCGCTTATCATATTTAAGCTCAATATTACTTCCCTTATTATATTCCCTCATTTTCGACCAATTCCAACATTTTCCTTAGATCCTCCTTCGCATACTTCAGCTCAATATTACTTTCCTTATTATATGCCCCCATTTTCGATCAATTCCAACATTTTCCTTAGATCCGTCTTCCCATACTTCAGCTCAATATTACTTCCCTTATTATATTCCCTCATTTTCGATCAATTCCAACATTTTCCTTAGATCCTCCTTCGCATACTTCAGCTCAATATTACTTTCCTTATAATATTCCCCCATTTCGATCAATTCCAACATTTTCCTTAGATCCCGCTTATCATATTTAAGCTCAATATTACTTCCCTTATTATATTCCCTCATTTTTGATCAATTCCAACATTTTCCTTAGATCCTCCTTCGCATACTTCAGCTTAATATTACTTCCCTTATTATATTCCCCCATTTTCGATCAATTCCAACATTTTCCTTAGATCCTCCTTCGCATACTTCAGCTTAATATTACTTCCCTTATTAAATTCCTCTTTATTCGATCCATTCCAACGTTTTACTTAAATCCTCCTTCGTATACTTCAGCTCAATACTACTTCCCTTATAATATTCCCCCATTTCAATCAATTCTAACATTTTCCTTAGATCCCGCTTATCATATTTAAGCTCAATATTACTTCCCTTATTATATTCCCTCATTTTCGACCAATTCCAACATTTTCCTTAGATCCTCCTTCGCATACTTCAGCTCAATATTACTTTCCTTATTATATGCCCCCATTTTCGATCAATTCCAACATTTTCCTTAGATCCGTCTTCCCATACTTCAGCTCAATATTACTTTCCTTCTTATATTCCTCCATTTTCGATCAATTCCAACACTTTCTTTAGATCCCGCTTATCATACTTAAGCTCAATATTACTTCTCTTATTAACTTCCCCTTTATTCGATCCATTCCAACATTTTACTTAAATCCCCCTTCGCATATTTCAGGTCAAAATTACTTCTCTTAATATATTCCCTCATTTTCGACCAATTCCAACATTTTCCTTAGATCCTCCTTCGCATACTTCAGCTCAATATTACTTCCCTTATTATATTCCCTCATTTTCGACCAATTCCAACATTTTCCTTAGATCCTCCTTCGCATACTTCAGCTTAATATTACTTCCCTTATTATATTCCCCCATTTTCGATCAATTCCAACATTTTCCTTAGATCCCGCTTATGATTCTTCAGCTCATTATTACTTCGGTTATAATATTCCCCCATTTTCGATCAATTCCAACACTTTCCTTAGATCTCCCTTTTATTTCTTCTATTCCAACAGTTTAAGTAAATCCCGCTTCACATACTTCAGCTTATATTACTTCCATTATTACATTCCCTTTTATCTCTTCTATTCCAACAGTTTACCTAAATCCCGCTTCACATACTTCAGCTTATATTACTTCCCTTATTACATTCCCTTTTATTTCTTCTATTCCAACAATTTACCTAAATACCGCTTCACATACTTCAGCTTATATTACTTCCCATGTTACATTCCCTTTTATTTCTTCTATTACAGTATTTATTTTTAAATCCTGCTTCACATACTTCAGCTCATGTTACTTCCCTTATTACATTCCCTTCTATTCTTTCTATTCCTTCCATTCCAAAATTTATTTAAATACCGCTTCACAAACTTCAACTCATATTACTTCTTTTATTACATTCCTTTTTATTTCTTCTATTCCAGCATTTTACCTAAATCCCGCTTCACATACTTCAAATCATATTACTTCTTTTATTACATTACCTTTTATTTCTTCCATTCCAACATTTATTTAAATCCCGCTTCACAAACTTCAACTCATATTACTTCTTTTATTACATTCCTTTTTATTTCTTCTATTCCAACATTTTACCTAAATCCCGCTTCACATACTTCAAGTCATATTACTTCTTTTATTACATTCCCTTCTATTTCTTCTATTCCAACATTTTACCTAAATCCCGCTTCTCATACTTCAGCTCATATTACTTCCCTTATTACATACCCTTTTATTTCTTCCATTACAATATTTATTTTTAAATCCTGCTTCACATACTTCAACTCATATTACTTCTTTTAATATATTCCTTTTTATTTCTTCTATTCCAACAGTTTACCTAAATCCCGCTTCACATACTTCAGCTCATATTACCTCCCTTATTACATACCCTTTCATTCCCTCTATTAAAATATTTATTTAAATCCCGCTTCACATTCTTCAGCTCATATTACTTCCCATGTTACATTCCCTTTTAGTTCTTCTATTCCAACATTTTACCTAAGTCCTGCTTCACATACTTCAAATCAAATTACTTCTTTTATTACATTCCCTTTTATTTCTTCTATTCCAACAGTTTACCTAAATCCCGCTTCACATACTTCAGCTTATATTACTTCCCTTATTACATTCCCTTTTATTTCTTCTATTCCAACAATTTACCTAAATACCGCTTCACATACTTCAGCTCATATTACTTCCCTTATTACATACCCTTTAATTCCCTCTATTACAATATTTATTTTTAAATCCTGCTTCACATACTTCAGCTCATGTTACTTCCCTTATTACATTCCCTTCTATTCTTTCTATTCCTTCCATTCCAAACTTTATTTAAATACCGCATTAACAAACTTCAACTCATATTACTTCTTTTATTACATTCCTTTTTATTTCTTCTATTCCAACAGTTTACCTAAATCCCGCTTCACATACTTCAGCTTATATTACTTCCCTTATTACATTCCCTTTTATTTCTTCTATTCCAACATTTTACCTAAATCCCGCTTCACATACTTCAGCTCATATTACTTCCCTTATTACATACCCTTTAATTCCCTCTATTACAATATTTATTTTTAAATCCTGCTTCACATACTTCAGCTCATGTTACTTCCCGTATTACATTCCCTTCTATTCTTTCTATTCCTTCCATTCCAACATTTATTTAAATCCCGCTTCACAAACTTCAACTCATATTACTTCTTTTATTACATTCCTTTTTATTTCTTCTATTCCAACATTTTACCTAAATCCCGCTTCACATACTTCAAATCATATTACTTCTTTTATTACATTACCTTTTATTTCTTCTATTCCAACATTTTACCTAAATCATGCTTCACATACTTCAAATCAAACTACTTCTTTTATTACATTCCCTTTTATTTCTTCTATTCCAACAGTTTACCTAAATCCCGCTTCACATACTTCAGCTTATATTACTTCCCTTATTACATTCCCTTTTATTTCTTCTATTCCAACAATTTACCTAAATACTGCTTCACATATTTCAGCTCATATTACTTCCCTTATTACATTCCCTTTTATTTCTTCTATTCCAACATTTTACCTAAATCCCGCTTCACATACTTCAGCTCATATTACCTCAATTATTACATACCCTTTAATTCCCTCTATTAAAATATTTTTTTAAATCCCGCTTCACATATTTCAACTCATATTACTTCCCATGTTACATTCCCTTTTAGTTCTTCTATTCCAACATTTTACATAAATCCTGCTTCACATACTTCAAATCAAATTACTTCTTTTATTACATTCCCTTTTATTTCTTCTATTCCAACAGTTTACCTAAATCCCGCTTCACATACTTCAGCTTATATTACTTCCCTTATTACATTCCCTTTTATTTCTTATATTCCAACAATTTACCTAAATACCGCTTCACATACTTCAGCTCATATTACTTCCCTTATTACATTCCTTTTTATTTCTTATATTCCAACAATTTACCTAAATACCGCTTCACATACTTCAGCTCATATTACTTCCCTTATTACATTCCCTTTTATTTCTTATATTCCAACAATTTACCTAAATACCGCTTCACATACTTCAGCTCATATTACTTCCCTTATTACTTACCCTTTAATTCCCTGTATTACAATATTTATTTTTAAATCCTGCTTCACATACTTCAGCTCATGTTACTTCCCTTATTACATTCCCTTCTATTCTTTCTATTCCTTCCATTCCAAAATTTATTTAAATACCGCTTCACAAACTTCAACTCATATTACTTCTTTTATTACATTCCTTTTTATTTCTTCTATTCCAATATTTTACCTAAATCCTGCTTCACATACTTCAAATCAAATTACTTCTTTTATTACATTCCCTTCTATTCTTTCTATTCCTTCCATTCCAACATTTATTTAAATCCCGCTTTACAAACTTCAACTCATATTACTTCTTTTATTACATTCCTTTTTATTTCTTATATTCCAACAATTTACCTAAATACCGCTTCACATACTTCAGCTCATATTACTTCCCTTATTACATTCCTTTTTATTTCTTATATTCCAACAATTTACCTAAATACCGCTTCACATACTTCAGCTCATATTACTTCCCTTATTACATTCCCTTTTATTTCTTATATTCCAACAATTTACCTAAATACCGCTTCACATACTTCAGCTCATATTACTTCCCTTATTACTTACCCTTTAATTCCCTGTATTACAATATTTATTTTTAAATCCTGCTTCACATACTTCAGCTCATGTTACTTCCCTTATTACATTCCCTTCTATTCTTTCTATTCCTTCCATTCCAAAATTTATTTAAATACCGCTTCACAAACTTCAACTCATATTACTTCTTTTATTACATTCCCTTTTATTTCTTCTATTCCACCAGTTTACCTAAATCCCGCTTCACATACTTCAGCTCATATTACTTCCCCTATTACATTCCCTTTAATTCCCTCTATTACAATATTTATTTTTAAATCCTGCTTCACATACTTCAGCTTATATTACTTCCCTTATTACATTCCCTTTAATTCCCTCTATTACAATATTTATTTTTAAATCCCGCTTCACATACTTCAGCTCATATTACTTCCCTTATTACATACCCTTTAATTCCCTCTATTACAATATTTATTTTTAAATCCTGCTTCACATACTTCAGCTCATGTTACTTCCCTTATTACATTCCCTTCTATTCTTTCTATTCCTTCCATTCCAACATTTATTTAAATCCCGCTTCACAAACTTCAACTCATATTACTTCTTTTATTACATTCCTTTTTATTTCTTCTATTCCAATATTTTACCTAAATCCTGCTTCACATACTTCAAATCAAATTACTTCTTTTATTACATTCCCTTCTATTCTTTCTATTCCTTCCATTCCAACATTTATTTAAATCCCGCTTTACAAACTTCAACTCATATTACTTCTTTTATTACATTCCTTTTTATTTCTTCTATTCCAACATTTTACCTAAATCCCACTTCACATACTTCAGCTCATATTACTTCCCTTATTACATACCCTTTTATACCTTCCATTCCAAAATTTATTTAAATCTCGCTTCACATGCTTAAGCTTATTTTACTTCCCTTATTACATTCCATTTTATTTCTTCTATTCCAACATTTTACCTAAATCCCACTTCACATACTTCAGCTCATATTACTTCCCTTATTACATACCCTTTTATACCTTCCATTCCAAAATTTATTTAAATCTCGCTTCACATGCTTAAGCTTATTTTACTTCCCTTATTACATTCCATTTTATTTCTTCTATTCCAACATTTTACCTAAATCCCACTTCACATACTTCAAATCATATTACTTCCCTTATTACATACCCTTTAACTCCTTACATTCAAAAATTTATTTAAATTCCTCTTCACATACTATAGCTCATATTACTTCTCTTATTACATACCCTTTAACTCCTTACATTCCAATATTTATTTAAATCCCCCTTCACATACTTCAGCTCATATTACTTCCTTTATTACATTCCCTTTTATTTCTTCTATTCCAACAGTTTACCTAAATCACATACTTCAGCTAAATATTACTTCTCCATTATATTCCACTTTTCTAATTATATTTAAACATTCTACTTAAATCCCGCGTCACAAACTTCAGCTAAATATTACTTCCCTTATTATATTCCTCTTTATTATTATATTTTAACATTTTACTTAAATCCCGCGTTACATACTTCAGCTCAATATTACTTCCTTTCTTATATTCCCCTTAAATAAATATATTTCACCATTTTACCTTAATCTTGTTTTAAATATATTTGCTCAATATTACTTCTTTTTTTTATTCCCCTTATTTCGTTCTATTACAATATTTTACCTAAATTCCGCTTCACTTACTCTATCTTAATATTGCTTTCCTTTTCTTTTTTTTATCCCATTTTTTCTATCATTTTATCGAAGTCCCTCATCGTTTACTTCAGCCCGTATTAACGACTTCCTTTTGTACATATTATTCTTGGATAATTGTCTTAATTTCTCGTTCGACTTCTTTCAAGTGATTTGTCTTCGTTTGATGATTATTCTAATCGTGTATTTAATTCAGTTTCGTTGTCTGTAATTTCATTATTATTTGGTTCAATTGTTTGTTGTCTTTGTTTTAGAAAGTTTTTAACTCCATTGTTTAATCTTGTATGCCGTCTGTACTTTATTGAATTATGAGGTAAATAAACCATCTTTCAATGAATCGCTTCGAGAAAGCGAAAGTTTCCAACAACTTGATAAGACTCAAGGAAAGTTTAGCCTAGAATCAAGTTGTCTCTAATCTTTATACACAACAAAACACTCGCAGATATGTACGTTTCTCATATGTACCATGTGTGGGGTGAGAGAGGGACCGAATCGATATGAGTTGAAGTGTGGGGTCGGCCATTTTGTGCGACGGGCCAATCAAATACACAGTCGATATCAACAAAATGCGCCTTGAGGGTGGAGTGTGGAGTGTCATTTTGTACGTTTGATTACATCAAACCACCCTACTGAATCGACAAGGGATAAGTCGGACTATCCCTACACGATGGAATTTCAACGATGTTGGGTTCTAAGAGAGGCCAGGGGTTGGTATGCTGTGTGTACTTTGGATTAGAGTGTACTTTGGGGCATTTCATTACGACTTGGGTATAGCGGAACTTTCTACTTAAACTTCAATGCTATCAATTAGTACAGGATTAAACCGGGCTAAGCTGAACTGTTGCAGGAAATTAGCTGTCACAAAGTTTTTGTGAAAGATCTGTTGTCCTATGTTACCACTATGCTAGCTAGTTCCAGATTTCTTTTTGTTCTTTTTAGACTCTGATTATAGTAGTTAGTGAAAATAAAATACATAAGAGAGAGTATTTTAACTAAATTAAAGTAGACGAAGATTATTTAAATTTCAAATTAACTGTTGTAGATAAAGGAAGTGATTACAAGATGGATTCACAAACGAATTAAACCATGGGAGCAGATTTCTATAGCCTAATGACTTGTTTATAGTAAAAACAAAAAACTATTTTAAATGGAGATAAAACTAAATCGGGGTGAAACAGAAACTACCTCTAAGACACTCTAGGTAGATTTAAGAAACTATAAGAACTGATTTAAATGTAGACACTAAACTAATTAAAGTAGGCAAGCAAATTTGTAGTCAACAGAACTGGCTTGAACAGGAGCATACAACTTAGATAAGAAGGCGAAGCAGAAACTAACTGTAAGGAACATTTTAGGTAAAAGAACTGATTTAAATATAGACACACAACTAAATTAAAATAGGTAAGCAAATTTGTAGTCAACAGAACTGGCTTGAACAGGAGCATACAACTTAGATAAGAAGGCGAAGCAGAAACTAACTGTAAGGAACACTTTAGGTAAAAGAACTGATTTAAATATAGACACACAACTAAATTAAAATAGGTAAGCAAATTTGTAGTCAACAGAACTGGCTTGAACAGGAGCATACAACTTAGATAAGAAGGCGAAGCAGAAACTAACTGTAAGGAACATTTTAGGTAAAAGAACTGATTTAAATATAGACACACAACTAAATTAAAATAGGTAAGCAAATTTGTAGTCAACAGAACTGGCTTGAACAGGAGCATACAACTTAGATAAGAAGGCGAAGCAGAAACTAACTGTAAGGAACATTTTAGGTAAAAGAACTGATTTAAATATAGACACACAACTAAATTAAAATAGGTAAGCAAATTTGTAGTCAACAGAACTGGCTTGAACAGGAGCATACAACTTAGATAAGAAGGCGAAGCAGAAACTAACTGTAAGGAACATTTTAGGTAAAAGAACTGATTTAAATATAGACACACAACTAAATTAAAGTAGGTAAGCAAGTTTGTAGTCAAAAGAACTGGTTTAATCAGGAACATACAACTAAATTAAAGTAGGCAAGCAGATTTGTGGTCAGTGACTGTTACTGAAATACAGGTTGCAGTGTAAGCGTAATTATAAGCGGACTTTAGTTAAATAAAACAGATTGAACAAAAGAAATTGGTTACACTTGTAAAATAATATAGCGTTGGCCGCGCTACCGTTCATTACATCAGAATGAACAGTGAGAAGATTTAACCTTTCTTGAAAACAATGACAAAGTAAAAACTGTAGCCTATCATTTCAAGTAAATTACAAAACTATTTTCCTAGACTTTCTTAATTTTTGGACGATTCTTAATAATATTGTAAAATGTACAGTGATTTTGATAAACCCTCCAGTAGTCTGGCGTTTTCAATAATCCGACATTATTCCAGCTCGATATCTGCTGAGTTAGTGAGAGGCTACTGTACAACTAAATTAAGTAAGCGAATCAGGAACTAACTTTAAAGAATTTTATAAATCAAAGAACATTATAAATAAAAAAACTGATTTAAAGAAAGATTGACAACCGAATTAAAGTAGACGAAGGAGATTTTGTATTGTAGTGAATTTTATAGGTAAAATGTCTGATTTAAATAGAGACACTCAAACTAAATTAAAGTAGGTTAGCAGATTTGTATTATGAATTGTTATAGTCAAAAGAACTGGTTTGAAAATAAACATCTGCTAAATTAAGTACGTGAAACGTAAACAAAGTTTAAGGAACTTTGTAGGTAAAATAGCTGATTTAAAGGTGGACATACAACAAAATTAAAGTAGTAGCAATTTAGATTTTTATTGTGAGGAACAGGATGGTCACAGAAACTGATTTAAATACAGACACTCAAACTAAATTAAAGTAGGTACGCAGATTTGTATTATGAATTGTTATAGTCAAAAGAACTGGTTTGAAAATAAACATCTGCTAAATTAAGTACGTGAAACGTAAACAAAGTTTAAGGAACTTTGTAGGTAAAATAGCTAATTTAAAGGTGGACATACAACAAAATTAAAGTAGTAGCAATTTAGATTTTTATTGTGAGGAACAGGATGGTCACAGAAACTGATTTAAAAATAGACAAAGGAATAGATTTAGTAGGGCACTGAATTTGTAGGTAAATTATAGAGAACTGTTATTGTAAAAAAACCGATTTGAAGGTGGCCACAGAATTAAAATAAGTAGGGAACTGATTTTTAGGGAACTGTTATGGCAATAGAACTGATTTAAAAGTAGACACACAAGTAAATTAAGTAGGTGAACCAAAACCTAATTTTATAGAACTGTTTAAATTAAACCGATTCTTATTTTAAAGTAGGTGGAGTCGAACTGAATTGAAGCAGGCGAAGTATCTTTTATAGAAATACAGGTAGAGTAGAGGAATTAAAATAGAGCTAAAAGTATCAGTTAATATAGTGCGTTGGTAGAAAATAAAAATAACTAAGATAAAGAAGGGGAAATATTATAAAGTAAACAAAACAGAACTGAAATGTCGTGAACGCTTATTGAAAAAAATTATTTCAAGGTAACAATATCAATAGACTAAATGAAACAGAACTAAATAAAAGTACTTGGAATAAAATTACTCTTAACCCTAATACAATGCAAACAGTTAAAAGATTTCATCTATGTAATAAACCAAAATAAAATTTCTGAAGAGCTAATCGGGCCAGTTGGGCTAGAAACTTGTCGCGTGTTACGACCCTCAATCAACGCCAATCTCTTCCAAATAATAGAACGATAAATAAAAGCATGAATCACATTCGGTCACTACCTTTCTCAGTGAATTTGGGCTTTAAATTACAACCCTGGTTGCATGCCCGTTGGATTCGCGAGCCAGCCTTGTACTGTGAGGTTTATTGACGCCAATTACATTTAGGTATAGGGCGATCATTGCTATGGCAACGAGTGTTTTGAGGATCGGTGCGGAGCGTAGGTTCTATGTGAGTATTATACGTGTCTTTCTAACATTGCTACTCCACCTTCTATTCCAAAAGCAATGTTTTGGGATTATTATTGACTTTATCGCCAACACACGTTCAGATTACCAAATTAATTTCAAGTAATAAAGTACAAAAGAAACGTAATCTAGTGAAATGGGTTGGAAACTAAATAAGGTCTAACAAATTTCCTTTTCATTTAATCTGTGTGTGTGTGTGTGTGTGTGTGTGTGTCTGTATGTGTGTGTGTGTGTGTGTGTGTGTGTGTGTGTGTGTGTGTGTGTGTGTGTGTGTGTGTGTGTGTGTGTGTGTGTGTGTGTGTGTCTGTATGTGTGTGTGTGTGTGTGTGTGTGTGTGTGTGTGTGTGTGTGTGTGTGTGTGTGTGTGTGTGTGTGTTTGTGTGTGTGTCTGTGTGTGTGTGTGTGTGTGTGTGTGTGTGTGTGTGTATGTGTGTGTGTGTGTGTGTGTGTGTGTGTGTGTGTGTGTGTGT
>JBAIZL010000005.1:31408574-31448574 GCA_036971475.1 Prosapia bicincta
TCCTCCCTCTCCTTACAAATCTGTTCCTGTCAGTATCTCAGACCATACTGTCTGATTGCCTTAAAACCTTCTCTCCTCAAAAACTTTCGTCATGTCCCTACTTTAGTCCTCCCTCTCCTTACAAATCTGTTCCTGTCGGTATCTCAGACCATACTGTCTGATTGCCTTAAAACCTTCTCTCCTCACCAACTTTCGTCATGTCCCTACTTTAGTCCTCCCTCTCCTTACAAATCTGTTCCTGTCGGTATCTCAGACCATACTGTCTGATTGCCTTAAAACCTTCTCTCCTCACCAACTTTCGTCATGTCCCTACTTTAGTCCTCCCTCTCCTTACAAATCTGTTCCTGTCGGTATCTCAGACCATACTGTCTGATTGCCTTAAAACCTTCTCTCCTCACCAACTTTCGTCATGTCCCTACTTTAGTCCTCCCTCTCCTTACAAATCTGTTCCTGTCGGTATCTCAGACCATACTGTCTGATTGCCTTAAAACCTTCTCTCCTCACCAACTTTCGTCATGTCCCTACTTTAGTCCTCCCTCTCCTTACAAATCTGTTCCTGTCGGTATCTCAGACCATACTGTCTGATTGCCTTAAAACCTTCTCTCCTCACCAACTTTCGTCATGTCCCTACTTTAGTCCTCCCTCTCCTTACAAATCTGTTCCTGTCGGTATCTCAGACCATACTGTCTGATTGCCTTAAAACCTTCTCTCCTCACCAACTTTCGTCATGTCCCTACTTTAGTCCTCCCTCTCCTTACAAATCTGTTCCTGTCGGTATCTCAGACCATACTGTCTGATTGCCTTAAAACCTTCTCTCCTCACCAACTTTCGTCATGTCCCTACTTTAGTCCTCCCTCTCCTTACAAATCTGTTCCTGTCGGTATCTCAGACCATACTGTCTGATTGCCTTAAAACCTTCTCTCCTCACCAACTTTCGTCATGTCCCTACTTTAGTCCTCCCTCTCCTTACAAATCTGTTCCTGTCGGTATCTCAGACCATACTGTCTGATTGCCTTAAAACCTTCTCTCCTCACCAACTTTCGTCATGTCCCTACTTTAGTCCTCCCTCTCCTTACAAATCTGTTCCTGTCGGTATCTCAGACCATACTGTCTGATTGCCTTAAAACCTTCTCTCCTCACCAACTTTCGTCATGTCCCTACTTTAGTCCTCCCTCTCCTTACAAATCTGTTCCTGTCGGTATCTCAGACCATACTGTCTGATTGCCTTAAAACCTTCTCTCCTCACCAACTTTCGTCATGTCCCTACTTTAGTCCTCCCTCTCCTTACAAATCTGTTCCTGTCGGTATCTCAGACCATACTGTCTGATTGCCTTAAAACCTTCTCTCCTCACCAACTTTCGTCATGTCCCTACTTTAGTCCTCCCTCTCCTTACAAATCTGTTCCTGTCGGTATCTCAGACCATACTGTCTGATTGCCTTAAAACCTTCTCTCCTCACCAACTTTCGTCATGTCCCTACTTTAGTCCTCCCTCTCCTTACAAATCTGTTCCTGTCGGTATCTCAGACCATACTGTCTGATTGCCTTAAAACCTTCTCTCCTCACCAACTTTCGTCATGTCCCTACTTTAGTCCTCCCTCTCCTTACAAATCTGTTCCTGTCGGTATCTCAGACCATACTGTCTGATTGCCTTAAAACCTTCTCTCCCCACCAACTTTCGTCATGTCCCTACTTTAGTCCTCCCTCTCCTTACAAATCTGTTCCTGTCGGTATCTCAGACCATACTGTCTGATTGCCTTAAAACCTTCTCTCCCCACCAACTTTCGTCATGTCCCTACTTTAATCCTCCCTCTCCTTACAAATCTGTTCCTGTCGGTATCTCAGACCATACTGTCTGATTGCCTTAAAACCTTCTCTCCCCACCAACTTTCGTCATGTCCCTACTTTAGTCCTCCCTCTCCTTACAAATCTATTCCTGTCGGTATCTCAGACCATACTGTCTGATTGCCTTAAAACCTTCTCTCCCCACCAACTTTCGTCATGTCCCTACTTTAGTCCTCCCTCTCCTTACAAATCTGTTCCTGTCGGTATCTCAGACCATACTGTCTGATTGCCTTAAAACCTTCTCTCCTCACCAACTTTCGTCATGTCCCTACTTTAGTCCTCCCTCTCCTTACAAATCTGTTCCTGTCGGTATCTCAGACCATACTGTCTGATTGCCTTAAAACCTTCTCTCCTCACCAACTTTCGTCATGTCCCTACTTTAGTCCTCCCTCTCCTTACAAATCTGTTCCTGTCGGTATCTCAGACCATACTGTCTGATTGCCTTAAAACCTTCTCTCCTCACCAACTTTCGTCATGTCCCTACTTTAGTCCTCCCTCTCCTTACAAATCTGTTCCTGTCGGTATCTCAGACCATACTGTCTGATTGCCTTAAAACCTTCTCTCCCCACCAACTTTCGTCATGTCCCTACTTTAGTCCTCCCTCTCCTTACAAATCTGTTCCTGTCGGTATCTCAGACCATACTGTCTGATTGCCTTAAAACCTTCTCTCCCCACCAACTTTCGTCATGTCCCTACTTTAATCCTCCCTCTCCTTACAAATCTGTTCCTGTCGGTATCTCAGACCATACTGTCTGATTGCCTTAAAACCTTCTCTCCCCACCAACTTTCGTCATGTCCCTACTTTAATCCTCCCTCTCCTTACAAATCTGTTCCTGTCGGTATCTCAGACCATACTGTCTGATTGCCTTAAAACCTTCTCTCCCCACCAACTTTCGTCATGTCCCTACTTTAGTCCTCCCTCTCCTTACAAATCTGTTCCTGTCGGTATCTCAGACCATACTGTCTGATCGCCTTAAAACCTTCTCTCCTCGCCCACTTTCTCTATCTCTAAATGTTCAAACTCACTGGTTATCACGCTACGGTTTGTAAAAGTGTAACAATACTTTCAGGAAGTGAGCACAGATACAACAAAAGTTTCGCGTACGTGGATGTAGGTGAAATGGAATTAAAATAGTTTGTCTCGGTGAAATGGAAAGTTAGAAAAGTTTTAGCAGCCTCTGTAGGGCACAACTTTACAATGTCGGTCAAATGTTTTGCCGACATTGTATAAAAAGTTGACTTTGCAAGGAAGTAGTTTACACGAAGCATTTTAGTTCATATAAGTAATTTTAACATTTATGAAATAAACTCTACTATTACTCTAACCGGCAAGTTGACAAGCGAAGTGTTCTGAGAGCATTTGCTTTTAAATTTACTCAAATCCCAAGAACCATTGACAATGTAACGGTTTTAAACTTAATTAGTATAAAATTTAATAACCATAAACATTTTTTCAAATCAACAGATTAAAAACCAACCAACACGACATTGTAAAAACGCACAGATGGTACAAAGGTTGGTCCATTACGCAAATTAAATGAAAACCCCTTCTAAAGGAAAATCAAATAAAGCAGTTTTACCCGTTCCTTGCTGATGCATAAATTATATTTCACGGATGGTTAAAAATATTCAAAAAAAGCCTATATGCATGTATCTACATAACTGAATAGAGGCTGTAGTTTTTGCAGGACGTAGCACAATGGTTAGATAGAAGGCTTTAGTGCGGGCCTATTGAAAGGACGGGTTTAACCCTTGGGGAGCCGGTAATAAACCACGGTTCGGTGCCAAAGAAAAATGTTCGACCCATTTCGATTATCCTCAATAATAATAACAACGTTGGGAAAACGTGATATTTTTTGTGAAGGGGTGTAAGGATGGACAACCCTTCCTTCTAGACTACCCTTATACGGAAATAGATGGGCTATGAATGACTTGCACGCTGGAGTAATAATGAGATAGACAAACAGTATCACCTGTAGTAGCCTGAATGCTGGCTAAGGAAAGCAGTTTCATTCTCCTTTGATATTATAACATCTTTAGCTTTAATCACTTCTATTTAACGCCGCTCTAAGTCTTTGTATGGACAGTGGGTTGGTAGAAAACTGTGGCTCATTTTCCTCGACTTTTCAACAACGTTAGGTGTGGTGTCAATGACAATATAAACACGCAAACAATTTGAGTTGTCGTATATTTAAGGAATGAAAAATATAAAATAAAATTTTAGTAAATTTAGTTCACATCTCTAAATCGATTAGCTTTCATCTCGATCTCCAATTTAGCTAACATTTTGTATTTTTAGGTCTGTTTTTATGTCAGTACAAAAAATCAATAATAAAAATAATTTAAATATGCTAAGAGAATAAAATTAAAATAACTTAATAATTTTCAAAAGTCTTTTTAAAACTGTTAATACAAAATGACCAGGAGAAAATAAAATATTTTTTTTTTTTTTGCTACCCGGGAACACTGGAATTGTCTTGACAAAAACTAAAAGCGACTTCCCTCATCTGTGTCTTGTTATTTTCGATGTATTGAATAAATTCTGTCGATTGTGAGTTGGAAGTTGTGAATATTAAGGTTCACCAATTAGCTCTAATGATGAATTTTAAACAGTTTTGAAATTTAAAGCTACCTAAATTAGATCTAGTAATGAATTAATTTTAAAAAGTTTGGACATTTATGGCAACCTAATCAGCTCTAATGATGAATTAATTTTAAAGTTTTGAAATTTAATGCAACCTAATTAGCTCTAATGATGAATTAATTTTAAAGTTTGGAAATTTAATGCAACCTAATTAGCTCTAATAATGAATTATTGTTAACTATTGCTGTACTATATTATTAAGTAAGTATAGTAATTTAAATAAATGAAAACTCTATACCACAAATTATTTTTCTTCATTTAAAACCTTATGTACATCTCAATCGCATAGCAATCATCCTCAGAGGTAATTTACAATAAGGGTATTTTATGCAAAGGTATTTTTATTGTAAATTACCTCTGAGGATGATTACTATGCAATTGAGATGTACATAAGGTTTTAAATGAAGGAAAATAATTGTGGTATAGAGTTTTCATTTATTTGAATTAAACATTACACCACAGTTGCTTTATACAGTTATCAGTATAGTAAGTTTCATTGACAACACCCAAATTTTAAAAAGTTATTAGTTTTCCCCCTGTTTAAAGCTAATGCTGAGCGTTGATGTTCCACTTGTCATAAAACACGAGCGTACAGTGAAATAAAAGCAGAAAGGCAAATTGTTGCAGACAAATTATCGTTTAAATAAAATCAAGCAGAATACGTTTTCACAAATATAAATCCGTTTTGTATTGAAGCAACGACTTATAAATAAATTTGCGTTCACGAGCAGAGCATAAAAAAGTGATTCCTGGAATAATTCCAAAGAGGTTCGCAAGAGATAAATTGGTTGTATTGGATGTGAAGAGGGCTCTTTACCTGTTCGGAGATGGGATCTTTCCTCTCAATTGGTTCCCGATTACAAGCTCCAATATTCCGCTTTCAATGGGTTAACACAGATTATACAACGGCCGCGAGTAATAAATTGCCGGGACCCTTCCTTTAAATAAACAACCCCTTCTTGTCTATTTACTATCGACGCCACTCCGCGTTGCTAACTGCCATTGTCAACAATAAGGTGACACAAAACATTTTACGAGATCGAGAAAAGTGCGTTTTGTGATTTTAAAAGAAAGCCAATGAAATTTGCCAACCCCCTCCCCCCGGGGAATTGAACACATATTTCACTTGGAAATACTTCGTAGCTCTTTGTTTTATAAAGAGAGGTTTTATACGGAGTCTAGCTCGAATAAATCTATTCAATAAAAGCTTTTTTAAGTAAAAACGATGTTCAATTTTTCTTAAATAACATATATTTTATAACAACGAAGTGACACGACATGGAAAGAAAGGTGTTCAGTTAATGACCTGCAAGGGGCATAGTAAGGGTCTCTTAAAGCATTAACAAGGACCATGGCTGAGTAGTGGTAAGTAACTATCGTAGAAGACTATCACTGGACATGGAAGAGAATTGGCGGGGCCATGGTAGGAAAATAGCGGAGGTTGTAGTGGAAAACTATCAAAGGAAATGGTAGGGAACTGGCAGTGGGTTAACAGGAAACTATAGCAGAGGACGTGTAGGATACAAAGCTGTAAACTGGTAGGGTATATAGTTGGAGCCCTGCAAGGGACATAGTAGGGGTCTGGTAGAGCATTAACCGGGACCATGGCTAAGAAGTGGTAAAAAAGAGGGAAACTATCAAAGGAAATTGTAGGGAAAACTGGCTGGGGGTTAACAGGAACCATTGCGCGAGTAGTGGTAAGAAAATAGCAGGGGTATTGTAAGATACTAGCACTTGAGATGGGAAAGATGTGGCATGGGAATGTATTACAAAAACAGCTACTTTGGACTAGACTAGCTTTGAACATGATAGTGAGCTGGAGGAGGTATATTAGTAGACTAGCAGAGGATAGGGTAGGAGACTATCAGAGGAAATGTTTGGATTGGCAGGGAATCAGGAGAAGACCTTGATAGGAGATTAGTAGAGGGCATGCACAGAAAACTAATAAAACGTTTGACAAATGAACAAAAGGGGGCATGGTACTAACCTTCGTTGTGGCTGTGGAAGGTCATTGTGGACGCACCCAGAGGTCATAAGGACGCGTGTTTACCCGCAGGAATGACAAAGGATATGGAGGGATAAACAGATTACAGTAGAAACGTTAAACTCGCGAGATGTTGGTAATGGTGAACTGTTGTACCTCGTCGCTTCCCAGGTGAATTCAACCAATCAGCTTGGGGTTTACGTCTTTCTGCTCAATAACAACAGTTAAGTAGACCTGAGGGCGCCGGTATGATGTTTCTAAGAGGAAGGATATCGTAACAGGTGGAATAAAGGACGAGACTTTATAAGTAGCATCCTCGCATTAACAGTCACTCCTTAATGTGTGTTGGCTGCATTGCTTTGGTGAGGCGTCTTGAGAGAAACGAGTTTTGCTTAGTGCAAACAAAAATTTACCTAAATATTATCAACATAAATAAAAATCAATAGATGGACAAAAATTACTACTATAAATTCATTTGAAAATTTAATTTCAGAAACTTTTTGTAACAATCTGTTTACATGACTTCACGCTCCAATGTTATGCTATAGCCTATATCACACAAAATAAAAATTAATTTTTGTGTAAAAAAATTTTACGAAATCAATAAAACATAAATGTTTAATATCAAAGTCCGACTGAGGTTGAATTAGTTTGAATAATTTCTAAAATTCCCATTATTTCCATATTATTCATCTTTGGTTTTGAGTTTTTTCAACAAATTGAAACTTACATTGCCTTCTATAAAACACTATTTTGTATTTACAAGTCGTTGCTGATTGCTTTGGTAACCTAACCAAAGCGTTCATGCCACGAAATACTTATATTTAAAATAAACCATTAATAAATACTATTAATAATTTTAATATATATTGAAAAACTTTTCTTGTTGTAAGGTCATTTTTTATAGTATCTTAAATATTATATAGTCATAACAGTTTCCTCTCTACAGAAGAATTACAACCCCTTCTCCTTAACCACCCCTTACAATCTAGGTTATACGAGCATATTATAATTATCGACCTTGAAAGTTAAGGGATGTATACCACTGCGACCCACCTCTCACTCGGCAAAACAATGAGCTGGCGAGAGGAAGGAGGTCAGTGCGCAGGTCTTGCAATTATCAATATCAGCTGATTGCCGTCGCTCAATAATTTCATTCATAGTCTTGTACGCTCATTAACATCTCCCCTAAGCCTTGCTTTCTCAGTCCCTTCCTGTACGTGGGATCAGCGTGACGCCACTATCTTCGTGATACGTCGTTGCGTTCAAATTTTAATCAATAATATTTTCCTTTATATATATTGTTATTGTTCTACATTTTTGTATTTGTTGGTTTAGTTCCTATATAAAAGTTAATGCGAATTTTACTCGTTCTAATAATTTAGTGATTTTCAGGTTTCTCTTCCTTCGAGGAAAGCTCCTGATTTTATTGTTACATGTTGTGCAGCAAAGGTATGACTTACACTTATTAGGAGTTGCGAAGGTTGTTCTGACTCAGACACTCTGCACTATCCATATAATTATTCTTATTATATGTACTACTTTTAACTGGACACCTTTCTTCGCCCTGGTTGAAGTCAGTACCACGAGATCCTAACGTCCTGCCCTTATTCTAACGTAAGGCTTTCTCTATTATTACCCTGCACCTTAGTGTAACAATGTACCTCTGTTGTGCCCCCGATCGAGAGTAGGTCTACCCTAAGAGTCACATCTAATGCTATGAATCCTCCTTGCATCCTCTATTAGTGAAACTAATCGGTAGTTATAGTTTTGCTTCTACAATAAACCTGCCTTT
The DNA here is from genome assembly GCA_036971475.1 of Prosapia bicincta. Classification (NCBI taxonomy): domain Eukaryota; kingdom Metazoa; phylum Arthropoda; class Insecta; order Hemiptera; family Cercopidae; genus Prosapia; species Prosapia bicincta. Next base: position 31,416,841 of record JBAIZL010000005.1, read on the forward strand.
AATCAAAAATTTTCGCGTATCCTACGTAGGGAACAATAGTTATGGAGATTGACTGTTTTGAAGTACTCATATTCTTAATATTTAATTAGAATCAAAGATATACAATGTGTTGAAAGTTTATCATACAGTATGTTCTCGTTTGTGACCTCACGAACTGAAAAAACCCATGAGTTGTTCGTTTGTATGGTTTTCGGTCAAACAGTCTGAACATTTGAAAATGTCAAAATTATCACCGAAACAAGAATGTGACAAACTTCATTAGCATCAGAATCATTTATTCTAATTTTACCAAGCGTAATTGCCACACAAGACCTTATGGTAACTGTAGGGATCTTTACGGTTATGGTTTCTTTGCGATTGTAGGCAAACATAATTGAGATACTGGCACAGGAGACTGAAGGTTATTTGCTGAAGGAAAGTCCTGGGATGATTTTTAATTCTGACCAATCGGGCTTTATCAGTATAAATAGCCTGGCTTAGGCAGGTTGTAGCTAGAGTTGTTGTCACTATACTAGAATGTATCCACCCAAGACAGCTACGTGGTTTAATGTGCTCAACTATATTGTAATTGTTACTATCTCACCCAGCGTTCAGGTCTTTGTACTACATAGTTATGCTTTCAAATCTCTAAACTCTCTTTCATAATCAAAGAAAGTTTCCCCTAAATATTCTAAAAGCACTTTGAAGAAGGTTTATGGTCAACGGGTGAAGAGGAAAGGGAGAGAAAATGTGAGGTAAAACTTGCAAACAAAATTAAAAATGTTAATCGAATGAGTGTTTATGTTCTGAGCACAAATAAGGCTCGGAAAATAAATTGTCAAATATTTAAGAAAGCAACTGTAGACAAATTAGCTTAGAGACTAGAGGATAAATGTTTATTCATTATGAATCCACACTAGGCCCTGATCACTTCCGAAAAGAACCTTGAGCCCAAGGGACAAAACAGGTAACTAAACGCTAAAGGATAAAGGACCTCTTCAGATAAGAATACTTTGAATAATGTCCTTAAATCCCCTACTCCTACTTAAAGTACTCAATCACAAAATTACACTTTATTGATGCAAAACCAATACGTATGTTCATTGTATTCACTCACTTTGAAACTGTCTTTCAAGTACCTTTTAAAAAAAATATTATTAAACATATTAGAGGAACATATTAAACAAGAAACACAGGTAGTGTGTTCGAATTTCGGAAATCGGTGCTAAGCAAAGTGGCCATGGCTATTTTTGTCGGAATAAAAGAGTTATAAAAAAGATTAAAAGATTTTAAAGTCCGAGTGGAATAAGTTATAAATTCGTATTTACATTCTTACAATTAGTCACACCAATAATTAGCCTATATTTACAGCGGTTGTGTTAAAACCTGTATTTCTGTACCCTATAATTTAGCCTTGATTCGAGGTGAAATCTCCTTCTTGTCAACAGGTAAATTCCCTGCCGTCCTTTCATATTCTGCTCATCCTGGCTGTGTCAAGGTTACCTGGACATCTGGCTTATGGAAGAGTTTGGATTAGGGTTGCCATGGAAACTTGCGCTATTTTACAGACCAAAACTGCTGCCTGAGTGGTGCTTTCTGATTTGGTTTTATGTTTTAAGTTGTACCAAACAGGGGGCATCGCCTAATTAAAGTTTTGTAGAATTAGGGAAGCTACAACGATCAGGTGAAAAATCATTTCTCGCGTGGGAAGCGGTACTTTTAACTTTCGTAAGCAATTAATTATAAACTCTGTGTAAGATAGATGAAATACTTTCTATTTTAAACATTTAAATTTCATTCAACCTTAAATATTACAGTTATTTTAATTTTTGATGGCGGGGTGATCAAGTAGGCAGAGCATTTGAACAGAAAAATAAAGTTTTTGTATTCGATTCCAGGTGCGCCAAAGAATTTCTGTGTGCGTTTTCAAACTCCAGGTTGATTATGTGTAGAAAGAAAATAACTATCACGTCATCCAAGCAGGTAATTCTTACATATCCTACTTAATAAGGTATAATATTCTGTTTGCCTTTAGACAAAATAACAATCATTTTCGTATACTTTAATAGTTAGTTGTTTAAAACTCATTTGACTCCACAAAACTAACCTTTAAAAACTAGATATTTAAGTGAGAAAAAAATGTTATAAGCCCATGTTATTATTTTTCTCGAATAATCCAATAAAACTATGGTTTTAAAATGTTTATGCAGAATGGTCATGCAGAATATATTTTTAATTATTCCTACTTAGGTCACCAAAGACAAACTTTATTTTAGAGTATTTTTATTAAATAAATACAATCAATATATATATATATATACATACGAAAGAATCAAAATGTTAAGTGGCAAAATATACAGCAAAATTATTTATTAAAAACAATTAATAAAATGTAATTAATGCATTAATAAATGAAAAACTATATTAACATCAAGTTTCATCCACTAAGTTTTTTCAAAGATATTTGACCTTGAGTGGAAGAATAAAAAAAAGTATTTGATTAACAATTGAAAATTCGAATAAGCTAGATAAATATATATGGGGGGAGTGTGCACTAACAGGAGGAATTGAAAATAATTACAATTAATATAGATATGTATATACATAAAACAGAATCACAATATTAAGTGGTAAAATAGAAAACGAAATTAATTAATTAAATTTAATTGATATTTGAGAAAACTGCATTCTTATCAGATGTCATCCCCTACAAGTTTAAAAAAAGTGTATTTGAACTTGTGTGGATGAATAAAAGGTATTTCATTAATGATTGAAAATTAAACAAGATACATACAAGCAGAGTGGGAACTAATAGCACGAGTTGAAAAAAAAACAAGATAAAATGATAATCTTAAACTAATTTTTTTATCAATTAAAATTATTTAATTTTAACAAAACAGTAATTAAACAAAAAGTTTTAAAGTCAATTCCTATCCAAGCCAACAAATAAAACTTTTATTTTCGTTACTTTTACTAAATAATTACAATTAATTTGAATAAAGTTACATAGGCTAATGTATGCATTGAAACAGCTTTTCTAACATATAAGCTGTAGCATAAAATCAGCTGTCTTATGAAATCATAATGTGTTCTCATATATTTTAACCTAAATGTGGAAGGAGAAATACTTGTATTGCATACTTTGCCCCTTTTGTAAAACTTTTTCTCCCTTTCGTGAAATTTAATTTTTAATTCAATAAATTTATTTACTGAAATAATACTTTAAAGAACCGTATTAACATCAAGTGTCATCCAATACAAGGTTAAACAAATGTATTTTAATTTGAGTGGACGAATAAAAAGTATTTTATTAACAATTGAAAATTTGTACAAGATGTTTATATAAGGAGAGAGTTAACCTAATAGAAGGAATTGGAGAAAGTTTTATTCTCTAGTAGTGGATTCTTATCCTTTAAGGTGTACTGCTTATTAGCTGACAGTTTACTCTTGACAATGTGACTTTACATTGTATAAACAGGAAAGCGTTAGGGAAGGTAACGTTAAATTTATCAATACAACAAAAATAAAGTTATAAGATGGAACCACGAGGAACACTCAGCATTGAATCTTGTCTTTACACGTTTCTTCAGGTAGAACCGCAATTATAGTCTGCGCCCTGCGTTATTGTACTGTACAAGAAATATTTCTCATCGTATATTAAGCAATTTTCTGACAACTGGAGAAATTTCAATTTTGATGTCGAGAATTGGAAAGAGAGAGAAACATTTCTAGCGCCGTGCGTCGGGAACATCATTAGGGTGGCGTATGTGACACCCCCGTCGTCGCCATGGCAACGCCACCCCCTCCATGATGGCGGCAGGTAGGCCCATATGATTCACCTCCTACAGCAATCGAATGTAGCGCGGAGATATTGTATGCCCCGGCTTCGCGCGCTTTTATTGCGTTCCTCGCGAAATAAGTTTTCTTGCAACATAACGCGCGATATATTATTCTATCTAGGCCAGCCGTATGTCGACGGCTCTGTCTAGAATCGGGTCCGTATCTGTAGTTGCACCTTACAGCCAAGCGATTGCCTTTTAAAAGCGTTTTTTGCTTCGGTCTTTTGGTGGTTGTATTTTGAATATTTTAAATAGTTCAGCCTTTGACTGATCAGAAAAATTTAAATTTTCAACAGAAATGTTCACCTCTAAGTGTCCTTTTTGTTCTACTTCACAATTTGTAAATTTGTTACAAATCACAAAATCAAACTTTTTATAGTTTATTAACTTCAGTTCATTGTCTTTTACAATAAAAAATACTTTTGTCCCATATGAAACTATAAAATATACATGTTATTAAAATAAATGTTTTAGTTTGGAGATATAAACCACACATTTTTCTGTTATATTGAATGTAGAATATACGAAACGTAAGTATAATAGTTACCAGGTTTTGAAAATCATAGGTATTTTGAACAAAATAGTTCCAATTTTTAAACAAACAGTAACGTAGATGTTATACCGTAGCAATGTTTTTGGAACGAGTAGTATACAAAAACGTAAAAGAAAACATTACATGTTAGTTTTGACCGTGTCTCTTCTAGCTGTTACATAGTTACGCTAACATAACAATGCGGCAAAATGAATAAGCATCAACGATATATCGCTGTATGGCGATATATCGTTGTAGGACAGCCAAAGAGTTAATTTCATTATTATATGTTTTTATAACACCTGAATGTTCTAGTGCATAGTGCACTTGGTTGCTAACCTAAACGTTTCTGGATCGATCCCTTGCATCACCAAAGACGTTTTATGTTATATCAACACCCTGGCATTTCAGCATTAGTGCTTGTCCTAATATTGAGTTATTAAGGAATAATTCTGACCCCAGGAACATAGTAAGACCCAGATTACGTAAGTTCACACTGTTTCTAAACTGATCAGAGTTCGCAGTAAAAAATGGAGTCATTATTGTTATTATTAGTGTTGTTATTGTTATAATTGTCTTTGTCGTTGTTGTTGTTAATATTATTATTACTGTTGTTGTCGTCATCACTATTATTATTAATATTATTATTGTTGTTGCTGTTGTTGTTATTGTTGTTGCCGTCATTACTATTATATTATTATTATTATTACTGTTGTTGTTTAACGTCATCACTATTATTATTATTATTATTATTATTGTTGTTGTTGTTGTTGTTGTTGCTGTTGTTGTTATTGTTGCCGTCATTACTATTATATTATTATTATTATTATTATTATTACTGTTGTTGTTTAACGTCATCACTATTATTATTATTATTATTATTACTGTTGTTGTTTAACGTCATCACTATTATTATTATTATTATTATTATTATTGTTGTTGTTGTTGTTGTTGCTGTTGTTGTTATTGTTGCCGTCATTACTATTATATTATTATTATTATTATTACTGTTGTTGTTTAACGTCATCAATATTATTATTATTATTATTATTATTATTGTTGTTGTTGCTGTTGTTGTTATTGTTGCCGTCATTACTATTATATTATTATTATTATTATTATTATTACTGTTGTTGTTTAACGTCATCACTATTATTATTATTATTATTGTTGTTGTTGTTGTTGCTGTTGTTTTTATTGTTGCCGTCATTACTATTATATTATTATTATTATTACTGTTGTTGTTTAACGTCATCGCTATTATTATTATTATTATTGTTGTTGTTGTTGTTGTTGCTGTTGTTGTTATTGTTGCCGTCATTACTATTATATTATTATTATTATTATTATTATTACTGTTGTTGTTTAACGTCATCACTATTATTATTATTATTATTGTTGTTGTTGCTGTTGTTGTTATTGTTGCCGTCATTACTATTATATTATTATTATTATTATTATTATTACTGTTGTTGTTTAACGTCATCACTATTATTATTATTATTATTGTTGTTGTTGTTGTTGCTGTTGTTTTTATTGTTGCCGTCATTACTATTATATTATTATTATTATTATTATTACTGCTGTTGTTTAACGTCATCACTATTATTATTATTATTTATTAATTATTAATTATTAACAGTGAAAACCGTTAGTTATCCTACAATTAGTGAATCGACCGAAACTTGTACGTCCATCTTTTTTAGCCAATCCAGGATCAGATCTGTACATTGAGACATAACTAACGCTGTAAAGTAGCGGCAAAGTAGCAGTACCTTAAAGTATTTCTTCAAGTATAGATTTCTTGTTAGTTTAGTTGTATTTTAGTTTTTAGTATTACATTTCCTACAGATAGTTATTAGAAGCGATTAAAGTTGAGCATTCGAAAAAAGAAGGAGAAACTTTCCGTAATTCCTACTCAGAAATCCCTTCGTATTCAATGGTATCCAGAATGGCCGAGATTTCTATGTGTTTTCTAAACGTTTATCATAATTCCCACCAATAATTAATTAACTGTAATCCATCACACATAAAGAGCAAAATCTTTTAAATACTATACAACAGTATTATTATTAATAAAATAATAATAATATATACATTACATTATATAATAATATGATAATAATATTGTAGTAGTATAATTATTATAATATTATATTATATTAATTAAATTATATTAATATCTTTTTTTAATATTACAATAATAATCTCACTTGCATAAAATTATTTATATTAACTAATAAAGTTCATTCAAAAAAAAATAAAATAGGAAAACGAAAATTGAAGGTCGTTAAAAAGACTACTCTCTCTTCCTCTCTCTCTCTCTCTCTCTCTCTCTCTCTCTCTCTCTCTCTGCACACATGTAGACACACGCAGACACACTCTGCACACATGTAGACACACTCTGCACACATGTAGACACACGCAGACACACTCTGCGCACATGTAGACACACGCAAACACACTCTGCACACATGTAGACACACGCAGACACACCCTGCACACATGTAGACACACGCAGACACACTCTGCACAGATGTAGACACACGCAGACACACTCTGCACACATGTAGACACACGCAGACACACTCTGCACACATGTAGACACACGCAGACACACTCTGCACACATGTAGACACACGCAGACACACTCTGCACACATGTAGACACACGCAGACACACTCTGCACACATGTAGACACACGCAGACACACTCTGCACACATGTAGACACACGCAGACACACTCTGCACACATGTAGACACACGCAGACACACTCTGCACACATGTAGACACACGCAGACACACTCTGCACACATGTAGACACACGCAGACACACTCTGCACACATGTAGACACACGCAGACACACCCTGCACACATGTAGACACACGCAGACACACTCTGCACACATGTAGACACACGCAGACACACTCTGCACACATGTAGACACACGCAGACACACTCTGCACACATGTAGACACACGCAGACACACTCTGCACAGATGTAGACACACGCAGACACACTCTGCACACATGTAGACACACGCAGACACACTCTGCACACATGTAGGCACACGCAGACACACTCTGCACACATGTAGACACACGCAGACACACTCTGCACACATGTAGACACACGCAGACACACTCTGCACACATGTAGACACGCAGACACACTCTGCACAGATGTAGACACACGCAGATACACTCTGCACACATGTAGACACACGCAGACACACTCTGCACACATGTAGACACACGCAGACACACTCTGCACACATGTAGACACACGCAGACACACTCTGCACACATGTAGACACACGCAGACACACTCTGCACACATGTAAATACACGCAAGACACACTCTGCACACATGTAGACACACGCAGACACACCCTGCACACATGTAGACACACTCTGCACACATGTAGACCCCTTTCTATTACGTTATTTTCACTAACAAGGTCACTAATACGATAACTATAAATCAAAATTCTTATTTAATTTTTTCGTTTAAAACTCAAAACATACCCTCAACAGTATTTCAATTTTGTTATTCAACATTCATTATTTATTAAACCTTGTAAAATATATTTAAAGAATAAATGTTTTTGGAAAAGCGCGTAGTTTTATCGACAACACATAACCAATTATTCAGATACTACTAATCAGATAATGCCAAGACGTTTCCGTAAAATCGACCAAATGTCCCGAACTTTAAAGTCTACGGTACTTATCAAGCTAACTACCTTACCTGGCCTCGCCGCGGAGTGCACTACCCTTCGCTCACTAGTTTCGACCACCGCTCGAACGAAACCTTAACCCTTGCATACAATTATATTTTCCCCAACGTATGCACCCTTTATTCAAATCACTGACGGTCGCATTTCCATACAGAACCCTTCCCGTGCGATCCAATTTACTCGTATTCATCCCAAGCCACGGCTACCTGAATTATAGATCAAATTGTCAACGTTAAGTCATAACTCAAAGCCATTTCAATCGAATCAATTCGCGCGGTGACTCGGTGGATTCTTTTCCCAAAGTCGTTAGGAAAAACGTTTTATTCTTGCTAACGAAAGGTGAACCTGTGACAAATATCTCTGACAAACTAGAGGTGAAGTGTACATATTGCAGGAATTCGACATACTAAAGAGAACATAATTCTTTTCATTATTTAAAATTTTGTCATCAATATCTGTGATTTTACCTACTTCACTTAATCCCATCTACTAATGATATCCCTCCTATCCAACAATTAGGCGTATTATATAATTAGGTTAATCCTATCTATTATTTACATCACTCCTCTCCAACATCTAGGAGCTCCTTCATTTAATGCTATCCCTTATTAATATCACTTCTTTCCCAGATTTAGGAGTTTTATTTAATTAGGTTAATCCTATCTATTATTTACATCACTCCTCTCCAACATCTAGGAGCTCCTTCACTTAATGCTATCCCTTATTAACATCAATTCTTTCCCACATTTAGGAGTTTTAATGTATATCACAAAATCCTATATATTTTTACATCACTGCTAACCAACATCTAAGAGTTGTATTCACTTCACCTAATCCTATCTAATATTTACATCCGTCCTTTCTACACTTAGGAGTTTTTACCCTTTACGATCTCCTATTACCTATTTAAATCACTTCACTTCAACAATGGGGGTTTTTATGCCCTTCACTTACTCCTATCTACTGTTTACATCACTGTTTTCCAACATTGGAGAGTTTTATGCCCTTCACTTACTCCTATCTACTGTTTACATCGCTGCTTCTTAACATTGGAGAGTTTTATGCCCTTCACCTACTCCTATCTACTGTTTACATCACTGCTTTCCAACATTGGAGAGTTTTATGCCCTTCACTTACTCCTATCTACTGTTTACATCACTGCTTTCCAACATTGGGGAGTTTTATGCTCTTCACTTACTCCTATCTACTGTTTACATCACTGCTTTCCAACATTGGAGAGTTTTATGCCCTTCACTTACTCCTATCTACTGTTTACATCACTGCTTTCCATAATTGGGGAGTTTTATGCTCTTCACTTACTCCTATCTACTGTTTACATCACTGCTTTCCAACATTGGAGAGTTTTATGCCCTTCACTTACTCCTATCTACTGTTTACATCACTACTTTCCAACATTGGGGAATTTTATGCCTTTCACTTATTCCTATCTACTGTTTACATCACTGTTTTCCAACATTGGAGAGTTTTATGCCCTTCCCTTACTCCTATCTACTGTTTACATCACTGCTTTCCAAAATTGGAGAGTTTTATGCCCTTCACTTACTCCTATCTACTGTTTACATCACTGCTTCCTAACATTGGAGACTTTTATGACCTTCACTTACTCCTATCTACTGTTTACATCACTGCTTTCCAACATTGGGGAGTTTTATGCCCTTCACTTACTCCTACCTACTGTTTACATCACTGCTTTCCAAAATTGGGGAGTTTTATGCTCTTCACTTACTCCTATCTACTGTTTACATCACTGCTTTCCAACATTCTAAAGTTTTATGGCCTTCACTTACTCCTATCTACTGTTTATATCACTACTTTCCATCATTTGGGAGTTTTATGCTCTTCGCTTACTCCTATCTACTGTTTACATCACTGCTTTCCAACATTGGGGAGTTTTATGCTCTTCACTTACTCCTATCTACTGTTTACATCACTACTTTCCATCATTGGGAAGTTTTATGCTCTTCACTTACTCCTATCTACTGTTTACATCACTACTTTCCAACATTGGGGAGTTTTATGCTCTTCACTTAATCCTATCTACTGTTTACATCACTACTTTCCAACATTGGGGAGTTTTATGCTCTTCACTTACTCCTATCTACTGTTTACATCACTACTTTCCATCATTGTGGAGTTTATTGCCCATCACTTACTCCTATCTACTGTTTACATCCCTGCTTTCCAACATTGGAGAGTTTTATGCCCTTCACTTACTCCTATCTACTGTTTACATCACTGCTTTCCAACATTGGGGAATTTTATGCCTTTCACTTACTCCTATCTACTGTTTACATCACTGCTTTCCAAAACTGGAGAGTTTTATGCCCTTCACTTACTCCTATCTACTGTTTACATCACTGCTTTCCAACATTGGGGAGTTTTATGCTCTTCACTTACTCCTATCTACTGTTTACATCACTGCTTTCCAACATTGGAGAGTTTTATGCCCTTCACTTACTCCTATCTACTGTTTACATCACTGCTTTCCATAATTGGGGAGTTTTATGCTCTTCACTTACTCCTATCTACTGTTTACATCACTGCTTTCCAACATTGGAGAGTTTTATGCCCTTCACTTACTCCTATCTACTGTTTACATCACTACTTTCCAATATTGGGGAATTTTATGCCTTTCACTTACTCCTATCTACTGTTTACATCACTGTTTTCCAACATTGGAGAGTTTTATGCCCTTCCCTTACTCCTATCTACTGTTTACATCACTGCTTTCCAAAATTGGTGAGTTTTATGCCCTTCACTTACTCCTATCTACTGTTTACATCACTGCTTCCTAACATTGGAGAGTTTTATGACCTTCACTTACTCCTATCTACTGTTTACATCACTGCTTTCCAACATTGGAAGTTTTATGCCCTTCACTTACTCCTATCTACTGTTTACATCACTGCTTTCCAACATTGGGGAGTTTTATGCCCTTCACTTACTCCTACCTACTGTTTACATCACTGCTTTCCAAAATTGGGAAGTTTTATGCTCTTCACTTACTCCTATCTACTGTTTACATCACTGCTTTCCAACATTCTAAAGTTTTATGGCCTTCACTTACTCCTATCTACTGTTTACATCACTACTTTCCATCATTGGGGAGTTTTATGCTCTTCGCTTACTCCTATCTACTGTTTACATCACTGCTTTCCAACATTGGGGAGTTTTATGCTCTTCACTTACTCCTATCTACTGTTTACATCACTACTTTCCATCATTGGGGAGTTTTATGCTCTTCACTTACTCCTATCTACTGTTTACATCACTACTTTCCATCATTGGGGAGTTTTATGCTCTTCACTTACTCCTATGTACTGTTTACATCACTACTTGTCAACATTGGGGAGTTTTATGCTCTTCACTTACTCCTATCTACTGTTTACATCACTACTTTCCATCATTGGGGAGTTTTATGCTCTTCACTTACTCCTATCTACTGTTTACATCACTACTTTCCGTCATTGGGGAGTTTTATGCTCTTCACTTACTCCTATCTACTGTTTACATCACTGCTTTCCATCACTGGGGAGTTTTATGCCCTTCACTTACTCCTATCTACTGTTTACATCACTGCTTTCCATCACTGGGGAGTTTTATGCCCTTCACTTACTCCTATCTACTGTTTACATCACTACTTTCCATCATTGGGGAGTTTTATGCTCTTCACTTACTCCTATCTACTGTTTACATCACTCCTTTACAACAATATAGAATTTTATGTACTTCACATTTAATTTTGCCTATTAATAAATATATTATTTTGCAGCGATTGGGAGTTGTATGTCCTTCATTAATTCTTTCTGAATTTAGTGGGATATTCTGGACGATATTTACTCTTTAAAGTAGAGTAATCGCCGTTTGGCGATTATACCAAACTTGTCAGTTAACGTGAATTCCAATACAATAGTTCACAATCTTACCCAACGCTTTGTGTGCAGAAAATGTCACGATTTGACTGTAAATCTAACAAAACAGACCAATAAATATTGTCACCAATAGGTTTTCTTGGATCTTGTCATAGTAATTGTATTTTTGTAATTCTATGTGCGTTCTAAATTCTGTTTTATATATTCGTGTCAATGATTTTCTCTTAAATCTTATAAATGTTAATAAATACTTTTGATTTTTCCTAAATTACATATGAACAAAATTATAAACCAAATATATTTCCTTAAAAGAGTATTTGTCGGCCATATGTTTCCTTATATCGAAAGAGGGAGTTGTAGGTGGGGGAATGTTTCTGACTGGCCCCATACCGTACTTTGGAAACACATGTTGCTAATAACATAACAGCCAAGTATGCGCTTAGCTGGATTCAGTTCGTTATGTTGCACTCGATTGCTTTATAACAGAATATTCATTTCTTTAAATGCTGGTGTTATTTGTGGAAGTCGTTTCATTGTTTTGTGTGTTTTCCATTGCACGTAGGAATGCGAGCTCTCTAAATTTAGAAACAAAATGAAAAGAATGCGAGGTGAGGCAAGGTGATAGCGCCAAATAAAAAGAAACTCTTTTTAGGGATATAATATAGATAAAGAAGCATAAACAAGAAAACAATACAACTTATCACGCACACGTGCTCTGTTTCCTGGCTAGAAGCTTTGTACGGTGGACAAGGAGAGGTTGGTTTCAGATATTGTAGAAGGAGAGAAAGTCAAAGTCACAATAATACGTTTGGGATGTCTGAAGACAAAACTATTTATAGCCAAGTGTCTTGAACAATACATTGCAGGAACGTAGAGTTTCGGAGTTTGATACCATCCCACGGGAACTGGGTAGAATATTATCACGCTGTATCCTAGAGACGCGGAACGATGGACCTAAACGTTCAAGGAAAATGTAAACAAACAAGACAGAAATTCCTCACAAAAGATACTATATAATTAGTCGTTATCATGGATAAAAATCTATACCAAACAGTAGCAGCTTTGTCATCCATAGTTGGCCTGATTATTTGTAAAACCGTTACGTAACAGTGTGTGTTTTACTGTATGTTATGGAAAATATTTCCATAACTTACTGGAGGAGGATACAGTCATACTGGAATAGAATATGGATTTATTGGATGAGATTACAGTCGTGCTGGAGGAGGTTCCTGTTGTACTAGAGCTGGCTACAGTTATATAGGGAGAGAATATAGGCCAAAGTGAAGGAGGAGACAATTTGATTGAATGAGATTACAGTCGTACTGGAGGAGGTTCCTGTCGTACTGGAGCTGGATACAGTCGTATAGGAAGAGAATATAGGCCAAAGTGAAGGAGGAGACAATTCAATTGAATGAGATTACAGTCGTACTGGAGGAGGTTCCTGTCTTACTGGAGCTGGATACAGCCGTATAGGAAGAGAATATAGGCCAAAGTGAAGGAGGAGACAATTCAATTGAATGAGATTACAGTCGTACTGGAGGAGGTTCCTGTCGTACTGGAGCTGTATACAGTCGTATAGGAAGAGAATATAGGCCAAAGTGAAGGAGGAGACAATTCAATTGAATGAGATTACAGTCGTACTGGAGGAGGTTCCTGTCGTACTGGAGCTGGCTACAGTCTTATAGGAAGAGAATATAGGCTAAAGTGAAGGGGGAGACAATTCAATTGAATGAGATTACAGTCGTACTGGAGGAGGTTCCTGTCGTACTGGAGCTGGATACAGTCGTATAGGAAGAGAATATAGGCCAAAGGGAAGGAGGAGACAATTCAATTGAATGAGATTACAGTCGTTCTGGAGGAGGTTCCTGTCGCACTGGAGCTGGATACAGTCGTATAGGAAGAGAAGATAGGTCAAAGTGAAGGAGGAGACAATTCAAATGCATGAGATTACAGTCGTACTGGAGGAGGTTCCTGTCGTACTGGAGCTGGATACAGTCGTATAGGAAGAGAAGATAGGTCAAAGTGAAGGAGGAGACAATTCAATTGAATGAGATTACAGTCGTACTGGAGGAGGTTCCTGTCGTACTGGAGCTGTATACAGTCGTATAGGAAGAGAATATAGGCCAAAGTGAAGGAGGAGACAATTCAATTTAATGAGATTACAGTCGTACTGGAGGAGGTTCCTGTCGTACTGGAGCTGGCTACAGTCATATAGGAAGAGAATATAGGCTAAAGTGAAGGGGGAGACAATTCAATTGAATGAGATTACAGTCGTACTGGAGGAGGTTCCTGTCGTACTGGAGCTGTATACAGTCGTATAGGAAGAGAATATAGGCTAAAGTGAAGGGGGAGACAATTCAATTGAATGAGATTACAGTCGTTCTGGAGGAGGTTCCTGTCGCACTGGAGCTGGATACAGTCGTATAGGAAGAGAAGATAGGTCAAAGTGAAGGAGGAGACAATTCAATTGAATGAGATTACAGTCGTACTGGAGGAGTTTCCTGTCGTACTGGAGCTGGATACAGTCGTATAGGGAGAGAATATAGGCCAAAGTGAAGGGGGAGACAATTCAATGGAATGAGATTACAGTCGTACTGGAGGAGTTTCCTGTCGTACTGGAGCTGGATACAGTCGTATAGGAAGAGAATATAGGCCAAAGTGAAGGAGGAGACAATTCAATGGAATGAGATTACAGTCGTACTGGAGGAGGTTCCTGTCGTACTGCAGCTGGTTACAGTCGTATAGGAAGAGAAGATAGGTCAAATTGAAGGAGGAGACAATTAAATTGCATGAGATTACAGTCGTATTTTGGAAAATTAAAAACGCACTAGAGAATGTTACAGTCATACGTTAGTAAGATATTGTTACAGTGGAGGAAGGTATCGCAGTATCGAGCTGTTGCAGGGTGTAGTCCTGCTGAAAGAGGTTAGAGCTATAGTGGAGCAGGAAACACCCATATTGATTAAGAATATATATGACTCACAGCAAACAAGCACTAATCTCCATTACATTTAGGGCGCGTAGCTGATGATGCCTCCTGTTATCCCCGGTAGTGTATGTCTACTTCAGGTAACCAAGCCTGCCTACGTGACCTACTCAGCCCTATCAATGGATCTGTATATCCTTCCTTTATTCCACCCCCTCCCTTAACCTTGTTCTTAAAGCTAAGTGTAGCTGGCAGGCTTGTGATTCGTCACTTTATCCGTCACATCCCATGACAGTAGTGTTTTGCCCATTCTACAATACCTGGCGCAGAATACATAAACCCTTCAAGTAACAGGACACCCTTTGGCCTTGTTATGCCGAGTGAGGACTATGTTTCTGTACCGCGCACAGTTCCTATTTGGTTAGGCGATGACGTCACCGGTGCCAAAATAAACCCTAATGATACAATTACTTTAAAACCTAAAATACAGAAACACATTACTTAGTTTCGAGGAAGATGCAATTATTTTTATGCTGCACAAATTTAATTTTAAAAAATGTCTTGCAAATGACATAATTGCCTAACGATCGCGGCGAGGGTGGAAGCGGTCGTTCGCCGCAAAGCCCGGTGTAATTGGCCTGTTAGCAAACTGTTTAATAAAGGTAATTGTCTGTATAATTCAAGTTAAGACGCCCCCCGCCCAGCTAACGAGACCGCTTCTACTCGCACCCCCCCCCCGTGTAAATGAAGCCGTCCCGTCGCAATTTGTCTTCCCCATTATGTAAATCATGCCCAGGTTTTACGCGAATGTTTTACAAACTACCCTTTACAAACTACCCTCTACTTATCAAATAACCGAGTCAAGAAAGTCTGTTTTCCGTGCCGTTTATTTGCCCCCCTCCTTACATTTCGACACTCTTAAACAATCACAACTTTCAACCAAATTGCATTTCTTGCCCTTTTTAATATTCCGGAAATATCGTTGCTGCTAAACGTGAGGCCATAGAGAGTCTTTCTTAGATTTATGTCGGGCTGTAGAGGATGTATTGGAACCGCACTCTGGGAATTTAATGCTTAATGAATGCTTATGGCGATACTTGCAGACATACATTAATACATATCCATATACTGTATATATATATATGTATATATGTGTGTGTGTGTGTGTGTGTGTGTGTGTGTGTGTGTGTGTGTGTGTGTGTGTGTGTGTGTGTGTGTGTGTGTGTGTGTGTGTGTGTATGTGTGTGTGTGTGTGTGTGTGTGTGTGTGTGTGTGTGTGTGTGTGTGTATGTGTGTGTGTGTGTGTGTGTGTGTGTGTGTGTGTGTGTGTGTGTGTGTTTGTGTGTGTGTGTGGGGTGTGTGTGTGTGTGTGTGTGTGTGTGTGTGTGTGTGTGTGTGTGTGTGTGTGTGTGTGGAAAATACAGTCATGTTTTCATATATTCTCTTCACAAATTCTTCAATCCGTGTAGCTTTTGAGGTAATTAGGTGTTACGGCGAGATACCTTATCATACCCCGATAGAGAGTAGGTGTCCTGTAGGTAAGTGACTTTCCTTGCTGTGACCCTCCCTCACTCCCAGGACTAGGGAGCTTCACATGGCTTCCAAAGATTAGACACCTCAGTTTGATCAAGATAGAGAAGACTGAGCTTCAGATAAGCCCTTGCCACACAAGTCATGATTGCCATCTATTCCGCATGTATCATTATGCCCTTTACTGAGAACTCCGTTCCCCCTTCCGCTCTTAGTACGCAGGCGCGTAACTCAGAGTCTTATGCCTTGTTTTAATCGTGTCCATATATTTAGCCATAAATTGTCCAATACAATTTTGTTCATATTCTTTAAAAACAATGTTAGTTACTGAAACTGTCCGTTGTACCACAGGGAAGTTCTTTATCTCATCTGTTCTTCCCTCTTCCTAGCTTGCAAGAATATGCCGTGCTTCTTTCTTATACAACAAAGTGGTGGTTTAGGTTCCTACCATGGTTCTGGTACATGTCGGCGAAAGATATGCTGTAGGACTTTCAAGGAATTAGTTATAAAATATTTTAAATAATATCAAATTAAATGTTATTTTCTAGACTTTAATGCTTTCGTTTTTTGAAATGAAACCTTTTACGTCATCCCATGTAAAATAATTTCACGTAACTGAAACTGTGTTATGTGACGTCATGACTTAAAAACGCATGCGAGAGTGTATAAGAAACCGAAAATAAACGAATTTTTTCAGAAGTTTTTAGAATGCGAAACACAACTGTTAATTCCAACAATTAAGTTGTCTTCACTTAGAGGTTGTTTGGAGGTTATGTTTAAATATATTTTAATTCAATTTCCTATATATATGATGTAATTTTGTGTTGCCGTGTATATCAGGTGTATACAGCGATGACACTTTCGGCATTGTAAGTTAAATTATATTAGGACATTCCAAATGATTAACCGATAATTAACTTTATCTAAAATTGTGACTTCTTTATATCGATTTGTTGGGTGTATTTAGTTTATTTAATAAAATTTTCAAATACAAATAAAAACCTATAAATATTATACATTGTAAAATTAAAAAATACAAAGACTACATAACGAGTAAATATGCTACATTCATAAAACACCTGATTTTATGTTGTAGGTTATGTGGTAGAACATCTGTTTTAACGCATAGGTTATGTTACTTTATTTATAGTAATTGTAATTATTTTTAAAAAGTAACTAAAATAAAATTTTGATTTGTTGATCTGAGTAGGAAATGACTTTACAAATTTTTGTTTCTATTACATGTTTTATAAAGTACATTGGTAGTAATTGTTTATAAAATAAATTATTTAAGAAGAAAATACGGAATCGCATATTTTCGGGTTGTCAATCAGTGCTGTTATATCGTCAACATTGGGCGAAGGGCGTGATTGTCACGGGTATGGTACAAGAACAAGACGTAGCGAAGGGAACGTGCCACGACGACCCTTCCTTCTTGCAGCCGTGCTAGCGCCGCGGTGTAATTGAATGATCCGACGAAAGTGTTCAGGACGTGAGCAGAGTCCAATTCGGAAGTACAACCCCCCCCCCCCCCCCCGAGCTTTGACGTACTCGCGGAGAAATATGCTAAGCGGAAATACAACTACTGCTCTCGCCACTATTTACGACAATACTTGAGGTTTTAAATATTAAATGCTCTACCTTAGTTTGCCTACTTATGTTTTCAATTCCTTCACACCCTCCTTTTATACACATCTTGTTCACATTTTCAATTGCTAATAAAATTGCTAATCAAATATATATTTTTTTTAACTTGTAGTGAATGACATTTTATATTAATAGGGTCTACAGTTTTTTCAAATAGTAATTCATTAATTATATTTAAGGAATGAATTCTACTTTTCATGGAAGAAAAACGTTTTACAAAAGAGGCAAGTTATGCAATATAGTTATTTCGTCCCATCTAGCATAAAATAAGTGATAACAAATGATTTCATAAAACAGCTGATTTTATGTTATAGGATACGTAGTAGATCAGCTGTTTTAACGCATAGGTTATGTTACTTTATTTACATTAGTAGTGACTATTTAATAAAAAGTAAGTCTAATACATTTTTTCTGTGTCGACTTAAGTGGGAATCGACTTTAAAAAATGTTTCTTTATAGGCTATTACTTGTTTATTGAATAATATTTTAATAACATTTCTTTTACAAAATGTGGGTAATCCACCAGACTGTTAAATAAAATCCAAACAAACAAGTGTTTTACAGAAAATCGAATGCACTATTAGACCGAAATATTTTTGTGTTTTGTGTTTAACGTGGTTTCAATACAGTTAAACCTTCTTAGGAGTCAAAAATGGTTTCATATATAGGATCTTACGAGCAGCGATATTTCGGATCATGGATTTCAGTTCTACGTGAAATTTTAAAAATATATGAAAACCGTTTCAGTATATAAAATATTATAAAGTAATATTACGATGTGGAAAACACTTATTATAAATAAAATTACAAAGTGTATTTATGCAGTAAATGAGTTCAAGAATTGAAATCTCTAGAAGAGATAAATTAAAGATAGAAAAGTAGGAAAAAACTGTCTAAATTAACTCATTAGTTTCAAGGATTCTTAAGTTTTTGCACTTAGACTATGCCTAAAATTTTTTTTTAATTTTGTAATTAATTAAATTTATTAAGTTATCATTAAAAAAATGTTATAATACGTTATTCGAATTTTATAATAAAGGAGTTCACAAATTCAAAATTTAAAAAGTAATAAATTAAATAAACGCCTTAATTAAATAAAAGCGAAAATTACTAATATATCTGTGTGTTTAAGTATTTTTTCATAACATTTTTACCCAACGACAAAATAAACAAATTTATTGTAAACATACAACATGACGCTGTGTAACGTGAATTCATGGAGCTATTGAATGTCTTCAGTAAATTCCCTCTCACCACTTGAGTCACTGCTGCAGAGAAACAGATATTGTTACGAGTTGGATATAACTGTAATACAAAAACAATATCATTCGTGGAAAACATAAATGTAATGTGTGTATAACGCGGCTGGGGCTTGTGTAATTCGATTTGCCCCACCTGAGGCGGTGTATTGATGGAACAACAACACACACGCCTAGTGTTGACATCCTAATCCTATCAGGTTTGCATGCATACTCAACCACTTCGGTTTACCTTATATCGAACAAATCCTGAGGCTTTGGCAGTGCATGTTAGGTTTGTTCGTGTATGTATTTCAATATATTACACAAAACAAATTGTAAAACAATTTAGCATTTATTTATAAATCTATTGACGCTCGCTATCTATCTATTTATATATATATATATATATATATATATATATATATATAACATAGACAGATGGGTAGATATATATATATATGTATATATATATATATATATATATATATATATGTATATATATATATATATATATATATATATATATATATATATACGGTGTATATATAAACTATGCATATAAATATATTTTGCTCATATTTTCAATCGTTATTAAAATACGTTTTTTTTCATCCACTCAAGTTCAAATACATTTTTTAAACTTGTAGTGGATGAGACTTGGTGTTAATGTAGATTTTTTCAAATATTGATTCTTTATTAAATTTACTTGAATAATGTTAGTCTTACAAAATATCTACAAAAGGGGCAAGGTATGCAATTTAGTTGTTTCTCCAATTTGGTTTAAAATAAGTGATAAAATGATTTCATCCAACAGCAGCTTTTATGTTATAGGTTCCATAACAATCTACCCTATGGTAGAACAGCGGTTTTAATGCATATGCTATGTTACTTTATTTATATTAATTGTAATTATTTTATAAAAGTAACTAGGATAAAGTTTTGTTTGTTGACACATATAGGGATTTTATTTTAAATTCATTTTGTTTATATTATTTGCTTTAATTATAGATTGTGATCCTTACTTTCTTTATAGGATTAAAATAAGTTTTAGTTCTGAAAATGTGAAAACACTCTAGGCATGGATTTAAAAAAAAAAATTTATTATGCATTTTTACCACTATATAATTTTATGTCAGTAATAATATCCAGTTTCTAAATGTTGGTTTAGACACCATTCAAGCATAACAGTACTACAGACCTTGTAAAACCACGATACGTACCTTTCAGATAAGCGGCTCTGCTTACTCAAGCCATCATGACCTCCTACTTTTACTACGTGCTCATTTAGTGCTACTTGTATCTGACATACAATTTTTTTATCTGACTTTCTTCAATTTAGCTAAAAGGACAGACAACTCCCTATTATCTCGAAAGGAATGAGGTCCAGTGCAATTATGTCATCCTTACTTCTTGTCTTCCCCCTCTAAGATCATTTACGTTGCCCTTCCGAGAGATGGCTACGTTTATACAACCCCGACAGAGAGTAGGTATACTTCAGGTACGTGACACTGCTCACATGGTGCAAAGATTTCCCCTACAACCTTTACTTGGTGCTTTCGTCTCCCTACCTACCATCCCTACAACCCTTTCTTGTCCTTCGTTAAAGTCTTAATCAAACTGTTTAATCTTCCTTAAACCACAACAAAACATCTTCATTGTTACACGTTATTACTAATGGTAGAGTATCAACTCCTGGTATCAGACGGTTTTATAGGCTGTGATTAAACTGATTGCCTGATAATCACCCCCACCACAACAATGACATTCTCAAATCCTCAATGGCATGGACTCGAGGATATCGCCATGGTTGCTGCCATCAAGGCAACACTAAGGGAATCGTTATCGATTCAAATTGTAAAACCTATCCAAATTCCTTCAATCAATCTAATTGTTCAGTGCTTAACATACTTTATATTAGTGAAAATTGTGATTCAAACAGGACACATTGATTCGCCTAATAAATTTTAATAAAATCAGTACATTAGATGTGTCATGTTTTGGTGCACCTGAACAGAAAATTGTACAAGAAAAATCTTGGAATTAGAGTCACACACTAATACGCCTATATAGTTGTATATACGCGCTGTTATAACTATTTTAGCTTAAATTAAGTGATAACATATGATTTCATAAAACAGCTGGTTTTATGTTATAGGTAATGTGGTAGAACAGCTGTTTTAACTTGTAGAATATTGTACTTGATTTATGCTAGTTAAATATTTAATATTTTTTATCAATAAATAAATATATAAATGTTTTAATAAACCTTATTAAAAATATTTCTATATAATGATAATAAGTTGTATATTTCTATCCCAAGTTTTGTAATGATGACTTCCTGAGGCGCGTCTGACATTTTTAAAATCGATTTCAGTTAAATTCGTTTCGTAACATTTGTATTCAGTGCATTTAATAAAGGTTTTCTATTCGCTACATACTTTTATTACCAACTGGATTCTATTAAATCCTCTATTTACTACATTCTTCAAGTAAAGTATTCGGTTGTGACGTCATTCCCACTGACTGTCTCACTGCAGTTTTATCTTCTAATATTCACTAATAACATGGAAATGTAATACTTCACTGTAATTAAAATTATTCACAAATGTAAGCGTGCGCTTTCGTAAACTAATTGTAAAGATTCTTCTCGTCCATCTCCTTTAATTTGCATTAACTCGGTTTCCCCTTTAAGAAGGTAGGGAGGGTGGATGCAATAATTACATGCGTTCAGAACAGTAGTTCAAGGCCAGGCAGTTAACACGTACCGCGCTGCATTCTCTCGGCATTAAGTGTATTTACATTGCCTATCTTGACGTCATGTACTTACGGGAAATCGTTATTAGACAATCATGAGGAGAGATATAATGACCTTTACCCGTATCATCTGAATATTTAAAAGATAATTTCACTATTCACGTTTGTGTTGTATCGATTATTAAGATTCTCTTGTATTTAATCTTATGTGACCCGCTACGGAGAAGTTTGATATTTGTAGTCAAACAATACAAGTATATACAACACTCACAACAAAAATACATTGTTCTTCAGTAGTTTCTCGATTATCCGAACTAATATGAAACAAAATCTTGTGGATAATCGAAAATTCGGATAAAACGAACTCTACCACACATTTGAGAAGGAAACGTATGGTAAACTGATAAAATTATTGGAAACGTGGTTAGAGATGAGGAAAAAGGCATCTACTGTATTATTAATTGGAAAAAATAAAAATACAAAATAAAAAAGACAATAATAATTGTGAACGTGTTTTTCGTAGTTACTATATGAGAATTCGGATACTGTATATCTTTTATACTACCTCACATAATCCGGAACTCGGTTAATCGGGGTTCGGATAATTGACGCTCTAATATACCATGTTCAGCGCAATGTATTACTCACAGGTTGCTGTGAAAGGAGCCTAGTTGGAAGGCGACTCCGTTAAACCCAGTAGAGAATAAAACTCTTTCAGGTAAGCAACCATGCCTATTCGAAAATATTTCCCTCCACCTCCAGTACAGATGATAGTCCTGTCCCCTACCTTAGCCATGCTTGTTCCACGTTCCTCCCCAATTTTCTGTACTAGAGGGTTTTATGCCTTACCATAAGCCTGTCTATTGTTCTCAATCAATTGGTAGACACCCGTCTTCACCCGACCTAAGAGCAAGTCTGCCCTGATTTCCCCCATTCCCGGTTATAAGCCTTACCTTAGTCCTACCTATTTACATATTCTCTTCCTGATTGCTTTAAAATACAAAAAATTACTTATCCTTTTTTCTACGTTTGCGTCCTTATCACGCAAGTCATGATCCAAAACCACTGTTTGGGTATATTCCTTCGCGATATCTACTATTCAGAATCCTTTCCTCTGCGTGGTGGGCGATATTCACTGGTAGATAGCAAGGATGTGTGAGGAATCCTTACAAGGGGTGCTACAAGCGTTTGTTCCCCATTCCCCAGATCTAGGGAGGTATACAATTCCCTTAACCGATTCCTAGCATCCTGTCTAACAATTCCAACATTCTCATATTTTTATTCCTTTATATAAACTTGTCTTAAAACATAAAAAATAACACAAATTAATTTGAGTTGTAGTAAAGATAAACTGTGTATTGTTTAAAACTTCAAGAAAATTTGCTTTTTTTAAATTTAAACGTAATTTTTCAACGCGTCAGATGTTTTTTTAAAGTAAAGCGACCGTTAAAACTAGAGATCGGGAATTTTATCCAACAGAAAGTTCTAAACACTGAACTACTTTGTATTCAATTCAGAACTGTTAAGTTAGGTGTAAAGGAGTAGCAACGTCTCACCTGATTAATTATATTTAATTTTTCACTGCCCTCTCATCGCTGTTAATCCGCTTACCCAGGGGATCTGCCATCCAGGGGGTCTGCTTAGACCCGCGCATCAATCACAGGGTGTACACGTACACTAAGCTGAAAGGGGATGGCTTCAGCGAACAGGTTAGGTTTACATTTACCATTTACTTAATTGCCTGGTTTTAAAATCATTTTACACAGTCTTTCTATATGGATTCTGTACTCTACTTTAGAAAGTGCCTCCTGTTGTTAAAAGTTTACAGGAGAACATTCTCCTCCTCAATGCTAACTTTATTTAATCTATCTCCTTGAATCCTTATTGCAACGTTTAAGGTTAGGCTTCGTCCTTAGAGGTTAGGTAATGGGTAGACTCTTTCCTACCTATTAAGACAGTTGCTTCAGATATGCTCTCCTGATCACGTGAGCCATGATCATTCCTTCTATTCCAGGTTAGGATCGTTTTACTTTTCTGCCTGGTATTACTAGAAGTGTTTCCCTTTGCCTCCAAGTGGTTCAATAGTCAAATTGAATGGTGGTAATAAATAGAAAACAAAAAGCACTAATAAATAAGACTCTCGGTGAGTAAGAAGGGGATGTGGTAAGCCACGCTGCACTTGTGAACCAAATTCTTCAACATCTACCAGACTGCATAGTTTTACAAACTTACTACTCATGTCTTTACCATTTGTTACACACACACACACACACACACACACACACACACACACACACACACACACACACACACAAATGTGTGTGTATGTGTGTGTGTGTGTGTGTGTGTGTGTGTGTGTGTGTGTGTGTGTGTGTGTGTGTGTGTGTGTGTGTGTGTGTGTGTGTGTGTGTGTGTGTGTGTGTGTGTGTGTGTGTGTGTGTGTGTGTGTGTGTGTGTGTGTGTGTGTGTGTGTGTGTGTGTGTGTGTGTGTGTGTGTGAGTGTGTGTGTGTGTGTGTGTGTGTGTGTGTGTGTGTGTGTGTGTGTGTGTGTGTGTGTGTGTGTGTGTGTGTGTGTGTGTGTGTGTGTGTGTGTGTGATTACTCCATTGTTCTGTTTGTCTTAAACTATCCTTATGACGTCATACAATATCTACAGAATTATCATACTTTGCAGATGCCTTAATTTTCGTCTATTTTCAGTACCCAGTCTTTCCCTTATCCCGATTTTCATTTACCCTTTTTCGCTTTACCCTTTCTTTACTTTTCTTGCAATGGATGAAACAAGGTGTACACCATATTAAGACTCCTTATATAGTAGACTCATATAGAGTAGGTTTCCTCCGGTACGCGTCCAGGAGGACTCCGATGCTATAACACCCCGCTATATCCGCCACCAAGGAGTTTTATCCCTCAATTCTTCTTATATGCACAATCCTTACCTATCCTTCATGGGCGATATTAGTTATACTGATTGCTTAAATGCAAAAAAATATCAATTCTATTTAGTTAAATATTATTTGTGGTATAATACATAAAGCTTACGTGTATTTTAGTTTCTCACAGTCACTCCTCCGATCTGTGAATAGCTGTCTCCAAGCTGGGAGCGCAATTTACACGTCTTTGTAAGCATATTTATTGTCACATTCTGCCGACCCCGATTCCACGTACGACCTCAGTACGTGATATTTTCTCTGTAGCCTATATATTTCTAAATCCTCCAGTACTTCACGTTACAGGTTCACTTTGCATATATATGAAGGGATAAGGTGTAAAGGCAACAATGGCTATCAAGAACCGGTTTTTCATGTTACGGCGCAGATGGTTTCGCCATCTAGAGTGTCATCTTTTAAAGAAAACGTGTAGCCTTTAGGAGTGCAACTTCTTGACGTGTAAGTATTAAAATGAAATTTGCTTACAGTTTATAGTCAGTTCAAACATTCGGAAGTCATTTGTTGTCGTCATAAATAAGAGATTTTTTAGCTCAATCAAATATTGCATTGAAATTTTAAATATACTCGTCCTTACTTTTGTTAGGAATATTTTTATATATTCGAGTATATTTTTCTGACGTTCAAAACATTACAACATTTCCATTTGCTGACGCGTTTCGGAATGACTCCATTTTCAAAACTTATATAGTAATTCCTTAAAGAGTGCTATAGAAAATTGAATTATTCCGAAACGCGTCAAGAAAGAAAACTTTGGAGTATTAGGAAACACAGAAAAATGTACTCAAATAGTCCATACACTAATACTGCATTATTTAAAATTAACTATGCTATTTTATTTTATATAGTTAATTTTCTTTGCAGATGGGTATTTTAGTTAAGTTTAACAGCTACTTTGGCAATTATATTTGGGAAGGATTGGAAGTTATTTTGAATATATGAAAGATTAAGGGTGGAACATATCCCTCCAGGTGGATAATTTATAGGGGATCGTGGCATTAAGTGACCCTAGTTTGCATACTTAAAATAAACCCACTCTATATCCAAGACATAAACATCTTGGATACACTTAAACCATCTTGTAAGAAGAATTATAAAGGAAAAGGACATGGACACCAGGTAGAGGATATATAATGGGAATCATGACATAAATTCTACAGGAACTATAATCCTTTATCCTTCACCAAGGACTTCTCTATTTCCTTTTAAACCTTATGTATTTTCATAGCTCTTTACAATTTTTGTAGACTTTAACCACCGACAAGAATGATCACCGTAAAACGCAACAAATAAACTGTTTACATTTTAATATAATGTTATGAAATTGGAAAGTATTTCTCTACTACAAGACACTATGAAATATTCACCTTGTCTGAATGTTTAACTTGTATCGAGAATTATTCTAAAATCGCGTTCAGTTTGCGCGTTACAGCGCGACTTGCAGACAGTCGATTTCCGGTCTGGCTTGACGGAATGGCAAATTGTCAGTGCGAATCGATCTCTGATACCACCCAACTTGTTGCAAGATGGCCGCCCCCTCTTCTGGTCTTTGTTTCAATCACTTCATTGCCGAGACAACTGCTCAATCACTTAGCCGAAATAAACTGGTTAAACAATATATGTAGGCATTTACTGATACGCCCTTCCTTGCCAAGACAAATTGATCAATCCACTTTATGGATGAACTTGTTACACGTGATTCGTGAACGGCTCGACCTGTCAATCTCGCTTTACCCTGATACGAGAGTTGCGCTTTGCTCTTACAAACGTTTTATGAGTTAATAAAAGAACTAACAAGTTTAGTAAAATAGACCCAAATGTGTAATACATTTTTCTTTTTGGCAAAACTTTTATCACCTCACATAACCTAAATACAGCGTGGAAGGTTATCCCAAAGACTGAAACGAAGGGAAAGAAACAAACTGTCTAGGTCAAGTACGCAACACTTATCACGCGAGCCATAATACTCTTATTCCCCTAAGTAATGTGTTAGTATGTCCTTCCCTCAATGCTGTCTTTACATCACTTAACCTTAGTAGGTAGGGATTGCGGATGGTAAGTAGACAGTTATGATGCTTGTAGTCTTTCGATTAAATGAAGCCTGCCATTGTTGGCTCTACACTACAGCGGGCGGCTACCTACATCAAACGAACCCAATGGTCTCAAGGATCCAGGTCTATCCCAAGGGGATTAAGTGAGTCACCTGGATCGTTGCTAAGACTCGAAGAATCAGTATGTAAGAGCTCAGGGGTCTGACTATAAGGTCACCCTATCTACCCTTGGGACGAGACGAGTATCTCCTGCCCTCAGAATACTCCTATCATTATTTCGGAGCTTTAGCCGCCGACTGTTAGGCGTACCTAAGGGCTGGACTCTCAGAATGGGATCTTAGACAGTAAAGACTTCACTCAGCCCAATATTTCTTGAATAGACAATCCAGCTAACTGGTCGATACCCCTGAAGAGTTAGGCAACTCGGCCGGCAAGCAGACACCCCTGGACAGCAAGTATTCACCACGATATAAACACGCAAAGAGTAAAGGTTTACTCCAACAATGGTATCAAGTCCGAGCTACCGATGTTTGTTACTCCCAGTAAAGTGACCTGACCTTTTCTTATAGTCATATAACATTTGAAGGAAAATAGATAATATAGTAAAGTTATATATATTATTCAAAGGAATTTAATGTTTCACATTTATTCATCCGGCCAACATTTATTTATTTAGTGCAAAAAGTATGTGGCAAAAGTGTTTCCCCCCAAAATTACAGACTTTCGAGAGTGGATAGCGCGAAAACTATAAAAGACATCGTAAATCTTAACTTAATAAAACATGGGGCAAATTTTAGGACGGAGTGGTCATCTCACTAGGACGCATAGTTACCGAGATTTAATTAGAAAACCGAAAAATGGGGCCTTCAAACCCTCTCCTCCCCAGTTCAAATGCTACGGGCGGGGACTTTTGAAAAGTTCCCCTCCTAACACTAGTCCAAACAAAGTTACGAAGTCAAAAATTGTATTCCAAACATTTCCCTCCGTACATTATTTTGAGCATTCGTTGCCTGGGCTATTAGTCTTTCAAAGCACACTTGAAGTTTTGACATTTTCCTAAATCCCCAAATGAGTATATATGTCAAAACTCAATACAATTTTTATTTGGAAAAACCTTTTCCTTATTTTATAAACAATAATAGTAAATTTAGTGATCGGCTTGGGAGAAAACAAACAAAACCCACGGGTCGAGCATGTGACAAAAATATAAAACTTTTACTTATAAACACATGCTGGGATTGTATTAAAATATTTCTTGTGCAAGAAACATTTAATTTTTCTCAATCAGAATATTTGTTTATCTTTAAGGGAGATTTTTATAATAATTTCCCTCATTTACATAAAATAACATTAATTTAATTAATTATTTATGGAATTTGTGCATGCGTATCGATGGTTACAGTCAAACTTTTTAAATAAATTTCAAGTTAACAAATGTTACAACCAGAGAACCAAATAAGATCAATAAGGCAGTAATCATGTATAGTAGGCAAAGAATTCAATTGCCCAGTATAATCCGAAGCTGGTAGAATATTTACCGATGTTCCCCGTGCTTCTACCCCAATCCTACAACGGATGTATGTGCATATATTGGGTCCCCGCTCGGCTCCCGGTACACTCAAGTGCAAAAGTGTTTCCGTTTTAGTTAGGCAGGGTATTTAGGTGATTTCTATGGTGGATATAGTCGTAGAGTTATTTATTTAAATTCTTTATGGGATCTTCGCTTAGTGATTGCCTAGCAGGACGATGCTTGGCAGTGCTGGAACCGAGGGACTTTCAAATTGGGTGTACCTAGGCCATAGTATATCTACTAAGCGACACTGCCCACTTGAGCCATGATTCTCTAATATTCAACTATCTTTAAAATACGTCGTACACAACTAAGTTTTTAGTTAATAAAGCCTATCTATCGATTTTTATTTAAGGAATTAATTTTTTTTAAACTAAACATGACTTGATTTTCATGATTTCCAATTATTAGGATAAGTGTGAGATGTTTACTTATATTTTACGTATGTACTTTATTAATTTTTTCCCAAGTATCTAGTTCTGCCCACGTGACGTGACAACTTTCTCTCGTTTCAACTGACCCTCACCTAGCCCTTAACAAACTCCACCTAGCTTTTATTGCCCCTTATGCTCCCGAAATAGTGTACGCGACCATGCACTCATGTTGGGATGATCTTCCCCTATATCACAAAGAGCTTTTATATCCTCACCCTTAACTTATTTATTCACAGTAATTCTTTATCCTTCATAGTGATTATAGTTACACTAACGTCCCAGAAATATACAAAATTAAATCCTTTAGAAACGTAAATAGGCGTAGGATTCGACCGCTTCAAATTCTGCACCAATCTATTTATGAACCTTTTTTATTTTTTAACACCAACCTAAATCAATAAGTTAATATTTACATCGCCGTCATTGATGGAAACGAGAGACAGAAGTGACGCCATAAATGTCACGTGACGATAATTACACCTTCTGCGTGGACAAGAAGTGCTGGCAATGTTCGCCTATCAAAGCGACAATTTTCCAGAGTTAAAAGCACTCTTGGCGCTTCAACTGAAGTGGGCCGGTTCCGGAAAGCTGGGGTTTTTTCGTTCATAGCGTACAGGTCGAAAAGGAACTTAGAGTTGTTAAAAGTTATAGGACGACATGTTTGTAAACGTTTAACAAGCAAAGTTGGAAAGAAAAAGTTTCGTTAACTGGCCGGCATTAAAAGTTCTGACTACTGGCGTTCTCGGCGTGCCTACTTTAGGAGATTTTAATGTCGGCTATTATCCTATTTCAGTATCTACAAAATATCTATTGTAAGGCAATTTCAAATTAAAACCAATAATTACACGTGCAATTGCTTTAGGCGTGTTTCTACGTCTCGCATTAAGTAATAGGACTTTTACAAGTATATTTTGTTTTTCATGCATAAACTACCCGTGCAAGATCAATATATTCGTCTCTTGCGTTCTTTCTCTTATGGAACAATAAAAAAACCCCTTACTTTTTTATTTCCTAGAATAATTTCTCCAGAAGATTGTTTTTCTGGGAACAGAATTCGGAATATGTAATATAGACTTTGACAGAGTAGAATATAATACATAAAACATTCGAGAGAACGGAGAGAGAGAGAGGAGACGCGTGTGTGAGTGTGTGCCGTCGGAAATCGCGTCGCCATGGCAACAAGTGTGTGCAACAGAGACAACACGTCTCCGGAGATATTTCCCTTGTTACTGCTCCCATTCTCAATATACAGCATGTGGAATGGTATGGAAAAATAATGCCAACTCCCTTCTATCTCTTTTATATATATATTTTGCAGAAAAAACAACATAAAGATCCATGCATTATATTTACGCGAGAGAACGGCTCGTACTGGCTACGGGAACCTCTTCAGACTGTTGGCTTCGTAAACGTTTTTCTCCCTGCGATGTTTCAGAGCGTTAATTGTTTTTACCTTTAGCGCTGCTCAAGGTGTCGTCATTTCTGATCGGTAATTGCTCTTATGGTTGCATGACGTTACGATGCAAATATTGAGTTACCTTTAGAAACAGTGCAACGTGGGTTTCATCCCTCCAAAATACCTTTAAACGAGGTGTAAATAATACCATAAGGTAATTGCTCTTATGGTCGCATGACGTTACGATGCAAATATTGAGTTATCTTTAGAAACAGTGCAACGTGGGTTTCATCCCTCCAAAATACCTTTAAACGAGGTGTAAATAATACCATAAGGTAATTGCTCTTATGGTTGCATGACGTTACGATGCAAATATTGAGTTATCTTTAGAAACAGTGCAACGTGGGTTTCATCCCTCCAAAATACCTTTAAACGAGGTGTAAATAATACCATAAGGTAATTGCTCTTATGGTCGCATGACGTTACGATGCAAATATTGAGTTATCTTTAGAAACAGTGCAACGTGGGTTTCATCCCTCCAAAATACCTTTAAACGAGGTGTAAATAATACCATAAGGTAATTGCTCTTATGGTTGCATGACGTTACGATGCAAATATTGAGTTATCTTTAGAAACAGTGCAACGTGGGTTTCATCCCTCCAAAATACCTTTAAACGAGGTGTAAATAATACCATAAGGTAATTGCTCTTATGGTTGCATGACGTTACGATGCAAATATTGAGTTATCTTTAGAAACAGTGCAACGTGGGTTTCATCCCTCCAAAATACCTTTAAACGAGGTGTAAATAATACCATAAGGTAATTGCTCTTATGGTTGCATGACGTTACGATGCAAATATTGAGTTATCTTTAGAAACAGTGCAACGTGGGTTTCATCCCTCCAAAATACCTTTAAACGAGGTGTAAATAATACCATAAGGTAATTGCTCTTATGGTTGCATGACGTTACGATGCAAATATTGAGTTATCTTTAGAAACAGTGCAACGTGGGTTTCATCCCTCCAAAATACCTTTAAACGAGGTGTAAATAATACCATAAGGTAATTGCTCTTATGGTTGCATGACGTTACGATGCAAATATTGAGTTATCTTTAGAAACAGTGCAACGTGGGTTTCATCCCTCCAAAATACCTTTAAACGAGGTGTAAATAATACCATAAGGTAATTGCTCTTATGGTTGCATGACGTTACGATGCAAATATTGAGTTATCTTTAGAAACAGTGCAACGTGG
>JBAIZL010000005.1:31451074-31608574 GCA_036971475.1 Prosapia bicincta
AAGCTATTCTGGATAACTACATTTCCAAGTGGTCAGTATCTTTTGCTTAGTCACAACTCCCCTTCCTTCCTTAGGGGTGTATCCAGTATGCATTTCTTTGCCCCCTAGCCTGCCTACCTAAAATATTTCCAATAATTAGGGTTGGTCATTATGTCCTGTCAAACGGTAACTGCTGTTCATTGATCTTTCTCCTACAACGTATGCAGGGGACCGGACGGAGAGCCCCACGACCCCTCTATATCGTCTACCAGGGGGTGCTTTCTCTTATTTCAGTACAACCTATATTAACAATTCTCTTCTTCCTATGCGCGATTATATTTTACCTGTTTGTACCCCTAAAGGTAAAAACATAAGTTACTTTCTTGATCCCTTCAAACACACAAAATAAAAAAAGTCATAAAATTTAAAAGCCCACTCTAGACCACATACAAACCAAAACATGTAAAAGTGTGTTATATGATACTGGGGTTGCATTTGAAGGCACACGATAGCATATCGTGTCGCCCTTATCAAGGAGCTAAGCTGACAAAGTCTCTGAATAAGATTTCCTGCCAGGCGTAACGATTCCGAGCAGAATCATGTGTGAGCGGGGAAACACATCATGTCGGGTCGGCATTCCATTTCGAGCCTTATCTCGTCGCCGCACGCCCTCCCCCGGTCCTACCCATGATTTATTCCCGGTCTGAGAAATATTCCCGCTGAAACTAAATTCGGCGGGAACCAGTTATCTAAAATAATAGGTATTGCAGGTAAAATGTACAAAGTTCTTTTAAAAACGCTCAACACTAAAATCGCAAGCTCATCATATATTTGGAAACGAATTCTATCCGCGTAAACCTCTTATGGAAACTGTGTTCCATTTCACAGCAAATATATTTATTGCATCCGTTCTTGTATTTTATATATTCAGATTCGAAATCTATTGTTCCAGAGAAACATAAACTTGCTGCATATTGTTGTAGAAAAAGCTATGCACTTTAATTAATATATTACTTATTTTAAGCGCCACGCTCTAACACATCTGTATAGTATGCGCTTGGATACAGCTATTTTAGCTTAAATTACGCTATAACATATGATTTCATACAACAGCTGATTTTATGTTATAGGTTATCTTGTAGAACAGCTGTTTCAGCGTATAGGTTATGTTACTTTACAGTTTGTAAGTATTAAGTTGAAATATGATTAACTATTATTTTTTATTAAATATTAAATACATTGATTTATATTACAACTACCCTCATCGCATATTATTCATTAATATGATGAGGTAGATTTTTTATTCCAATCTTACCATGTGTTCATACTCTCCCTACATATGCTATATTTATACATCTTGTTCAAATTTTCAGTCGTTAATAAGTAAAACAATTTTCAATCACCCACTCAAGTTCAAATATATTTCTCCATAACTTGTAGTGGAGGACTCCTCATGGTAATACAGTTTTTAAAATATTAATTCATTATTTAACTTTAATGAATTAGTTTTATTTTTATATGCAGAAAAACCTTTCACAAAATGGCCAAGTCATGCAATATAGTTATTTCGTCTAATTTGGCTTAAAATAAGTGATATCATATGATTTCATAAAACAGCTGATGTTATGTTATAGGCTATGTAGTAGAACAGTTGTTTTAAGGCATGGGTTATGATTACTTATAATTATTATATGTTTAATAAAAAGTAATATAAAGTAAATAAAGTCTCTAATAAAATTGGTCTTTATTGACTTAAGAAGGAATTGACTTTAAAGAATCTTTGTTTATATTACTTGTTTAGATAAAAACAAGTCTGCCACTATTAAAGAACCTATTTCCAATAAACGTAACTAAAACGGGGCAGGTATGGACATATAAACACTATTACTACAGAAACTTTCACTTTAATAGTTCAACTCTCACTGAATCATCTTTGAGTTACAAAGGACCGGAAGTCAGTCCCCACTTCTTACGGTTAGTTTGCTTCTTTTGACTCTAGCACGTTTTGCCTAACCCTTTTACTACGAGCTGCAGATTTACGTGACTTACTATAGACACCCAAAGTCAATAAGGATATAGTCAATTTAAATATTAATGCAAAAAGTAGATTCTTTCTCTTCATGTTTATTTGAAATGTTTGTAACTTACTTTTATAATATCAGGGCAATGTAGTTATAGTGTAAACCTATGTATTTCCAAATAAGTTGTCACTGGCGTGGTGGAGATCCACTTACCTGCTCGGTGCAGAAAAGGCTTTACATTCGATGGGAAAAGGAGTAATTCAAAAAACGTGTACTTTCTTGATTGACATGGAGGTAACCTAGCCGCCATTGCCCGTAAGTGTGTGGGGTCTCTTGGGAGACTGGAGAGTCGGGGGAGGAAAGTATGTGAACGAGTGAAATTGTTACTTGTATCTGACGAGCAAATAGAATTTACATGTTCTGCTGCTCGACTCTTTGCTGAATGCGCTGCGCTCTCCTTTCCCCGCATCTTTGCATCTAGTGTATTCGTTGAAGAAACATTTTCCTAAATACATTTAAAAAAATATAATTTATTAAATAGAAGTGACTAAACTAAATTTATGTACAAATGGAACGTTATAGTATCTATCTAACTAACAATAATATCTGTCTATCTATTTATAATTTCACTCTCTCTCTCTCTCTCTCTCTCTCTCTCTCTCTCTCTCTCTCTCTATGTATGTATATATAGATATTTATATATATATATATATATATATATATATATATATATATATATATATATATAAAGTCAATTCCTAATTAAATCAAAAAACAAACATTTTATTTAAATTTTTTTAATTTTATAATTACAATTAATATAAACATATATATACAGAATATGTCACAAAAACAATAATAAGTGGCAGAGTAGAAAGCTAGTTTCCTTGCAATTTTCCATTTTCCTTTCTGTGCATGGTGTTGAACTATATTTTTTGTTTCTTACTATTTATACGCTTTCTGTTTTCGGCGGTTGCATTGTGTTGTAGTTTCTTTTCGTTTCCTTTTGGCATTTACCGTTTGTGAAGTAAGGTTCGATACCGGTAATCCTTTTGGTTTGTTTATTTTATTCTTTTCATTTATATTTAATCCTACAGCATTATTTATGATACTGTGTGGTAACCATGACAACAATTTAAGGCTGTAAAATGCAGGTTCAGATAACAACCAGATGGAGGCAAAAGGAAAATTCATATACATCTTTGATAAATCATTTCTAGCTGTACGAAAGTAGACTCAGTGCCCAAGTCCCTAGACTTTGAACAGGAAGATACTCAGTCGAACCCTATCTAGACCAACAAATGTTTATAATTTAATTATTGAATAAATAATTGAAATAATTGTGTTAACATCAATTGTCGTTCACTATAGGTTTAAAAAAATGTATTTAATCTTGATTGGATGAATAAAACATCGTTTATTAAATATTGAAAATTTGTACAAGATATATATATATCTTGTATATATATACAAGATTATATATATATAAGGAGAGTGTGAGCTAATAGAAGGAATTGAATAAAATATATACCTGTACGTCTTCTAGTAGATATTAATAGTAATGGAAACATGTCACCTTCCAACTAAGGGTCGATGTTTTATTACATTTTTAGAGTACTCAAATTACTTCATTCTATCTTGAATCTAAACTTTGGCTGATTCACCCTTACATGAAAATCTTTTCCCACACACATTAATTCCAAATATCTACCTGATAGTCTAAACTAGGTACTTCGGGAACATGATCCATTTTATTTTAGTAAATAGGGAGGTGATTGATCTTTACAAGATGGCCTCTCTACGATTAGGAATGGTGTAGGTAAATATCTAATACGCGTTTCGTCAAAGTATGCCGTGATGTTTTCCCACAATCTAAACATGACACGGGGTATACTGGTCTTCCTACAGGACAAGGACTTTCCTATTTGGACGACTTATATGCATGGTCGATCAATACATATATAGATGGATGGAATCCAACATCTAGGAGGAATATTAGTAGTCAACGTCACTCTTCTCTGATACGCCGACCATTAAAGATGTCAATCCAGCAGAAACCAGTCGCCAACCCATTGTTTCTCCTCTTCATGCTCAGGGCAGCACCGCGGGTGGTGTTCCTCCATGAGATCCACTTCACGCAACGGACAGGAGGGGTTGATATAGATGTGCTGCAAGGTAATCATGGGCAGTGGTTAGTGGTTAGTGTTTCCACGTGGGTGCTTCCTGTTGAAACTATATTTGCTATGAAGGAGGAGATGTTTTCGCTAAGTAAGTCAGACCTTTTTGCATAATACGTATTCAGATAATAGCAGAAACTTTAGTTACTAAAACGGTTTCAGTGATTGTTTCATCCCCTATTTTTGTTATATGCCTGCTATGTCAGTACCAGATATTATTAGCCTAAACTTGTCCCTCTTAAACTAAAATATAACCAAATGCTGTCATATGCCTGCTATATCCCTTCCAGATAATAATAGAATAAATTTGTCTCTCTTAAACGAAAATATGAGCCAATGTAATGCTTTCTCCTACAGCTTGAGGGATATCACGTGACTATTTATACTTAATTCGTACTATAGGTAATAAGTATTACTTTTGTAATATTTGTCTTGCGTTTTTTGGCTTGTAAAGTTACTCTGTGAGTAACTAACTTTGATCGAAAAACCCTGCACCTCCTATTTTGAATATTTAAACAATTAATATTAAAAAAAAAAAAAATTCAAATCAGTTTCTACTTAGCTGAAAAAAGAAAACTTTCATTTTATTTTATTTTTATTAAATAATTACATTTATTATAAATAAAGTAACATAACCTATCCGTTAAAACATCTGTTGCAAAACATAACCTATAACATAAAATCAGCTGTTTTATGAAATCTAATGTTATCAATTATTTTAAGCCATGAAATAACTATATTGCATACTTTGCCCCTTTTATAAAAAGTTTTGTTCCCATATAAAACTAAAATTATTTCATTAAATTTTTAATTAAATTAATTATTAATTAATTCACTAATAAACACATTAATTAATTATATGGATGACATGAAATAATTTATATGGAAGTGTTTCTCCCATATAAAACTAAAATTATTAATCAAATTAAATCAATGAAACTGTATTAACATCAAATGTCATCTACTACACGTTTTAAAAAATATATTTCAAAATGAATGGATGAGTAAAAAGTATTTTATTAACGACTAAATATTTTAACAAGATACACACACACACACACACACACACACACACATACACATACACACACACATATTATATATATATATATATATATATATATATATATATATATATATATATTTATATATATATATATACATGTATATATACATACATGTATATATACACACATGTATATATATATATATATATATATATATATATATATATATCGCAATGTATTCTTGTGTATTAATAAAGAACATAAGTCAAAATACAAATACAAGAATTATAATTGAATTTACAATTCAATTTAAATTCAATTATAATTCTTGTATTTGTATTTTGACTTATGTTCATTATATATATATATATATATATATATATATATATATATATATATATGTGTGTGTGTGTGTGTATGTGTGTGTGTGTGTGTGTGTGTGTGTGTGTGTGTGTGTGTATAAACTGAGTCCCTGATCTATACGTCTCAATAGATTATGTAATTTTGCAAATATATACTAACTTTTTTTATAATTCGTTTCACCATTTTGAACTCTAATCATAATTTTTTACAATACTTATGACAAGCATGAAACTTTACTGTAGTGACGTAAGTGTGATGACGCTTGTTTATAAAACAGAAACATTTCTCACTTGTGAGAACGTAATGACGCTCACATTTTCCATTTCTAAGCTCCGTTACAATTTCCAGTAAATAATTTGTTTTCTTTCGTATTTTTCAAATTCCTGCAATATCGGTTTAACAATTATTTCAAAAAGCTCAAATATTTGTATGTAGCTTTATCCCGTAAGGCTGCAAATCTAAACACGTCTCCAGGATACAGGAGGAACCTTGATTCCCCTAATAGGACAGGCCTACGCTTCGTTTGAGAGAACCGATATCGCCTTGAAGTGAACAGAACAGCCCGGTGGGTGGAAGGGGTTCGCCTGCTATTCCTTCTTACTCGTTCTTTTTGCATCAGCAGTCTTTGAGGAAATTCGATTGGACCCGTGCACGGTGTATAGGAGCAGGACATGTAAATCTGAGGAGCGCATGTGAGCGGTACAGTCCGTGCAAAAACTATTGCTCCTAATGGCTTCGGTGGAAACATCTTTGCAAAGGGGAAATATTTACATCACAGGAAACCCCTCAGATGTACTATAAACAAATATACTATTTTTAATGAGAAATATTTTTAAAATCCAAAATGCTTTAAACATTATATGCCTTTTACATTTTAGCAACTACTTTTTTAACTCAACTTTTCAAAAAAATTATGATCTGAAAATCACTTATAACATTGCTACTATGTCTTCAGTTTTATAATTTATTTAATTCCTTCTATTAGTTCACGCTCTCCTTGTATAGATCTTGTTTGAATTTTCAATCGTTAATAAAATACTCTTTATTCATCCACTCAAGCTTAAACTTATAGTGGGTGACACTTGATGATAATATAATTTTTCAAGTAATAATTCATCAATTACGTTAATTGAATAAAGTTTAGATTTGTATGGGAGAAATTCTTTCACACACACACACACACACACTCACTAACACACACACACACACACACTCTCTCACAAACACACTCACACACACACTCACACACACACACACACACACTCACACACACACACACTCTCTCTCTCTCTCTCTCTCTCTCTCTATAT
Organism: Prosapia bicincta; assembly: GCA_036971475.1. Taxonomy (NCBI): domain Eukaryota; kingdom Metazoa; phylum Arthropoda; class Insecta; order Hemiptera; family Cercopidae; genus Prosapia; species Prosapia bicincta. Next base: position 31,457,932 of record JBAIZL010000005.1, read on the forward strand.
ATATATATATATATATATATATATATATATATATATATATATATGTGTGTGTGTGTGTGTGTATTTTAAACAACATAAGTTATTCAAATACAAGAATATTCTTGTATTTGAATAACTTATGTTGTTTTAAATTATTAAACAAGAAAACATATTATATATATATATATATATATATATATATATATATATATATATTATATAATTATAAAAACGGCGGGTTCTGTTAATGAATATGTTGCTATTTTTATACTTTAAAACGTCCGTTATAATGTTATAAAAAATACGTTATGAATACTGTTTTAAGTTGGCCGTTGCCATGAAAATACTGCAATCTTGACTGCCAACGCACCGTCAGCCTTCACGGTGTCTCATCGTCCTAGTTATTTCCGGATTACCCCGGGAATTCAGTGCTAGCGAAATGATGTACACTCTGATACGGGGAACGATTCGATAGATCCATTTGTCATAAATTCCACCCTTAGAAATAAGAAGGGGATTGTTTATATGTATGTTGTAGAGGGGCGGGCGGAGGGTAGCCGACGTGGATAGATGGGAAAAGCTGTCGATATACAAGAAAGATTCATTCTTGGAATATATTATTTAAAATGAACTGTAGATTGTGACGTCATCTGATGTTGGAAATTTCACGCGTCGGTTAGGTACAATGGCTAGGACTAACTGTGTAAGGACGAGGTAGAAAATATTTATAAAAACATGTTATAAGTGCATTTGTGTTTCTACAGCAATTGGTGTAAGCGCTAAGTGCCTACTGTGATGGGTGTAACTTCCATGTAAGAAAGCACCTAACACAACGCGCATTCAACAATAAACCAACATATTAAAAATAAATAAAACATACAGGCATATCACTGTTAACATTAAAGATATTCACCGATCAGCTGGTAGAAACAAGTTTATTCTAGGTAAGCGACTCTTACTACATCATGCTGCATAGTAATATCGCCGTATTACTAATACCAGGGAGTCAATACTTTCTTACTTTAGTCCTATGTAATTCCTCTTAATCCGGGTAGACATCTATTTTTATGGCCCCAAAGAGCGTAGGTATGTTGAGGTACTCGACCGATCACATGTAAGGATCGCTCAGTTTCCTCTACTACCTTCTTCATATCATAACCACAAGCCTTTCCTATTCTTCTAGGGAATAGCAGTCACGCCCGCTGATCGTAATATATAGACTACTCAACACAATAACAAACTCTTTTATTTAAACTTTGCTTGACACCTGTTTCTACTAGCAAGTTGGTCTAACTTCAGGGGTAGGTTTGTTCAGACGAGCAATAATTTCCCCTACTTGTACCAGGGAAGCATTTTGTTACTTCCTCATCTTAGCATAACACCTACCCACCCTTGATCTTCTTCCTGCATAAGTAGTCATGTCCACTTTCGGATGTCACAGATGACTCTTGTTTATCCCTTTATCTCAGAGCTGCATCCTTTATCTTGCGATGCCATAATGTTTCCAATTTCTAGCACCAGCATAACATATTCTACCTCATATAATACTTTTCTTACATTGTTACGTAACGGAATACAGCACATAGGTAACCACCTTTAGCGAATGCTTCCGGTAAGTGGTAAACACTCTCCCTTAACTCGGTAAGCTCTGCCCAAATGAAGGCATAATTTTCCCGGTCTCTAGTACCGGAGGACAATTATTTTTCTTGGTTACTCTCACCTTTTCTACCCCCCCTTGATATTCTTTTTCTTTGTGGGGTACATAGAGTAGACACGTCAATATGTCCCCAATAGAGTATATTTACTTTTTGTGCGTACCCCTACAACTAGTGCCCCTTCTTCGTTCTAGGCTGTTTGTTGGCCTTGACCTAGTTATATCTACTACTCACAATTTCTTCCTCTCCACCAGAGCCGATAATAGCCAAACCAATAACCTTTAAAGTATAAAAGGTATAATAATAAGTATCTTTCCTTTCCCAAAAAGAAGTCTCCATTTTTGCTATATAAAAGTAACGTGCGATTAACAGTTACAACTTCTTGATTGATGTTTTTAATAATCGACTCTAGATCAAACATCGTTTTTAGACACTCAAATATCTTATAAAAATATATTTTAGTGAGAATTATTACTTAGTTTTATTTTTGTAAAGTTAATGAAGAACTGTTTTTTTTTCAATGTTTACCGTTATCATCGCTTTCATATTGTATTGGGCGTAATCCAAATAAGGAGCTCTCCAGACGAGCCTAGATACTCCTGGGAGCGTACAGTTGTGAGACTTTTCTCAATGTGCACACATCAAAATGATATTACTCGCGAGTACTCGGCTGCTTCCCTCACGAAGGATTACCTCCCCTTCCTACTTCCTCTCCTTCTCCCCTGTCTCTATCTCTTTACTGAGTGATAATACATCACCGTTCTATATCCCTCTCCCTCTACACGTATCACAGAGACTTGAACAAGGAGTATAAAAGTTAATCTATCGTCCGATAGACATTTTATAATGGAGCTTATTCAACTTTTACTATTTCCAGTCCATTATTCAAACCGTTCTTTACAGGAAATTTTAATTTTCAAAAATAATTCCTGTTTTAATATTACGATTTTTTAAATTTCAGTTTTGTAATGAAAATGAGAGGCAAAAACGTAAGTCTATTTCTCTGCCATGAGTAAGACTTACCTAGCCCTATCTCAGTATTCATATTACACCAACAGTGTGGACTACTTAGTGTCACTCAGGCACTTTATTATAAGTGATGCATTAACAAGGTCACAGTCTAATGTTGCACCTTGTTTTTAGTCACCTATGCGCGAACTTGGATACGTTAGTTATGGAGTCACCCCAATATATGTCTCTATATCTTGTTAATATTGTCTACCCTTATTTCCTATCTTGGGGCTTGGGGAGTATTTACTAAACTTTTTGATCGCCAATTTAGTCTTCCAATTCCTTCTATTAGTTCAAATACATCTCATATATATATATATATATATATATATATATATATATATATATATATATATATATATATGTGTGTTGTGTGTGTGTGTGTGTGTGTGTGTATGTGTGTGTGTGTGTGTGTGTGTGTGTGTGTGTGTGTGTGTGTGTGTGTGTGTGTGTGTGTGTGTGTGTGTGTGTGTGTGTGTGTGTGTGTGTGTGTGTGTGTGTGTGTGTGTGTGTGTGTGTGTGTGTGTGTGTGTGTATGTGTGTGTGTGTGTGTGTGTGTGTGTGTGTGTGTGTGTGTGTGTGTGTGTGTGTGTGTGTGTGTGTGTGTGTGTGTGTGTGTGTGTGTGTCTGTGTGTGTGTGTGTGTGTGTGTGTGTGTGTGTGTGTGTGTGTGTGTGTGTCTGTGTGTGTGTGTGTGTGTGTGTGTGTGTGTGTGTGTGTGTGTGTGTGTGTGTGTGTGTGTGTGTGTGTGTGTGTGTGTGTGTGTGTGTACAATCTTGTTCAAATTTTTAATCGTTAATAAAATACTTTTTGTTCATCCGCTCAAGTTCAAACACATTTTTTTTAAAGTTGTAATAAAGGACCTTTGATGTTATTACAGTTTTTCAAATAATAATTCATGAATTAAATTTAATGAATTCATTTAAATTTTATATGAGATAAAATCTTTTCACAAAAGGGGGCAAAGTATGCAATATATAGTTATTTCGTCCCATTAGGATTAAAATAAGTAATAACATATTGTTTCATAAAACAACTGATTTTAGGTCAAAGGTTATGGGTAAAACAACTATTTTAACGCATAGGTTTGTTACTTTATTTATATTAATTGTAATTATTTGTTAAAAATTAACTAAAATAAAATTTTTGCTCTATTGACCTATCAGTATATCACGATTAAAGATGTAAATAATAAAGATGTCTCTTGGTTATCCATATGTTTTAAACTGTCAACCCAAATTATAGCTAATCTAAGACATTTTTCGCTGAAATTATTTCAACATAAACACAACACCGACAGAACCACGCGCCGAGTAACACATGCATGGCTACAGCGTTCTGGATTCGTGTAACAAAATCTGAAAATTCATTTTCATTTTGCAACTGATTTTGCTTTCATACGAATTTAATCTGAGGAGCGCTTCGCTTATCGAGTTGGGTTCGTCTTTGCTAAAGGGAATCTGAATAGATATAAAATATGATCCTAATACTCGTTGATTCCTGTGGCGTATTCAGATATAATATGGGGCTGATTATGGTGTTCTCTTTGTGCACGCGGCGCCGCGCCTTGCAAGAAACGAATTAATTATACTTAAAGAGAAAATTCTTGGATATTATATGTATTTAATTTAATAATATTAATAAAATTGTTTCTAAGAAAATAAATATGAAAAGGTTTCAAAAGAAATCATATTGATTATAAAAGATATATAACATGGATCTATTACTTAAATTTTTAAAAATATTTATTTAATTTATTATTGTTTAAAATTGTGTAGCGTCACTGTAGGTTTTGCTATCTCTTTTTTTAAACAAGCGATGGATATGTTGTCTTTTATTTCATCATTTAAGTAACTGATGGATTTGGTTTTAGTTATCTCTTTTTTAAGTTCGAGAGATTTCGTTTCTGTTATCTCATCATTTAGGCGGGCGATGGATTTGGATTTAGTTATCTCTTTTTTAAGTCTCGAGAGATTTCGTTTCTGTTATCTCATCATTTAGGCGAGCGATGGATTTGGATTTACTTATCTCTTTTTAATTTTCCATGGATTTGGTTTCTAATATTTTTTTCATGTAAGTGGGCATTAAATTTGGTTTTTGTTAATTCTTCATAAGTTTAAGTGCGCGATGGATTTGGCTTCTGTTATCTATTTTTTAAGCTTCGATGAATTTGGTTTCTGTTATCTCTTCATATAAAGGTTGGTTTCTGTTTAACTCTTATTTTTAAGCGGCTGTGGGATTTGGTCTTCAGCTACAACTCACACAAACTTGTTAATAATTAAACAAGAAGTATCCTCGCTACAATTACTTAAATCACTTTAATAAAATGAAATTTTTGTTTAAGTTTCAAAACAAATATATATACATTGTTATCATGGATGGAACCCACGACCTTTAGCTCTAGACCGTTCGTAATAAAAATTTATTTTTTGTTGAAGTCTTTTTAAAAAAATTATGCATTTCCCTTTCATTAGTATTTTTAATTATTATTTTTTCCTTCAAGTACTATATTTTGCCTTAATTAGTTTATGTTGTTGTTTAATATCTTGTGTTTTCTTTGTGTTATATTTTTTATAACGTAATGTACGTTTTATTAACTATTTCAGTTTTAACATAATTTTCTGCCTTTTAAAAAAAATTCAACCTCTGTTCTTAAATTAAAAACTCCCACGTTGAAAGATGAAATCGGCATTTTCTAAACGTTTCTATTAAGCTATTGTTACGTCCAGACAGGTTCCACTGCACCCCCGTGCGTAGCTCTGGTCCCCAATTAGGCTTTTCCAAAATAACTTCACATTAATTCTAGACCAGGCTCTCCGCTAAGCGGCTCCTACACGCAGGCTCTAATGATGCGAATACCACATTCTGTTACTTTGATGTAAAACGTAACGACAGGATTTGCTGGCACCACATCCCTAACAACCTCGTTAGAGTGCCTGACAAAGACTTCTCCTGGACATGTCATGTTCCCTCCACCTCACCGCCCTATCCACCTTGGCAAACGATTACACCTGATTGCCAATTTCCTTTCAAGTATTTATTACATTCATAATTTTTGTAGTGATTTTAGTGTTTTCAATTCTGAAATTTATTGTAATTATTTAGCAATATATATACATACACACACACACACCCACACACACACACACATATATATATATATATATATATATATATATATATATATATATATATATATATATATATAGACCTATTTATACAGCGTTGAGACATCTTTCTAAAAGAACTTTTGTTTACACCGAAATTTGAGTTTACCTTGTGAACAAAGTTAATTGTTAACAATAAAAATAAAGCTATTTTCTATCTTACATAGCCGATAATAGTGAAATTTACTTAAAACCGTAAACGTTTATCTAATCTATATAGGGGATAATAGTCAACGTAACTTGAAACAAAAGCAAAGCACTTCTATTATTCATAACGGAGAATAAACGAATTACGTTAAACCAAAAATCAAAGCACTTTTCTAGCATTCATAGGCAAGAGTGAAAAAATTAACTTAAAACAAAAAGTAAAAATCTTTTTATCATTAATGGGCGATAATAAGCAAATTAACTTGAAACAAGAACCAAAAACCTTTGGCAACCTTCCTAGACAGTAATGTGAAATTAATTTAAAACCAAAGGCAAAACGGTTTTGCAAAAGCAAAAATAAAATAAAAACAAAAGCATCGACGTTTTTTATGATTTATCATTAATAAATGTAAGTAAACTGGTCGTGGTAAACTCCTTTACTTTTACTCTTGTAATTACGTCACAGTCACAGGGACGTTTACAATGGAGCGGGAGCAATACAACGTCTCACTTGACTTAAGGTTTAAATTGAAACCCAGACAGAAGGAGCAAGGAGCATTTCTCGACCTGCAAGTGTTACGGCAAAATATCGCGACCAGTCTCCCGTAAAATTAAAACTATACTCTTGAAAGAGATATAGATGGCAGCACCAGCTACTATATTACTACACTTCCTTGTCTGCATTAGTGAGACATTTCTATTTCGTATTTCTTACATATTCTTTTTCCTTTATAACCCTGCTTGCTCTTTAAGAATCCTGGACGAACAGGAATTTAATAGGTGTATGCTGAGATAAGGGCGTATGCTGAGAGAGGGAGGGAGAGACAGCGAATGGAGTTTGTGTGTGTGTGTGTGTGTGTGTGTGTGTGTGTGTGTGTGTGTGTGTCTGTCTGTGTGTGTGTATGTTATGTTAGTTTTACCTTAACATGGTCCTCGTATGATAAAATTTTGTGGTTAGAATCATTTTTCTTAGCAGTTGCACTTGTTTTCCACTGTCTTATACAGTAATCATCCTAAAGACCAAGATGGCATTTATTTCAAACAAATGTTTTTGTAAATAGTTCGAGAGAAGTGAACACGTTTTATTTTGCACGTTTATAGAGTAGACACACTTTGCATCCTGGGTAAGGGAAAAGTGTTGCTTTCCCTCCTAGTTGAGTCTTGGTCTACTTCCAGTAACCTACCCTCCCCACGTGATGCAGTGATTTCCCCGTTACAAATACCAGCGATCCATTCCATCGACCGTTCCTTATACGTCTCCTTACAATGGGGGTGGGTTAGAAGTAGACTTGAGATAAGCTACCTCTCATGCCTGACGTTATGGTCCCTCCTACCACGGAGTTTTATGTCCCTATTTTTATCCTGTTATTATTCATAATCCTCTCGTACACTTCGTGAGAGGCAACAGATGCTCCGGGTGACCAACTGCATAAAGATATAAAAAAGCACCCCTTTTCGTCCATATTATTTTTCTCTGCTCAAACGGAAACAGTTTACGTCCTAATTTCCCCGAGATGGGAGGTTTTACCTGCGGGCATGGTCCATCTATCGGATGCAGAGAGATCAAATGCAGGGGAGGAGATAGGGGAGGCCACAAACCAATTAATTTTATCACAAAAATATTAACCTATAAAACACATTTATTCTGCTCCACCAATACTAGGAAGCAAAGAGTTTTAAGATAGCTCATTTTAACAAAAATGGGTATAAGTATGAGCTAAAAAGAGTAGGTTTTAGCAAAACAACTTTCCCGACGATCTAACAATTGTGTAATTTCAAATGCCAAAATAGCATAAAATATTATTTCTATAAATAAAAATATCAAAAATTTCCCCAATGGGTTCCACCCCTTCACCCCATTGTCGTGCCCCCCCACACATCGTCCTGGTTACACCCCTGAATTCCAATGGGTCCTTAACTTAATTTTTAACTCTTTAACTTGCTCTAAACAAGCAAGATTCTTTTCTCATGTTTGAATTTCTCAGTGCATCTTGTTTCTAAAGCATTCTGATTGGGCAGCGACAGATTGAACACAAAGGAGGGAACAACCAGATACCTGTAGAAACAGAGAGCTTTTCACGAAGCCAATAATATAGTCTACACAGAGCGCCACGGATTGGCTCAGGGACATATTGTTTTGCAGGAAATTGGCTTTGTCAGCATCGAGCGACGTAAGAGGCTTGTCGTTGTGTTCATTAGGTACGTTTTGCAGGTTCTTGTTACGCGGAGCAACCTTTAAAAAACTAGTTTGCCCCGGGATTGTTAGGCGAGGTGAGTCGCTCTGTGAAGTAAAGCGTTCTGTGCACATCTGTCTCGTCTCTTGGATTATCTTCCACGTTCCTTGTTCAAATTACTGAATATTCTTCCTCGTTAGTTACTGTGTCTTCATTGGTTTTTATGTTAGTTTCAATACTTGTTTACATTTTGTGCCTAATTTCAAATATACCCTCCGGTCCCCGATTAAATGAGTGACTTGTATGTTGTGAATGGACATAGCCAAATTGTTCTCATCCTGCAAGCGCAAACTTCAGTTTGTACATTTCAAAATGTATAATTTCTCTAAAAACACCATCTTTTAATGTTCGTAATTCAAGCCAAAATTGTTCCTTCGAAATCAATTTCAACGTCTTTGACATCAGAATGCTTCTCCTATAATCCGAGTAGCATGATGATTTCTTTAGTTCAACCTTTGCTCTTGTCTTCCCACTCTTCATAAATAAGAATATATAAACTAACCACCCCGGCTGAGGAAGGTATAAACCATGTTTAAGTGATACATCCCTATATGATTAGAGTCCACATCCTGGATCTATTATTCACAATCTTTTCCTTATTTCATTATCCTTCATAAATGGTGAGATTGGGTGTAACCACTAACAATCACAACCGAGTCTAGTTTGAGCCCTTGAGCAGGTCTTCGCGTAAGCTACATCGACCACGATAATCCTAGCGCCAAGGGAGTAACAGCTCCCAGCCTGTGAGCCCTTGAGTAGGTCTTCACGTAAGCTACATCGACCACGCTAATCCTAGCGCCAATGGAGTAACAGCTCCCAGCATGTGATCCCTTGATTAGGTCTTCATCTAAGCTACATCGACCACGCTAATCCTAGCGACAAGGGAGTAACAGCTCCCAGCGTGTGAGCCCTTGAGTAGGTCTTCATCTAAGCTACATCGACCACGCTAATCCTAGCGACAAGGGAGTAACAGCTCCCAGCGTGTGAGCCCTTGAGTAGGTCTTCATCTAAGCTACATCGACCACGCTAATCCTAGCGCCAATGGAGTAACAGCTCCCAGCATGTGAGCCCTTGAGTAGGTCTTCATCTAAGCTACATCGACCACGCTAATCCTAGCGCCAATGGAGTAACAGCTCCCAGCATGTGAGCCCTTGAGTAGGTCTTCATCTAAGCTACATCGACCACGCTAATCCTAGCGCCAATGGAGTAACAGCTCCCAGCATGTGAGCCCTTGATTAGGTCTTCATCTAAGCTACATCGACCACGCTAATCCTAGCGACAAGGGAGTAACAGCTCCCAGCGTGTGAGCCCTTGAGTAGGTCTTCATCTAAGCTACATCGACCACGCTAACCCTAGCGCCAAGCGAGTAACAGCTCCCAGCGTGTGAGCCCTTGAGTAGGTCTTCATCTAAGCTACATCGACCACGCTAATCCTAGCGCCAATGGAGTAACAGCTCCCAGCATGTGAGCCCTTGAGTAGGTCTTCATCTAAGCTACATCGACCACGCTAATCCTAGCGCCAATGGAGTAACAGCTCCCAGCATGTGAGCCCTTGATTAGGTCTTCATCTAAGCTACATCGACCACGCTAATCCTAGCGACAAGGGAGTAACAGCTCCCAGCGTGTGAACCCTTGAGTAGGTCTTCATCTAAGCTACATCGACCACGCTAATCCTAGCGCCAAGCGAGTAACAGCTCCCAGCGTGTGAGCCCTTGAGTAGGTCTTCATCTAAGCTACATCGACCACGCTAATCCTAGCGCCAAGCAAGTAACAGCTCCCAGCGTGCGAGCCCTTGAGTAGGTCTTCACGTAAGCTACATCGACCACGCTAATCCTAGCGCCAAGCAAGTAACAGCTCCCAGCGTGCGAGCCCTTGAGTAGGTCTTCACGTAAGCTACATCGACCACGCTAATCCTAGCGCCAAGCAAGTAACAGCTCCCAGCGTGTGAGCCCTTGAGTAGGTCTTCACGTAAGCTACATCGACCACGCTAATCCTAGCGCCAAGGGAGTAACAGCTCCCAGCGTGTGAGCCCTTGAGCAGGTCTTCATCTAAGCTACATCGACCACGCTAATCCTAGCGACAAGGGAGTAACAGCTCCAAGCGTGTGAGCCCTTGAGTAGGTCTTCATCTAAGCTACATCGACCACGCTAATCCTAGCGCCAAGGGAGTAACAGCTCCCAGCCTGTGAGCCCTTGAGTAGGTCTTCACGTAAGCTACATCGACCACGCTAATCCTAGCGCCAAGCGAGTAACAGCTCCCAGCATGTGAGCCCTTGATTAGGTCTTCATCTAAGCTACATCGACCACGCTAATCCTAGCGACAAGGGAGTAACAGCTCCAAGCGTGTGAGCCCTTGAGTAGGTCTTCATCTAAGCTACATCGACCACGCTAATCCTAGCGCCAAGCGAGTAACAGCTCCCAGCGTGTGAGCCCTTGAGTAGGTCTTCACGTAAGCTACATCGACCACGCTAATCCTAGCGCCAAGGGAGTAACAGCTCCCAGCGTGTGAGCCCTTGAGTAGGTCTTCACGTAAGCTACATCGACCACGCTAATCCTAGCGCCAAGGGAGTAACAGCTCCCAGCGTGTGAGCCCTTGAGTAGGTCTTCATCTAAGCTACATCGACCACGCTAATCCTAGCGCCAAGCAAGTAACAGCTCCCAGCGTGCGAGCCCTTGAGTAGGTCTTCACGTAAGCTACATCGACCACGCTAATCCTAGCGCCAAGGGAGTAACAGCTCCCAGCGTGTGAGCCCTTGAGTAGGTCTTCACGTAAGCTACACGACCACGCTAATCCTAGCGCCAAGGGAGTAACAGCTCCCAGCGTGTGAGCCCTTGAGTAGGTCTTCACGTAAGCTACACGACCACGCTAATCCTAGCGCCAAGGGAGTAACAGCTCCCAGCGTGCGAGCCCTTGAGTAGGTCTTCACGTAAGCTACACGACCACGCTAATCCTAGCGCCAAGCGAGTAACAGCTCCCAGCGTGTGAGCCCTTGAGTAGGTCTTCACGTAAGCTACATCGACCACGCTAATCCTAGCGCCAAGGGAGTAACAGCTCCCAGCGTGCGAGCCCTTGAGTAGGTCTTCACGTAAGCTACACGACCACGCTAATCCTAGCGCCAAGGGAGTAACAGCTCCCAGCGTGTGAGCCCTTGAGTAGGTCTTCACGTAAGCTACACGACCACGCTAATCCTAGCGCCAAGGGAGTAACAGCTACCAGCGTGTTCTCCTTCTATTCCTCCATTCTTCCATTCTCCACTGTGGATAGAACCTCCGAACGCTCAGTCCTGATAGCACATCTATCTAAAGGATAAGCCTCTACAAACGTGAAACTCTTAACTTTCCAATAACTAACAAGTTAGTTTCCATGTCCTAGAGTGGGTAGAGCACTTACCAACGTAACTAAAGGTGGGTTCGACTCCAGGTAGCTCCGATGAATTTCAGTTCTGTGAGTCGACTCAACTTGTGGAAATGAGTACTAAGGCCATATGTAATGGGTGGTTGAGGCGTGATACTGGAAAAATTATCTTCATTGAATACAAAATGATTCAATGAAGAAAGAAAACTACCCCAAAAAAACTTACCCCATATCTTATGTCTATAAAAGAGGGTTAATAAGAATATGTAGGGGGATGTGTTAAAAAGCAAATATTAGAAACAAACATTTTTTAAAGTCAATTCCCACTTAGGTCAACAAATAAATATTTTATTATATTTACTTTTTAAAAATAATTACAATTAATATAGATAAAGTAGCATAGCATATGCGTTAAAACAGCTGTTCTACCAAATAACCTATGACATAAAATCAGCTGTTTCATGAAATCAATTATTTTACGCCAAAACGAAAGAAATAACTATATTGCATACCTTGCCCCTTTTGTGGAAAGTTTTTCTCTCATATAAAACTAAAATTAATTAGTTAAATTTAATTAATGAAATATTATTTTTTTAAACCTGTATTAACATCATCCACTACAAGTTTTTTTTTAAAATTTGTAGTTGGATAAAAAGTATTTTATTAACGGTTGAAAATTTGAACACAGTATATTTGAGGTGAGTGTGACATAGTAGAAGTAGCTGAATAAGTGGTAGCAGTCAAATCTATTGATTCACGAAAATCGCAAGATTATTACTATTTAGGGATATACAAAGAAATCACAAATTTTTAATTGGAAATGTTTATTAATAATTCAAAGTTCAAACTGAGAGAGTGAACTTCAACTTCAGTGTGTGCGCGTGTGTGCGTACGTGAGCTCGTTTCAGAACCAAGAATGAAAAACTACTAAAAACAGCTTAGTTCATGGCCGCAGTAGTGGCGTAATAGAATTCTAACCAAACTCGTTCACCCTCCGTCAAGTCAGACAATTTTATGCAAATTTAAAATGTTCAATAGCAACGTGTCGTATGCAGGAGTGGATGAAAATGCATATTACGCGTAGAGAGAAAGATTTATGGGTAAGAAGAGGGAAGTTTTGTGTGGCATGGGTGGCAATCGTGTTGAAAACTAAACATAAAAGCAATGAGGCGTGTAGACACGGATGTCGGAAAGCACGGGACGGTCATTGTTGCTGTTTGCGATTGCTAAAGGGTTCGGCGTTAGATAAATCCTTTTATAGAATCAGAAAGGTACTCGTTTGGTTAAACTGGAGCGGCAAAGTGTCAAATATACCAGAATGCAGTGGTGCCGTCACGTGCCCCCTACAAACCAAATAGTTTTAGCAAAACAAATTCATCTATAAAACAGCACTAGGTTTCCTAGGATAGGTAAATATCTTCTTACTATATTAAAACGACTCAACTCTATTTAGCCCAAGACGCGTTCATTGCAACACCTTAGTAGGCTATCGATGTCTGACTGAAAACTCTTCGTTACAGATATACACATTCCAGTGACCCCACAAGAGAGTAGGTAATATGCAGTTTAAGTAGTAATGTTCAAATATTTGCATTGTTTGTTTATGCCAAAACTACTTATCACTCTTTTAAACATACTTTTTTTTAATATGTTTTAGGAAAACATATATTTTTAAAAAGAAGAAGTCTATAAGAATTTTAAATCCACTTCTTGCTACGCTAGCTAAAACCATCCCTGCTTTAAGAAATTTCAGTTTGGATTTTTTTAAAATATATTCATATTGCAAAAAGATGGGTCGAGCGAACCGTTTACTTTAGGGCATCGATCGGAGCCTAGATTATAGTGACTCCCCAGTCTTCCTCTCGTAAAGGTCTTCGCAGACGTCTTCTGGAAACCGGATAACTTAACGTACTTACCCCTAATATGTCTTCACCTTGTCCATACCACGTGTTAATTTCTTTAATATTGTCTTCGGTTCGTCACTATCAGGTGGTAACATCCTTAACTTACTCTTCGCTTCGTCACTACCAGGCGATAACTACCTCGATGGGCAGTTACTACCAGGTGATAACTACCTTGATGGGCAGCCGCTTCGTCACTACCAGGCGATAACTACCTAGATGGGCAGTTACTACCAGGTGATAACTACCTTGATGGGCAGTCGCTTCGTCACTACCAGACGATAACTACCTAGATGGGCAGTTACTACCAGGTGATAACTACCTTGATGGGCAGCCGCTTCGTCACTACCAGGCGATAACTACCTTGATGGGCAGCCGCTTCATCACTACCAGGCGATAACTACCTTGATGGGCAGTTACTACCAGGTGATAACTACCTTGATGGGCAGCCGCTTCATCACTACCAGGCGATAACTACCTTGATGGGCAGTTACTACCAGGCGATAACTACCTTGATGGGCAGTTACTACCAGGTGATAACTACCTTGATGGGCAGTCGCTTCGTCACTACCAGACGATAACTACCTAGATGGGCAGTTACTACCAGGTGATAACTACCTTGATGGGCAGCCGCTTCGTCACTACCAGGCGATAACTAACTTGATGGGCAGCCGCTTCATCACTACCAGGCGATAACTACCTTGATGGGCAGTTACTACCAGGTGATAACTACCTTGATGGGCAGTTACTACCAGGTGATAACTACCTTGATGGGCAGCCGCTTCGTCACTACCAGGCGATAATTACCTTGTGGGCAACCGCTTCGTCACTACCAGGCGATAACTACCTCGATTAGCAGTCGCTTCGTCACTACCAGCCGATAACTACCTTTATGGGCAGTTACTATCAGGCAATAATTACCTTGATGCGCAGCCGCTTCGTCACTACTAGGCCATAACTACCTTGATGGGCAGTTACCACCAGGCGATAATTACCTTGATGGGCAGCCGCTTCGTCACTACCAGGCGATAACTATCTTGATGGGCAGTTACCACCAGGCGATAATTACCTTGATGCGCAGCCGCTTCGTCACTACCAGGCGATAATTACCTTGATGGGCAGCCGCTTCGTCACTACCAGGCGATAATTACCTTGATGGGCAGCCGCTTCGTCACTACCAGGCGATAATTACCTTGATGGGCAGCCGCTTCGTCACTACCAGGCGATAATTACCTTGATGGGCAGCCGCTTCGTCACTACCAGGCGATAATTACCTTGATGGGCAGCCGCTTCGTCACTACCAGGCGATAATTACCTTGATGGGCAGCCGCTTCGTCACTACCAGGCAATAATTACCTTGATGGGCAGCCGCTTCGTCACTACCAGGCGATAATTACCTTAATGGGCAGCCGCTTCGTCACTACCAGGCGATAATTACCTTGATGCGCAGCCGCTTCGTCACTACCAGGCGATAATTACCTTGATGGGCAGCCGCTTCGTCACTACCAGGCGATAATTACCTTGATGGGCAGCCGCTTCGTCACTACCAGGCGATAATTACCTTGATGGGCAGCCGCTTCGTCACTACCAGGCGATAATTACCTTGATGGGCAGCCGCTTCGTCACTACCAGGCGATAATTACCTTGATGGGCAGCCGCTTCGTCACTACCAGGCGATAATTACCTTGATGGGCAGCCGCTTCGTCACTACCAGGCGATAATTACCTTGATGGGCAGCCGCTTCGTCACTACCAGGCGATAATTACCTTGATGGGCAGCCGCTTCGTCACTACCAGGCGATAATTACCTTGATGGGCAGCCGCTTCGTCACTACCAGGCGATAATTACCTTGATGGGCAGCCGCTTCGTCACTACCAGGCAATAATTACCTTGATGGGCAGCCGCTTCGTCACTACCAGGCGATAATTACCTTGATGGGCAGCCGCTTCGTCACTACCAGGCAATAATTACCTTGATGGGCAGCCGCTTCGTCACTACCAGGCAATAATTACCTTGATGGGCAGCCGCTTCGTCACTACCAGGCGATAATTACCTTGATGGGCAGCCGCTTCGTCACTACCAGGCGATAATTACCTTGATGGGCAATCGATTCTAATATCTTTGTTGTGTTCTTCGTTCCATCACTACCAAACTACCATTAATAAATGTAACTTTATAATGTTTTTAAATTTATTTCGTAACTTCCTGGCGGTAACTATTTTAATGGGCTCTTCACTTTATCACTACCAGGCGGTATTTTCATCATTTTGTTTTTCCATAAATGAAAACATGAAACAAAGTTTAAAACCAACAAACGTTAAAATCTGGGTGACTAGAGTATGTACAAACTCCTTTGATAAAGTAATTATATTTTAAAGTAGGACAGTGAAAACAGAGGGTTGTTTTACTGGTGGGGGGTAGAGAGGGGACGTAATCAAGCCACCCTCGCTCGGCTGTCCTAATCATCCCTTCCCTGACCTTGGCTCAGTTATATGAAGCGGTGGTGAAATAAGTTAAACTCAACTTTTAGAGACAGTGTTTTAAATTTTGACAGACGTAAAAGTAGTCTGTAAAAGAAGTTTGATCTTCAAGGAAGTTTTAAAGTAATGGCGCTTTCTATTACCTTCATCGACTTATTGTTATATAGTACTTGTAACCTCTTTCTTTATACGTGCCCAAATAAAGTTTCTATTCTATCCGAAGCGCATATTTCTGGCGGCCTTGGAATTAAAAGAGTTCGCGATTAATCCTTCCCAAAACACTTCCTATCTAGGATTATCAAAGCGCTATATACGGCTAATAAAGATGTAATTTTGTCCTGGAAAGCTATAAATACACGTAAACACGAAGCTCCCATATGTCTGCTTAAGGAGTTACAGCTGTCGGACAACTTGTTAACGCGTTTACTGGTAGTAAACCGGGGCTCGTAAAATGTCAGGAGAGACGATAAAACGCCAGACATGTGTTCTTCTTTTCTCCGCTGCTCTTACAGACTTCATAGGAAGATGTGACCCTGACTAAATATACACTCCGCCTCTATTAGGCGCACGAGATGCGCTGGGGGATTATCCACGTCCTTTGCTTTCTCTCTGTCTAATCCCAGAGGCAACTAATCGTACAATATCAAGAGTAAAATATATCGCTCATCACCATAAAGCCCCAATATCACAAAAGTAATCAAAAATAACTTATACAAGTTGAACCCTTATGTACATTTCGATGACCACGTCATCATCATCAGAGGTTTTTTTTACAATAATTTATATACCAGACTGACATAGCTTTTTTCCAAATAACAGAAATTATTCTATTCTTTGTAATTTTGTGTATATTGTAATTTTGTAAAAGGGTCCTCTGATAATGATGACATGGACATCGAAATGTACATACGGGTTTAATCTTGGGTAACTTGTATCATTAATGAATTTTGATTATTTTTTTAGGGGTTGGGTTTTTTACGAATATTATTATTGTAATACAACGCTTTATGTAAAAGTCTAAATGTGGAATTTCTTGTATAATGCTTTGAAATTCCACGTTCGTTAACAGGTAACGTTAACAGCGAACTACTCCGTTTGAGAGCAGGTCTCCCTCAAGTATACTAATCTCCCCGGGGGATGTTTCCCTATTCCCGTTGCTCGTGGCTCAGTATGACCGTTGATTCCATCTATACTACCCTTCCAATGCACGGGAAATCTGCCCGTTTGGAAGGTTTCGTCGGTTCCGAGCGCCATCATTATTATCTGTATTCCTCTCATACATTTCACAAACACACTGGCGAAAGTCATTCTCTTCAAAGTGTATAAATGGAAGGCGCATTTATTTTTTTCTACCCCGACAAAGAATAGGTATAACACAATACTAAGCTGGACACGTTATGATCTTCCTAAGACGTGACGCCAGGACATGTTCCCACTTCAGTCCTGTCAGTAGGTAACCCCCTCGTACAGCCTGACAGCCTTCGCATCACAATCAAAAAGCTGTTGTAAAACCTGAATGTTTTCGTACTCTGTATAAATATATAGGGACATTGGTATCGTACTGAATGAGAGGTCACGAGAGGTGTAAAAACTGCCTCGTCTAATACAGCAAAGGTTCACATCACTATATTAATCCGTACTATATATTTCCGTCCCCACATCCTTGTCCCTACAATAATAAAGGCTACTATCTTCTATCAGGAGCACGTATGCACCATGATACTCCAAGTTGCTAATCAAGATATATCTACAGGGGATGTCTCTTCTTATACCCCGAGATACAAGATAAAATAGTACAAGTAACATCTAACCTTCCATTTTTCTTCTTTCTGAGAAAGTTGTAACGGTAAAAATTTAATAAAGTTTCTTAATTTCATTATAGGTTTTATAAAAGCTCTTAAAAGCAAGTTGTGACGTAATATAATATCGATAGTGTTGAATGCCAACGTTACGTAAGTAAGAGATGAAATTTAAGAGATAAGAAGACTTAAATAGCGTCAAAATAATAGAAGGGATATCACCTTAAATACACTCTCGCTACCAGTGAGCGTGTGCGTGCGTGCGTTTGCTTGTCTATAACGATCCTGTACCAGAGTCTTCCAGGATTGCTCGCACCGCTCACTGTCAGCAAAGACGGGAGATACGTTGCATTTGAAATATGATGCAGTTAAGAAATTGAAGGCGAAACGAGAAAATCTCTCGGCAGATAAAATAAATCAGACAATCGCATGGAGCGAGACGAGGGGGGGGCCGATATTGGAAAATATGAATGCGAGATATTGACATACATAGAAAGCTTTCCGAATATTATCATACGAGATATAAAAAATGTAAAGGGGGTGGGTACGCTCGAAGAGGAGGTGGTTGTTGTGAAGGCGGGCAGATAAATAGAAAGCTGGATAAAATGTAACAGGCCTTTTGTATGTTGATGCTACATTAACTTCAGGATGTATAATGCATTGCCAATGAGTGATACACACGTTTACATTGTCTGCAGTAAATATATTATAATAATGTTTAACAATGTTTGTATATATATACACTCAAAAGTCGAAATAAGAATAAAAGACGGTTGATATGAGAGTCAGTAACATTTATTTTCAAAATAACGTAAATAAATTAGCGTTTACTTTGAGACGAAGTAGCTGTCATTCTAATCAGAAATACTATTTTCGAGTTTATTAATATTATTTTTTCCCACAAATAGGCTACTATTTCCTCCGAATACAGTACAAAGGGCCATTACCTGTTAACTTGGAAAAATAAGAAAATGCTATTTCGCTTGAAACACAAATAAGCTAAAAACACTTGTAATTTTCTGTAAATTTGCCTATAGTAGCAACTTACTAGGGAACAACTGTTTCGGGAGATGTGTCATTGTCAACTCAGAGCGTAACTCAGACCATAGACAAGCATAACATGTTTACAAGTGATTTAGTTATAAAGTAGCTCACGTGAAGATGGAACCAACTAATATCAAATAAGCTATTTATATATTGTTTAAACTATGTTGTAAATTAAACGACAAATCTAGAAAGTATTGAGAATTTGTTGTTCAGAGAAACTGAAACAATCGAAGCGGAATAATTTAACTCTGTTTGTATTAGACTGACTCGGAGTAACCTGACGCCGCGCTGTTAAGGTGTTCGATTGTAATGTAAAATAGCACAACACAAAAGTCTGATCGTCTTTGTCGCCGCAGGTAAATGGTGACCCCAATTTACATACGGGGGGTGATGACCCCATGCATATGCATGCTTCAATAACCTACAATACAAGGGATGAAAAGGCTTTTACCCCGTCCGGACCATCCTCCTTTCCTTACATAATGTTTTGCCCAACGTAATTTTTTCCCATCAACGGCAACAGCAACCCCTTCCCCTCTGTCAGGCATTGAAAGCCGGGATGATTTGTAGACCATCTGCATAGGCCGGCATATGCATATGAGTCTTAGGCTTAACTCTTAACGAATTTCCTTTTTTATGTAGTGGAAAAAATAATTTAACCCCTCGACGTCATTAATTCACGGAACGAACTTTTCTACCCTAACTTTTTTGTAGGATATCACGCCCCGTTTTTTTTTGTACAGCCACTCTAAACATGTAAACAGATCGAATTTCGAGGACTGATCGACGGTTTGGTCTCTAGTGATGTATTTAGGCACGATGCTGGGGAGGTTCTTATCTCGAAGTATCGTCCTGGTCGCTTGGAAATCTGTCCAAATAAATCCAGGAAACTCTGCCGTTAATAAAGCAGGCGGAAACTGTACATTTAAATGGACTGAGAGCTGCCCTGTTCTATCAGTTCCCACTCTCCTTATGTATGTCCTGTTCAAATTCTCAATCGTTTGAAACAATTTTTTTTAACTTTTACTAGATAATACTTGATGTTAATAAAAAATGTTTAAATATTAATTCCTTAATTAAATTTAATGCAATAATTTCAGATTTATATGGAAGAAAAACTAGTCACGATAAGTGCACGATATGCAATATAGTTATTTCGTTTCATTTGGCTTAAAATAAGTGATAACATATGATTTCATAAAACAGCTGATTTTATGTTATAGGTTATGTGGTAGAACAGCTGTTTAACGCATAGGCTATGTTACTTTAATTATATTATTTGTAATGGTTTGATTAAAAAAACATAAAATATGCTGCTTTGTTCACTTAAGTATGAACTGACATTGCCGTTTCTGTTTATATCATTTGTTTATTTAACAGAACGTTATTTTATTGTATGAGAAAAAAATCATAACTGTAGACGGGAAATATGTGGGACGCTTAAAGAATATTAAATATTTAATATTTAACAGCTTTTTTTAGCTTAGCTTTTCAGGTGGTGGTAATAATTAATTAGTAATGCTCATGAACTCGTACGCTATATTATTTTTGACACAAGCGCGTTTCAATGGAAATGTCATCAGCACTGAGTTATACCTTCCACAAAATCTAAACTACAACTATACGTATTGAGCTACATCTTATATTTTTTAGTAGTTATAGCTCACAGATGATGATGACATTGTCGTAGAAAAGCGTTTGAATCATAGGAGCAAAATTGTCAGTTATTCAGTTATATAGTTTGACTATTTGTTTAAGACGAATACTTCGAATTTATTCTATTTACCCTTAATTCCTCTAGTTGCCTACTTATTTATTTTACGCCAACAGATCTTCCGCGAACCACAGATCAACCGTGATTAACGTTTTCTGACTGCGCTAGAGAGAAGAATTACTTCATCCGTGTTGATCTGCCCGCATTAATCCTTTATTCCTATAAAGCAACGACGTTTCGACAACTATTTCGCGTCACCTTCGGACTGTTGGTCCGATGTTATTATGTCTCTAAAGTTACTGATCCCACAGCATGGGCCAGCAGTAACTATGGACAGCATGTCATTCCACAAGACTGACTGGTGGTTTTAAAAGCATATAAAGTCTCTTGTCAATTTGGAATGTGAAGTAGTATTTACCTTTTTACAAATTTCAATCACTGTTAAATGTTTTTGACGTTTAAAATCACCCTCTCGTTTTGGGATTTATTTTTAACACCTTACATTACTCACAAGAGTGGTTGTCACGTGATAAAACTAACTGGCCTGAAGAAGACAGCCTGTAGAAACGTCGCTTTATAGTAATAAAGGACAACCGACCCATCAACTGTCTTTTCTGAGTGTATACAAAAGCATTTATTTTTTAATCTGTGTACGTTTCGGTTTCAAAGCAACCATCCTCAGAGACAAGGGAAAAACTTAATCTACTTGTTTCTGAAAATGGTTTCGAGCTCAGCATAGAGTTGGTAAGAAAAAATGTTTTTTCTTTTGTTATTACAAAACCACCAAACCAACTTTAGCATCTTATTTCACTTAAAATATTTAGATGTAAAATTTAAGGGTTTTTAGGACTATGTTTTGTTTAAGGATGTTTAAAGTTTTTAAAGTAGTTGGTAAAGTTGAAAACGGGATTTAGAATATCAGCATTTAGTGACGTCATGGTCAGGGATATAACGGACGATTCTAACATGCTGCTGCAGTGTGGGCGTCTCAAACTAACAAATGTTACAAGACGTCAAGGGCCCTCCGACGGGAATTATAATTACCCCCGACCCCCCTCAACCCTTTACGATGCTCCTGACAGCGGAAGTGGAACTTTCTAATTGTTGTTTGATTTCGAAATTAGTGCAGATGGTGATGCAACCGTCGCGCGAGCGCATCCTGGTTTTTGTGAGCTTCGTTTGCTCAAGCTACGGCTGAATACGTAATGAGCGCGTTCAGGTAAAGGGTTGCCCTTAATTATGCACCCTCCCATCGGTTCCGACCCATTTAAGCTATTGAACTGTTCCTCGGCGTCTCCACTCATGTCCGGCAACATAGACGTTCAAACGCGTTTGTTTGCCTGTGGTGCTCGCATAATTGGGTACTTGTATATGTCGGGTAGCTTGTCTTTACAAAACTGTCGTGTTGCCGCCCCCAAAACCGTCTTCAACCCCCGTATCTTTCAGAGAACCGGCGGGGCGTAACTTGACCAGTATACGGTGCAAGCTATGATGAATCATAATGTAATTCTATATGGGAGAAAACCTTTTCACAAAAGGGGTAAGATATGCAATATAGTTATTTCGTCCCCCATTTGGCTTAAAAATAAATGATAACATGATTTCATAAAACATCTGATTTTATGTTTTAGATTATGTGGTAGAACAGCTGTTTTATCGTATGGGTTGTTACTTTATTTATATTAATTGTAATTATTTAATAAAAAGTAACTAAAATAAAATTTTCTTTATTGGCCTTAAAGTGGGAAATAACTTTAAATGGTTTTTTAATATTACTTGTTTGTTTGACTAAAGGCAAAAATAAGATCAATGTAAATCGTAATAGTTTCTATTTAGAAGTCTACAATCCAGCTTTATTATTTAAGCCAATGAAAGATAAGAAATAATTGTAAATATAAGTAGAGTTAATGTAAACACGAAAACACCCCTGGTACAGGATATAGGGGAGGCATTAAGGCATCGTGTGAGCAGGGTTGCATGTCTCAAGAAGACCTGTACTCTACCAAAGTCATAAGGTCGTATCTAGCCCCACTGCTAAAACTATTATAAGCCAGACTATATGGAAGTAGGTACGGCTAAGGAAAGAAAATAGTTCCCCCTGGTACTGGGGATGGATAATATTGTGGATCGCGTGGGAAGGGTCGCTGTCGCCGGGATGGAGAGCTATGTTTACGGGCTAACTGGACAAAAATATTTTGTCTTCGTTAATGTAAAAATAGACAGAGATATAAACAGACTATTAGAATAAAGACGCCTTTTTGTCCAGGTGAGAATGGGTGCAGCCTACTTTAAATAAGCAATCGTAGCTAAAAGAGCCAAGTTTTTCTCCAATCCTAGTGGGTCATTTTGGTTATTCCATAAGGATGTATAAAATTTAAGTACGCCATAATTCGATTTTTCCCTTTTTAATTTCCCACCCTAACGGATTTATACTGCGTTGATGCTCCTCCTTATGATCTTTAAAGACAGGAGATCTACTACATACAACGGTGGAACACACTATTTCTTAACCCATAACACTTCGTATTATTCACTGTCATTTACAAGTATATCGAAATATAACTAAATAAGGTAATAGATTAATAAAACTTGTGCTTTATTAATGGAGTTTTATAAACAGATTCGCAACTCAAAAGTTGTAGTGCATGGGTGAAATCCAAATCATATTGTTAAGTAGCCAATAGTGCTTGGCAAGGATAATAATAGGCGCGTGAATACAGATAGATACAAGGGCATTAAACTCTCCTGTCTGGGATAGTGTCAGCATCTTTGCGGTGCGGGGAATGTAACGCTAGACTGAGGTGAAGTAACAACTCACTGTTGCGGGGAAATAGATTGATAGGAGGCAACCTTTATTGTGCCTTTATACTATGTTACAAATATTCAGAAATTGTTAAGTTGGGATAGAAAGAGTTAAAATATAACAAAGTGTAGGTTCTCAATACATACAGTTCCTTCATTTTATATTGTGTATAGGACTAAGAAGTTACACTGGCATGCATAAGACTCACACTAACTCATTGAAAATGGTTTACAAAAGCAGAAACAGGTCAGTGTGTAGTGCAGTTATAATTTAATGGGTACGCGTCTAATTGGGATGTAGGCCTAAGTGTTTGTTGCTAATATTTAACATCAGAAGGTAAACGTATAATTTCCAAGGCTAGTGGAACACACCTCTGCGACACAAGACAAGTCCACCCCCCCCCCCCCCCAGTTAACTGTATCAGGGTGATTCCAAACTTACTACAATGAAAAACCTTGATCCGTTATAATGGTGTCTATGGCATGGAAGTGAGTAATTCTAAATCAGAGAGAATTCTCTGGGGAGAGTATTCACACATTTTTAGGGAAGCGACCCTACTCACGCGAGCCATAATGTCCCCCCCACTATTACTTTGTGCTCCTTCGTTAAGTCTATCATTATTCCACGGGGACACTTGCATGCGAACTCTAGCCTACTTCAGCGGTGCGCAACCTACCCAAGTTTTACCCCTAACTGTCTTTTACATACATTCTAATCGGTAACAACTAAAAAGTGTGTTTAAAATTAATAAACCATTGTTGCAAGTAGTTTTGTTTTATGCTTTTATTTTGTCGTTTGTAATTGAAAGAACAGGAGCTTCAAACACTTTCACTTGTGATAAATCCCTGCCAATCTGGGTTGCTTAGAATGAATCCTTGTAACGGTTCCAGTTCACTGTTACAGACTCGCAACAGGTTTTACGCGATCGTTACGAGCGGCTACTTCGCTAACTGTGCCAGTGCGATAAATTAAAACTCGCGGAAATCCATTTCCCTTGGACGCAGCTGGAACCGACCGAATAATCGATATAAACGTTCACAATATCGCAGTTTTTTTATTCGCATTCCACATCGCACTGTTCCCAGGTCAGATGACGTCATTAAAACTCGACCGCACTATTTGCACGCTTTTAATCATCGGTTAATTTGGCCGCACTTTTTGCCAGTCGCGAAACGGTTGTCACACGCCGCAAGGTTACCAAAAACTGCTAATAGAAATGCAACTAGTCAGCCATGCTGGCTAAACCACACCCCTTTAGTATTTCCGGTTATTTTGCGAGCCACCCCCCTGTCCACTGGTTGCCATGGTTACCGTGCCCACTACGAATTCGCCACGTGTTTCCCACGTCCCCTTCTTTCAATAATGCATCCCCTAGTTCAATATTCCATCGATGTACTATACTGTACAAACACACGACCCTCTTGTTAGGGGTTGTTGCTCTGGAAAAGCCTTGTTTTAAATGTTATGTTTGAATCATTACATTAATATGGTCTGACGGAAATGTGCCTACGTGGGGAACAAACATAATTTGCGGTAAACGTTGCCTCGCATTGCCATTATTATTATGCAAGTAATACGAAAATAGCCTACTCAATATAATACCCCACTAAAGTTTTTTTAAAATTATCAAATAAAGGCAAAAAAATCCCATCCCTCTCTTCTTTCTCTCTTTCCCTGCTTTTCTCAATCTCCCTCTTTTTCTCATTTGTCCTCTCTCTCTCTCTCTCTCTCTCTCTCTCTCTCTCTCTCTCTCTCTCTCTCTCTCTCTCTCTCTCTCTCTCTCTCGCTCTCTCTCCCTCTCTCTCTCTCGCTCTCTCTCTCTATCTATCTCTATCTCTCTCTCTCTACCTCTCTCTCTCACTCCCTCTCTCTCTTTCTGTCTCTTTCTCTCTCTTCCTATCTTCGACTGTCTTTTCTTCACTCTCACATTCTTTCTTTCTCTTTCTTCATTCTGTCTTTCTCAAGGATTCTCTGTTTCTCTATCTCTCATTTTGTCTTTCTCTTACATTCTCTCTTTCTCTACATTGTATTTTCTCTTTAACTCTCCCCTCCCAATTCAAATTAAAATATTACAATTGTTTTTCGGTTAAGCAACTTCTCTTCTAAGAGCTACCAAAGCTTTTAATTTATGATTTCCTTTGCACATGATTTTTCTAAAATAATTTAATTTTAGATTATATCGCTTCCTATATTCCGTCACTGATTCGCCATCGCTGCCCGTCCCTGGATCTAAGTAATAACGCTAGGTAGCGAGTGGGCACTTCTGCCCCCCCCCCCCCCCGGTTGAGAGCAGGTTTGTTTCAAGTCAGTAATGCTGCCTACGCGATACCATAATTTTTCCCTATTTCTAGTACCATGGAACCCCACAAAGATCCCATTGTGTTTCTTGTCCATCCATCATTTTCTTACAAAGGTGTACAAATGGTAGACATCTCTTTCTCACAAAGGTGTACAAATGGTAGACATCACTTTCTCACAAAAGTGTACAAATGGTAGACATCTCTTTCTCTCAAAGGTGTACAAATGGTAGACATCTATTTCTCACAAAGGTGTACAAATGGTAGACATCTCTTTCTCACAAAGGTGTACAAATGGTAGACATCACTTTCTCACAAAGGTGTACAAATGGTAGACATCTCTTTCTCACAAAGGTGTACAAATGGTAGACATCACTTTCTCACAAAGGTGTACAAATGGTAGACATCTCTTTCTCACAAAGGTGTACAAATGGTAGACATCACTTTCTCACAAAGGTGTACAAATGGTAGACATCTCTTTCTCACAAAGGTGTACAAATGGTAGACATCTCTTTCTCACAAAGGTGTACAAATGGTAGACATCACTTTCTCACAAAGGTGTACAAATGGTAGAAATCTCTTTCTCACAAAGGTGTACAAATGGTAGACATCTCTTTCTCACAAAGGTGTACAAATGGTAGACATCTCTTTCTCACAAAGGTGTACAAATGGTAGACATCTCTTTCTCACAAAGGTGTACAAATGGTAGACATCTCTTTCTCACAAAGGTGTACAAATGGTAGACATCTCTTTCTCACAAAGGTGTACAAATGGTAGACATATCTTTCTCACAAAAGTGTACAAATGGTAGACATCTCTTTCTCACAAAGGTGTACAAATGGTAGACATCACTTTCTTACAAAGGTGTACAAATGGTAGACATCTCTTTCTCACAAAGGTGTACAAATGGTAGACATCTCTTTCTCATAAAGGTGTACAAATGGTAGACATCTCTTTCTCATAAAGGTGTACAAATGGTAGACATCTCTTTCTTACAAAGGTGTACAAATGGTAGACATCTCTTTCTCACAAAGGTGTACAAATGGTAGACATCACTTTCTTACAAAGGTGTACAAATGGTAGACATCTCTTTCTCACAAAGGTGTACAAATGGTAGACATCTCTTTCTCACAAAGGTGTGCAAATGGTAGACATCTCTTTCTCACAAAGGTGTACAAATGGTAGACATCTCTTTCTCATAAAGGTGTACAAATGGTAGACATCTCTTTCTCATAAAGGTGTACAAATGGTAGACATCTCTTTCTTACAAAGGTGTACAAATGGTAGACATCTCTTTCTCACAAAGGTGTACAAATGGTAGACATCACTTTCTTACAAAGGTGTACAAATGGTAGACATCTCTTTCTGGGTAAATTTTAAGAAAGGCACATTACAAAAACAAGTTATATAACAGAAACCTACTTACGTCATTAAAGGCAATTTTTATTTTAGTTACTTTTTATTAAATAATTACAATTAATATAAATAAAGTAGCATAACCTATGCATTAAAACAGTTGTTCGGCCACATAACCTATAACATAAAGTCACCTGTTTTATGAAATCATATGTTATAACTTATTTTAAGCCAGATTGGAAGAAATAACTACATTGCACACTTTGCCCCTTTTGTAAATTTTCCGATGTAAAACTAAAATTAATCCAATAAATTTAGCTAATAGATGTTTAGAATCTTTGAAAAACTGTATTAACATGAAGTGTCGTCCACTACAAGTTTAAAAAATGTATTTGAACTTGAGTGGATGAATAAAAAGTATTTTATTAAAGATTGAAAATTTGTACAAGATGTATGTAAGGAGAGTGTGAACTAATGGAAGGAATTAAATAAATCTATAATATCATGAGTGTCTTGCTGCCTTTAAACCCACACAACTGTAAATACGTTAGGCCGCAACGCCGGGTATTTAACGAGCGATCAGAACGGAGGAAGCCATTATCTGCCCCCTTATTTACGGACACCAATTTCAAATCATAAATTCAAAAGGTTTAAAGAAAATTACACGATACAAGTACGGTAGAAATAATTGTAATCCAGTAATAGGTCTACGGGCGGCTATCATTGGCTAAACATGTGTTTCGCCTGTCCAGTCATTGGCTGCCCTTAACCGGAAGTCACGTATTTTGCCGGAAATGCGCATCTGTTTCTCGGTATTTATTGCTTTCTTTTCCATTTGTGGCCATGCAACAAGTGCCGCGTACTTGATCAGAATGTACGAGGCATTGAGCGCGCGCTCGCTCATGTCGATCAGATTACAAACTAGAGATCGTTTTTTGCCCTGTGAGTGCCAAGTTCAGACGAAGCAGTAGAAATCTACCGAGCGATCTGGAAATGTCAGCTCATCTCAAATGTCCCTCAGATGGTATTAAATTAGAAAAAATATTATTAAATAAATAATTTTCAAAACATATTCAAGTATTTGGGAAGAAACTGTAATGAATTCATAATAAATAATACAAACCAACTCTAACAGTAATAACTTTTATTAATCTGATTTAGGTTTCGGTTGCAAAGCAATCATCTTCAAAGACAACTAAAAAACCAACTTACTCTTTTCTTTCTTGCCTCTGAGGATGGTTTCATTGCATCCCCGAAATGTGCACGAGTATATAAAAAAAATTGTTCTTGTAAGAATTGGTTTTGGGTTTTGTTTTTATATTGCTTAGGTTTTTTTTGAAGAACTGTGTTGCGGATTGCATATACATGGTCATATACTTTTGACTCCTTTGTGGAGTCTCTGTAAAAACATATAAAACTGCAATTTAGAACTACACACATAACCTTGCTTTGTATCTTTGGAGTTAAGTGGTACCAACCTTATAAGTTTCAAGCAAAAAATTAATAAAACAGTAGGCTAGTTCGATAGGTCACTAGATCTGTATAAACTACGAATCGAATGGCTGTGGAAGAATATTCTTCTATTTAATAAATAGAATAATTTAATTTAAAAATTATGAAAAGCAGTTTTATATTGCATTGCCCTTTCTTATTCATACTTGAAATTATATAATTTATACTTCTTCTTACACGAGTATATATGGGACATTATATTTGAGAGTAAGTCTGTTTATGGTAAGCTATCCCGCCCAACATGACCGCTAACATTTCACCTCCCCCTAGTACCAGCAAGTTTTTATTTTCCTTTTTTTGGCCTCCCATCATTACGCGTATCTTTCCACATCGTTCTCTCTACACTTTGACATAACGGGTGTAAACGTTTCGATGTTTACCCATTAATAAAACTCCACGTAAAGTAAATGTCTGAAATGTTTTGGAATATAAAACAAATAACGACATAAAAACCTAGCACACATCACACACTTTGTTTGGCCGCATTAATGAGCACTTCCTGTTAAAACTTGGTCTGCAACGCATCCTAGTGGTCAGTATATACACTTTGAAAACATTTTACCTCAAAGTTATATTAGGAAATTAATTTAATAATAATTTAGGCGTTAGCACAGTTAGTTCAGTGTAAACAATAAAAGTATCTAATTTCACCCACCCTTGTTATCCTCCTTCTTACAAAAGGATGTAACAGCGAGGTACTTATTAACGGCCTCGGAGGATCTACTTCAGATAATCGTCCCTGCACATTGGTTGTCATAATCCCCACTCATGTATCCTCTATCAGGTGTTTTAGGTTCCTAAATTATTTATACATCCCTACATCTCCTTCACATTCTCCTTCTTCTTTTTTGAGTCTTTAATCTCCTCGCATCCGTCTCTTAGTTTATTTTCTTTGACTACTTCAACTCCTTCGCATTCTTCTTCATCCTCTTTCTTGTCTTCTTCTTTTTCTCCCATATATTCGTATTCTTTGCGTTTTTCACCTTTTTGTCTCCTTCGATGTTTTAGCCTTTTTGATGTTACTCTTCCAAATTTTTGTTTTTCCGTCTTCCTTTTAAACTTCTTCTTCGTTTTCTTTGCCATACTCAGCTTCTTCTCCTTTTTTTAAAATTTCGTCTTCTTCCGCTTCCGGTTCTAGGATTTCATAACCTTCTAAGATAATATAGCCGTATTCACTGATTGTCTTAAATTTACTAAAAAAATATTATAAAAAAATGAATATATTTTTAAATTCTTTTTACTGACATTTTTAATAAAATCGTAAGCATTACATTAAAAGAAGAAATAAGCGGCCGTGTGTGAGCGCGCTCTCGCCATATAGTTGAGGACACTTCATGTGAATACAGTTTTTTTTTAATAATAATTTATTTATTTATTTATTTTAGTATGCAGTATAGTTATTTCGTCCCATTCGGCATAAAATAAGTGTTAACATATGATTTCATAAAGCACCTAGTTTTGTATTAATCTATAGGTTATGTGTTTATAGCATATGTCATGTTATTTTAGAAGTATTGTGTGAGAAAGGCGACTGCGTTCTTGATATCGCTGAATATTCTGTACAATTCTTTGTCTTGCGTAGTTAGAAACAAGCCACGTATTTACGAGCATACAATTGTTGACTGCAAATATTTCTGGCTATCACGTATAGCGTCTCATAAAGCTGACTTCGTATTAAGCTTAACTAGCATTCAACTCTTTATTGCGGCCATAACGAGCGAAGCAGGCACGGAGACTTTTATTTGGAGGCAAGAAATGTTGTTGGAACAATGAACGGCTTCAACTGGCAAATTTCATTTCGGATCAGCGATATTACTCCCTAAATGCTGAATATTTCGGCTGATATTGTCTGCTTTATTGTAATAGGCAAGTTATATAAGATTAACGAGATGTACGGGACGTGTACGTTGTACTGCTTACATGATCCACTTTTCTAGTCACTAGCTCCGTGTCTCTATGTTAGAACAATGTAATTCCGGATTAAGCGAGCGAGTATACTACACTTCCGGCTTCCTACACGATGCCGTGTTTTTCCTCTCTCCTCAGTACCTAACCTGTACGCATTATTTGTAGTCTCCTTCACATGACCCCGATAGAGAATAGGACTAGTTCACGAATGCACTCGTGATGTGCATGTGTATTATAGGATATTCTCCTTGAAACATTGCATCCTTCTCCCTCACTTCTACTATCCTCCTCCCTCACTTGCACTATCCGTCTCCCTCACTTGCATTATTCTTCTCCCTCACTTTTATTATCCTTTTCCCTCCCCCGCACTATCCTTCTCCAACACTTGCACTATCCCTCCCCATCACTTGCACTATCCTTCTTCCTCTCTTTCACTATCCTTCTCCTTCCCTTGCACTATCTTTCTCCCTCATTTGCGCCATCAATCTTCCTCGCAAACAGTCATTTTTCCTAAAACGATATAATACTTTCTCACAGTTACATCCTTCTCTCTTACATAACGTGTCATACACGTGTACTATACTTCGATAGTGTACTACACTATCCGTCTCCTTTACTTGCAGTATCCTTCTGCCTCTCTTGCAATATCCTTCTGCCACTCTATCACTATCCTTATCCCTCACTTGCACTATCCTTCTCCTTCTCTTGCAATATCCTTCTCCCTCTCTTGCACTATCCTTTTCCCTCGCTCGTACTATCCTTCTCCCTCACTTGCAATTTCCTCCTCCTTCACTTGCATTATCCTTCTCCCTCTCTTGCACTATCATTCTCCCTCACTTGCTCTATTCTTCTCACTCTCTTGCACTATCCTTCTTCCTTACTTGCACTATCCTTCTCCATCTCTTTCACTATCCTTCTCCCTCACTTGCGCTATCTTTCTCACTCTCTTGCACTATCCTTCTCCCTCTCTTGCACTTTCTTTCTTCCTCTTTTGCACTATCCTTCTCCTTCTCTTGCAATATCCTTCTGCCACTCTATCACTATCCTTCTCCCTCACTTGCGTTATCTTTCTCCCTCACTTGTACAACCCTTCTCCCTCATTTGTACTATTCTTCTCCCTCATTTATACTATCCCTCTCCCTCACTTGTACTATCCTCCTCCCTTACTTTCACTATCCTTCTCCCTCACTTGTGTTATCCATCTCCCTCACTTGAACTATCATTCTCTTTCATTTGCACTATCCTTCTCCCTATCTTGTACTATAGTTCTCCCTCACTTGCACTATCCTCCTTCCTTACTTGCACTATCCTTCTCCCTCACTCGCAATATCCTCCTTCTTCAACTTCACTTATTTCTCCCTCACTTGCACTAGCCTTCTCCCTCACTTGCATTATCTCTCTCCCTTACTTGTATTACGCTTATTCCCAACTAGCACTATCCTCCTTCCTCACTTGCACTATCCATCTCTTTCACTTCCGCTATCCTTCTCCCTCACTTGTATTGTCCTTATCCCTCACTTGTACTATTCTTCTCGCGCATTAGCACTATCCTTTTACCTCACTTTCAATATTCATCTTTCTCACATGCGACAAACTTCTCCCTCAATTGTATCATTCCTCTCCCTCACTTGTGTTATCCTAATCCCTCACTTGCACTATCCTTCTCCCTCAATTGAATTATCCTTCTCCCTCACTTGCACTATCTTTCTTCCTCATTTGTACTATCACTCTCCCTCACTTCCACTACCCTTCTACCTCACTTGCACTCTCCCTCTCTATCACTTGCATTATCCTTCTCCCTCACTTGCAATATCCTTCCCCCTCACTTGCATTATCCTTCTCCCTCACTTATATAATCCTTCTTCCTCACTTGCACCCTTACTCCCAAATGGCACTATCCTTCTTCACTTGCACTATCCTTCTCCCTCACTGGTACTATCCTTCTTCCTCACTTGCACAATCCTTCTCCCTCACTTGCACTATCCTTCTCTTTCCTTTGCACTATCCTTCTTCCTCACTTGTACTATTCTTTTCCCTCTTTTGCACTATCCTTCTCCCTCCCTTCTACAATCCCTCTCCCTCACTTGCACTACCCTTCTCAATCACTTGCGCTATCTTTCTCCCTCACTTGTACTATCCTTCTCCCTCACTTGCACTATCCTTGACTCTCCCTTGTACAACCCTTCTCTCTCACTTGCACTATCCTCCTCCCTCACTTGACTATATTTCTCCCTCATTTGCGACATCAATCTTCCTCGCAAACAGTCATTTTTCCTAAAACGTTATAATACCTTTTCACAATTACATCCTTCTCTCTTACATAACTTATTACACACGTGTACTATATGGTATTTTATTTGAAGCAGGGATTCCTTCTCCCCTACATGTGGTTTCTTTCTCCCTCATTTGTACCTTCCTTCTCCATCAAATGCACCATCCTCTTCCCTCAATTGCACTGTTCTTTTCCTTCACTAATACCATCTGTCTCCCCAAGAGTCATTCTTTTTACACGTACACTCATTCTCCCTCACGTTTACAACCTTCTTTCCTACCTGTAGGGCTTACATTGAGCATCATATAGTTGTAGTATAGGGTGAGAAACTGGGCATCCTTATTCCTCACTTCTCCCGCACATGTACTATCATTCTTTTATTTTTCGCATTTTTTTATCTTGTTGTCCCTAACTTGAACGTAACTACGAGTATTTTAAACTTGTTTACTTCCCTATAGTAGAATGCAAGGAAACCATTTCTTCACAATAGCTTGGGAATGGTTGTCCATTGTTACCCCCTTGCAGAACTCTCTTGTATTGTAAACGTGGAAATAGATGTGGAGCGTCTCGACCTCGCTCTTTCTTGTTTGCTATTGACGATGACGCTTTGCGCAGCTGAGACCAGTTAAGCTCGCCATAAATTGTACGCTCAGGTCTTGTACTGCCCAGTAGAGGTGGTAATGGTCGTGTTATGTGACCCGCCCAGCTGCTCCACGACCCACCTGTCCTCTCAGCCAGACAGGTTATGGGAGACTCATGGACCGTCCTTAACCGAAGCTCTCTCTGACAGGGTACGACTTTGTTAAAACTCTTCCCCCTAAAATAACCCTTATAGATTAAAACATGTTTTGTTGTTATAGAAAATCGTTTTGTCGCAAATTATTTCAGATTACTTCTTATATAAATCTCTTTGACTTACATTTTGTCTAAACTTACAACATTTTGCCTACCAAGAGTGAAATTAAGTGAAAAAAGATAAATTTAGAATATTTCTGACCCTCGGTAGAAATTAGCTACCTTTACGACCCCGTTAGAGAATATCTAACTGAAGCTCAAGAAATTGAGTTTTAAGTTCCCAATTTTTGGTGTCGAGAAAAACAAGAAAATATTTAAATATGAGCGAATTGAAAAGGTGAAGCGATAACAGACTCCGGGAACCGAATGTTTTGAGTTTGCTGCTTTCTTAGTATATATAAACACTTGTGATGGACGTGAACTTTCCCCAATAAAAAGGACAAACAACAAGACAAATATTACTCGTGTGTTCGCGCGCGCGTTCTGGAAAGAGTCTCGTTTTAATGTTTAAACAGTAATATCCATTTCTCTAGTACTATATAAACATTTTAATTGGAAACCATAATTAGAAACCATAATGTATGGTGACATGACCAGAAATAAAGCAAACGTGGAAGTCACGTTCCAAGACGCTTTGACTTGTTAGACGGAGCTTTCTTTTCCTTGCTCCTGTGAATGCTGTTTCTGAAAGAATCTCATTTACATCCGTTTGTTTTAATGAATTTTTACTTAAGATGCGATAAACCTGGAGCTTGTAGGAAGTGGGAGGAAGCCGATGTATTGTGTAGGCTCTAAGCTGTATCCAGAGTCAGCCAATATACTCTCACGTCCCTAGACGGAGCAACCATGACGCCGACAGACTTACCTTTACCTGTCTCTACCTTAAGATTACCATCCCCCCCATGCTTACGTTCACCCCCTATTCCCTCATTTTTTTCAATTCCTTCTACTACTTCACAATAATGTAGGATTTTGTTGAAATTTACAATCGTTAAAAAAATACTTTTTATTCGTCCACTCAAGTTCAAATAGAGGTTTTTAAACTTGTAGTGGATGACACTTGATGTTAATACAGTTTTTTCCAACATTCATTAATTAAATTTAATGAATTAATTTTTGTTTAATATGGGAGAAAAACGTTTCACAAAAAGGGGGCAAGGTAGGCAATATAGTTACAGCATTTCGCCCTACTTGGCTTAAACATATATCATGAGACACCTGATTTTATATTATAGGTTACGAAGGTAGAGCAGGTGTTTTAAAGCATATTTATGTTATTTTATTTATATTCATTGAAATTATTTAATAAAAAGTGACTAAAATAAAATTTATCTTTGTTGATCTAAATAGGAATTGGCTTTAAAAAGTTATTGTTTATGTTACTTGTTTCTCGTTAAATTATATTTTTATTGCTATGCCTATATTTACAATAATCTCCACATTATTCTATGCTATTGTTATCCGCACAAACCTATAAAGAAGTTATGTCTACAGACAACTTCTTCTTTATACTGTGGTGGACACGTCGTTCCATGTAGGGGGGGGTCCTTCCACCCCAGCTGAGAGTACGTCTACTTCAGCTGATCCACGCTCCCCATTATATGTTATGTAACCCCTAATCCCAGATGGTTGTGTCTTTTTCTCATACCCTCCTAATTTCATCTACCCTTCGATATCCTTCTTCACAGAAGGAAGTGTAACGGGTAGACAGATAACCTAGATAGAGAGCTCGCACATATGGTGCCGATATCCTCCACCAGGAGACTCACGTTCTGCCTTAACCCTAGCTATATTCATAACCCTTCGTAGGCGGTGATAGTCTCTCTCTCATCGCCTTAACACTATAGAAACATATGTTTAATATAACAAGACACTGTGTAGCTTCTTGGTCATTAGAAGGAGAACTTATTTCTTGATTTCGTTGAACTCACTCCTCATCAAGATTCTATCGATTTAAAAACTTCATTTCTGTGATTAATTGAAATCAGTATTTTACACCAAATAGTATATGTAAATAGTATATGGATTTAAAAACATTTTACGTATTTATTTACTTCCAAAAATTGGGGTCCATCACCACCTGTCACACACCAGGTGTACACTCGTTAATCCCCGGAAGATATTTTTGCGAAACGTTTTATAGCATCTTTACTGACCAATGCAATGTCTGATATCTCACACACCATAGTGAAGACGAGACCCTGGACCCTGGCTAGACGCTTAGTTTGCTTTCCACTTAAATAATTAGTTGGATGTCGTTAATTTATTTTCACTCAAGATGGCCAGTGTTTTATAGGTTTAAAAATTCCTATGATATCTTATTTCAACGAGAGATAATACTAATCACAAGAATTAATTAGCATTTTGTTTACATATTTAAATTTCTAGATATACACAATTGTTTTTAATTTATAATTATATAGGCCTAAGATTAAACAATTTTATATTAAACATTTTTTGTGTCTCAGTATCATCAAATTATAAATATTATTGTATTTTAAAAAACTCTTTTATGCTTTATTTTAAATAAAATCTCTAACAATGCATTGCAACAATGTTGCATTTAATAACAATGTATTCCAACAATGTAACATTAGCGTGAGATACCATTTATTTACTCTAACAGAAATCATTCGTTACAAATCATCTCAGATACACATGCACCGAAGCCAGTATAATTTAATCAATACACTTTGCGACAATAATGTAGAAATATGTAGATATTGGAAGCTGTGACGTCAGCTTAGAATTTGATTTATTTATTCTGCCGCTCGCACCAACCACATTACAGCAAGATTACTGTCGCGTGGAGAGACAGGCAATTTGTTAAAAATGGTATTTGTTCGGGGGATAACGTTTAACCTTATTTCTATTGTAGATGTTTGTAGAATTCCCTCCCCCCAACCCCATCCTCTCAGTACCTCTCCAGCGCTGCTTCTTGTATTCCGAGATGGGGTTTATTTATTGACTTAAGCTGCGTTAGAGGAATATTGGTGCCCTAGAAGCTTTGAAGCATTCTTATAATCTAATAAAATGAATATAGTTTCACGAAATGTAACAACTCCATAAAGGCTTAAGAGTTCATTAACGATTGCAAAGTTCAGATTGGCGAAAAGATTCGGTGTGTTTTAGACAGTAACAGAGATTTTCGTTCACAAAACATTTTAAATTTTAACAACTATATTTACCGCCTGATCTCGTAAAGATATTCCCCATCGATCTTAGTACCAGGGAAGTAGCATAGCACTCTTCCTAACCCCACCAAACATATCACTACACGAGTTAGAGCAGGTCAATGAAGTTCCACATTACCTCTAGAGAAAGGGTCAACTTCAGGTAAACTCACCTGATCTCGCAAAGATATTCCCCATCGATCTTAGTACCAGGGGAGTAGCATAGCACTCTTCCTAACCCCACCAAACATATCACTACACGAGTTAGAGCAGGTCAATGAAGTTCCACATTACCTCTAGAGAAAGGGTCAACTTCAGGTAAACTCACCTGATCTCGCAAAGATATTCCCCATCGATCTTAGTACCAGGGGAGTAGCATAGCACTCTTCCTAACCCCACCAAACATATCACTACACGAGTTAGAGCAGGTCAATGAAGTTCCACATTACCTCTAGAGAAAGGGTCTACTTCAGGTAAACTCACCTGATCACGCAAAGATATTCCCCATCGATCTTAGTACGAGGTGAGTAGCACAGCCCTTTTCCTAACCCCGCCAAACATATCACTACACGAGTTAGAGCAGGTCAATGAAGTTCCACATTACCTCTAGAGAAAGGGTCTACTTCAGGTAAACTCACCTGATCACGCAAAGATATTCCCCATCGATCTTAGTACCAGGGGAGTAGCATAGCACTCTTCCTAACCCCACCAAACATATCACTACACGAGTTAGAGCAGGTCAATGAAGTTCCACATTACCTCTAGAGAAAGGGTCTACTTCAGGTAAACTCACCTGATCACGCAAAGATATTCCCCATCGATCTTAGTACGAGGTGAGTAGCACAGCCCTTTTCCTAACCCCGCCAAACATATCACTACACGAGTTAGAGCAGGTCAATGAAGTTCCACATTACCTCTAGAGAAAGGGTCTACTTCAGGTAAACTCACCTGATCACGCAAAGATATTCCCCATCGATCTTAGTACCAGGGGAGTAGCATAGCACTCTTCCTAACCCCACCAAACATATCACTACACGAGTTAGAGCAGGTCAATGAAGTTCCACATTACCTCTAGAGAAAGGGTCAACTTCAGGTAAACTCACCTGATCTCGCAAAGATATTCCCCATCGATCTTAGTACCAGGGGAGTAGCATAGCACTCTTCCTAACCCCACCAAACATATCACTACACGAGTTAGAGCAGGTCAATGAAGTTCCACATTACCTCTAGAGAAAGGGTCTACTTCAGGTAAACTCACCTGATCACGCAAAGATATTCCCCATCGATCTTAGTACCAGGGGAGTAGCATAGCCCTTTTCCTAACCCCGCCAAACATATCACTACACGAGTTAGATCAGGTCAATGAAGTTCCACATTACCTCTAGAGAAAGGGTCTACTTCAGGTAAACTCACCTGATCACGCAAAGATATTCCCCATCGATCTTAGTACCAGGGGAGTAGCATAGCCCTTTTCCTAACCCCGCCAAACATATCACTAGACGAGTTAGAGCAGGTCAATGAAGTTCCACATTACCTCTAGAGAAAGGGTCTACTTCAGGTAAACTCACCTGATCACGCAAAGATATTCCCCATCGATCTTAGTACCAGGGGAGTAGCATAGAACTCTTCCTAAACCCACCAAACATATCACTACACGAGTTAGAGCAGGTCAATGAAGTTCCACATTACCTCTAGAGAAAGGGTCTACTTCAGGTAAACTCACCTGATCTCGCAATGATATTCCCCATCGATCTTAGTACCAGGTGAGTAGCATAGCACTCTTCCTAAACCCACCTAACTTATCACTGCACGAGATAGATCGGGGCAATGTAGTTCCAAATTACACCTACAGAAAGGATCCGCCTCGGGTAAGGTCCCTTGATCACGCAAGGAGACTCCTTCGATCTTAGTACCAGGGAAGCAGCATAAGCCTCTGTCTAAAGCCACCTAACCTTTCTTTTCCATACCCTTACACAAGGTATAACTGGGAAATGATATGTCCCCAATGGACTTGCTTCGGGTATATTAACCCTATCACGAATGGAAATTCTCTGTTATATTAATTGTGTAGTGTGCGGAAGTGCGCGTGCATGCACGACGTGCTAAAACACCAACTACGATACGTTCACACGGAACCAATGGCACAAATGTTGCAAAAGCAAGGAATTGTTAACAAACAATCTCTCTAGACATTTGCATTAAATAATTGAGATTTATAAATCGCACGGGATATACGCAAACACACATTGTTTCAACGAGAAATCTATTTTATCTTTGTACATGTTTTATTGGAAGCCGTTGGGAAATCAGACGTTAAATTTTCTCTATTACTTTTGAAAATCCTTTGGGTTTTATGAATCACTTTGTTGAAATATATTTTATTTCAAACTCAAATTGATTTAATACCGCCCGAGTTCAGTCCAAATGCCACAAAGTAAGGATGCTACTTGAAATGGAAGTAAGGGTTACCATAAACGTTCTTCTTTTTTAAAATCTATTTTATGCATTTGTTTTGTGTTGAATTGGGGGGGGGGTTTCTTGTGCTCTTTCTTACTTACTTTCACTACTTACTTTTCACTACTTACTTTTCACTACTTACTTTTCGCTACTTACTTTTCACTACTTACTTTTCGCTACTTACTTTTCACTACTTACTTTTCGCTACTTACCTTTCACTACTTACTTTTCACGCTGGACAAGTATTATTTGCGGTAGTATTATTTGCATGTACACTTGATCGAGCTTTACTCTTCAAGTTCTCAAACGCTTTCAGTCTTCTATAAAACTCGAAAATGTGAGCTCTATAATCGATAGCTCTCGAAAGTCGATTCGGGGATACTCTTCTTTAAGAAAGTAAGATTCTTCTTTAAGTACATTAAAGTGTAACTGATATTTATATATAGTTATTTAAAATATTACTTTTTACCTTTAGGTTATATATTTAATTTCCTTACCTTCTACAGTCTCACCTTTAGGTTTCTAAATAATAAACTTTAATATCATTATTAACATCACTTGCATTTATTAATGACATTTAATTATTACACATTATACCAAATTACCTTAATTTTATTTAGTGACCAGTTTGATTGCCTAACTAATATTACAATTACTAAAGTGGTGGACTCTCGAAGCTTTAGGTTTTTAATACAATAAAGTTTAATAATAACAGTGTTAATTGCTTTTTCTCTCGGGTTGTTATGGATCTTTTATAAATTAGAAAGTGGTGAAAAAATCTAGATTATTATTTTATACCAATTAATTTAAAATTCTTCTGAATTTATTAAGCTTATAAAGCTCTGATGGGTAATTTTATTGTAAGAAGAAAGTACTTATTGTTATCTGAGTTGCTGGAATCTTGGCCGTTGATAGCTGCTTCGCTGCACTTTTCACATAACTAACTTACTTTCCTAATTCTTTGCTAAATCATTTACGTCGCACTTTTAAATTATACACATATAAAAAACTTACAATTCCTTAATTCTATTAAACAAAATTTAACCCTTATTAACATTGCTGACACTTGTCCCCCCCTCAATACGTCTGTCCTGTTCTGACGTTCCTCCAAGACTCCTCTTCCGATAACTTACTTTTCCAACCTCACCTCATCTCACCCCCTCACGTATTTTAGTTAATTTGGTGATCTCCATACCCATTTACAAATAGCTTTCTCTAACTGTACAGTGTTATTATAACCCATATATTTTGGTCCTTGGAAATACTCCCATCTTAAAATACTTGGACCCTTCTTTTGTTAGAGATTCCCACAGCCCCTTTATGACTACACTTGAAATAGAACAATGGTTAAGTACTTTGTCCGTATCCTAGTAACTATTCTTGTCGCTCTTCGCTTAATATTTCTACCGACTATTGCTCTTTTTGGATATCAACTCAAGTTATTCTCTAGCCTCATACGTTATGTTATAATAT
This sequence comes from Prosapia bicincta, assembly GCA_036971475.1. Classification (NCBI taxonomy): domain Eukaryota; kingdom Metazoa; phylum Arthropoda; class Insecta; order Hemiptera; family Cercopidae; genus Prosapia; species Prosapia bicincta. Next base: position 31,498,464 of record JBAIZL010000005.1, read on the forward strand.
ATACATGTATAATCATCCTTAATTTTATTTTTTGTTTTCCCGATTTCCCTACTTGAAATTTTATTTCATTTACCCATGCATTTTATTATAACTGCGATTTAATAAATTTATGAGATTATAATTTTTCTAATCTTTAGGGAGAGAAAAAGAGAGGTTTGGTATAAATGTGTTATAAAGTTGACAATCTATTTAGGCCTAGAGTATATGGATTTTCCTGTAGTATCTCTTTAAGGGCACGTGCGTTATTTTCTACAGATTTTCACAGATTTAACTTCATTAACTGATCTGTTTACGGCGGGTTTTCGCTCTTAGTAAAATTGCAAACTTGGAACATTAAGGGCAAAGCGTTGTCGTTACCGCGGGCGACGGACTCGCGTACACTCGACGTAAACCTAACAAATTCAATAAACTTACTGAATCACGAACGGCAAAAATCAATTGAGCTAAAAGCGAAAGAGCATTTCAAGACGCCTGTAACAGCGTTTCATCTGCGAACACAAAGACATTCCCGATGTTGCCAAATTGTCGGCTGCTTTTTTTGGAAAAACAAAGCTGAAATATTGACCGGATACAATGCAATCCCGAGGATTAAAGCAAAGTACAGCAGACTGCCAAAACCTTTCTGGTTGTTTCAGGAGATAAATGGCCCTCTTCTATTGGTCGCTTTCCTATTCAACTCTTGCACAAATGGATCGTTTATTGTTTATCTACGGCTATTTTGAATACTCTCTGCACATTGTGAAAGCTACAATATACAGCTATTATCGTAGCCAAATTTAAGTACGGATCCAATTCCAATATTTTATGGAGATGGTAATAGTAGAGGATATGTAACTGGGAAGTACTAATAGTAGATGGTAAGGGGAAGTTGCTTATAGTAGAGGATAGGTGGAATGGAAAAAGGTGAGAGCCGCTAATAGAGGATACGTTGTAGGTGCTAATAGTAGGATATAAGCGGAAGGTGTTAATAATAGAGGATAGGTGGAATGGAAATAAGTAGAAGGTGCCAATAGTAGAGGATAGGTGAAATGGAAATAAGTGGAAGGTGCTAATAGTAGAGGATAGGTGAGAGGTACTAAAAGTGGATGACAATGGGAAGGTGCTAAGAGTAGAGGATACGTTAGAGGTGCTAATAGTAGAGGATAGGTGGAATGAAAGTAAGTGGAAGGTACTAATAGTAGAGGATAGGTAGAATGGAAATAAGTGGAAGGTGCTAATAGTAGAGAATAGATGGAATGGAAATAAGTGGAAGGTGCTAATAGTAGAGGATAGGTGGAATGAAAGTAAGTGGAAGGTACTAATAGTAGAGGATAGGTGGAATGAAAATAAGTGGAAGGTACTAATAGTAGAGAATAGGTGGAATGGAAATAGGTGGAAGGTGCTAATAGTAGAGAATAGATGGAATGGAAATAAGTGGAAGGTGCTAATAGTAGAGGATAGGTGGAATGAAAATAAGTGGAAGGTGCTAATAGTAGAGGATAGGTGGAATGAATGTAAGTGGAAGGTACTAATAGTAGAGGATATAGGTGAGAGGTACTAATAGTGTATGATAAAGGGAAGGTGCTAAGAGTAGAGGATACGTTAGAGGTGCTAATAGTAGAGGATAGGTGGCATGGAAATAAGTGGAAGGTGATAATAGTAGAGGATAGGTGGAATGGAAATAAGTGGAAGGTGCTAATAGTAGAGGATATAGGTTAGAGGTACTAATAATGTATGATAAAGGGAAGGTGCTAAGAGTAGAGGATACGTTAGAGGTGCTAATAGTAGAGGATATAGGTGAGAGATACTAATAATGTATGATAAAGGGAAGGTGCTAAGAGTAGAGGATACGTTAGAGGTGCTAATAGTAGAGGATAGGTGGAATGGAAATAAGTGGAAGGTACTAATAGTAGAGGATATAGGTGAGAGGTACTAATAATGTATGATAAAGGGAAGGTGCTAAGAGTAGAGGATACGTTAGAGGTGCTAATAGTAGAGGATAGGTGGAATGGAAATAAGTGCAAGGTGCTAATAGTAGAGGATAGGTGGAATGGAAATAAGTGGAAGGTGCTAATAGTAGAGGATAGGTGAGAGGTACTAAAAGTGGATGATAAAGGGAAGGTGCTAAGAGTAGAGGATACGTTAGAGGTGCTAATAGTGGATGATAAAGAGAAGGTGCTAATAGTAGAGGATAGGTGGAATGAAAATAAGTGGAAGGTGCTAATAGTAGAGGATAGGTGGAATGAAAATAAGTGGAAGGTGCTAATAGTAGAGGATAGGTGGAATGAAAATAAGTGGAAGGTGCTAATAGTAGAGGATAGGTGGAATGAAAATAAGTGGAAGGTGCTAATAGTAGAGGATAGGTGAGAGGTACTAAAAGTGGATGATAAAGGGAAGGTGCTAAGAGTAGAGGATACGTTAGAGGTGCTAATAGTGGATGATAAAGAGAAGGTGCTAATAGTAGAGGATAGGTGGAATGAAAATAAGTGGAAGGTGCTAATAGTAGAGGATAGGTGGAATGAAAATAAGTGGAAGGTGCTAATAGTAGAGGATAGGTGGAATGAAAATAAGTGGAAGGTACTAATAGTAGAGGATAGGTGGAATGAAAATAAGTGGAAGGTGCTAATAGTAGAGGATAGGTGAGAGGTACTAAAAGTGGATGATAAAGGGAAGGTGCTAAGAGTAGAGGATACGTTAGAGGTGCTAATAGTGGATGATAAAGAGAAGGTGCTAATAGTAGAGGATAGGTGGAATGAAAATAAGTGGAAGGTGCTAATAGTAGAGGATAGGTGGAATGAAAATAAGTGGAAGGTGCTAATAGTAGAGGATAGGTGGAATGAAAATAAGTGGAAGGTGCTAATAGCAGAGGATAGGTGGAATGGAAATAAGTGGAAGGTGCTAATAGTAGAGGATAGGTGGAATGGAAATAAGTGAAAGGTGCTAATAGTAGAGGATAAGTGGGGATGGGAATAAGTGGTAGGGATTAAATGGAAGGTTCTAAGAGTAGAGAATAAGAGGGAGGTACTAATAATAGAGGATATAGCAATGAGGTTCATGCAATGGATATAACCTGCTCTCAATAACAGAGAAGTACCTTTATTTTTACTGTAGTCTATCCACACACCCCCTCCTTCACAACACTTTCCCTTTGTGAAGGTGTAGGAGTCAAACACCGATAAGTAGTATCTCAACATATGACCTGCTCTCGGAGGACGTGGCTCACACTCAGAACATTAAGGGTGTTCCTTGCTTTAAACATCTAATCATACCTCACGCTCCAACTTAATACCCACATACCCTGTCATCCTTTCTACTTAGTCAGACGTACTCGCTATGTGATGATATCTTCTCATTACACCCCAGTTTAGAAATAGCGGAGGAGAGTTTTATTAGAATTTAAATGTAAATATATACCATGAAACTTTCCCTCTTGTGGTACTATGAAATTAAGGGGATCATGGCTGGATAGTTGGAAGACTTGTACCTTTACCCAGCTTGAGAGGAAGCCTACCTCGGGTAAGCAATCCTCCCATAATCTTTCTAGGAATCCCCCTACTAGAGGATCATTGCCCCCTTTGTCTAGTCAGTCCTACCTAACTGTATCTACAATGCTTTATCCTACTCTAACAATTGATTGCAAGAGAAGGTCACCTCTCTACCATCTCCATAGGTACTCTAAAGGATTGCATGCCTACCTCCGTAGGGGAAGGGGAAATAGCTCTCTCCCCTCTCTTGTCACGTAATCATGCACATTTGATTACTGTACGCATCCATTATCAGACTACATGTCCCACTTAATTCACCTGTTGTTGAATGTAATAGTCGCACTGGATGATGGCTTTAAAGCTACAGATAAAAGACAACAATAAGGTCGAATATCATGTTTGATATTCTGAGTAACGCCCTCTGAAGTATTATAGAGAGGCCTACGTCAATCCTTCTACTCCAGAGGGTATCCATGAAGGAAGATTGTCTCGCCTTCACAACCGCCTACAAAACCGTTCTACGCAAATAATATAAACAACAATAAGGTCGAATATCATGTTTGATATTCTGAGTAACGCCCTCTGAAGTATTATAGAAAAGCCTACGTCAATCCTTCTACTCCAGAGGGTATCCGTGAAGGAAGATTGTCTCGCCTTCACAACCGCCTACAAAACCGTTCTACGCAAATAATATAAACAACAATAAGGTCGAATATCATGTTTGATATTCTGAGTAACGCCCTCTGAAGTATTATAGAAAAGCCTACGTCAATCCTTCTACTCCAGAGGGTATCCGTGAAGGAAGATTGTCTCGCCTTCACAACCGCCTACAAAACCGTTCTACGCAAGTAATATAAACAACAATAAGGTCGAGTATCATGCTTGATATTCTGAGTAACGCCCTCTGAAGTATTATAGAGAGGCCTACGTCAATCCTTCTACTCCAGAGGGTATCCGTGAAGGAAGATTGTCTCGCCTTCACAACCGCCTACAAAACCGTTCTACGCAAGTAATATAAACAACAATAAGGTCGAGTATCATGTTTGATATTCTGAGTAACGCCCTCTGAAGTATCATAGAGAGGCCTGCGTCAATCCTTCTACTCCAGAGGGTATCCATGAAGGAAGATTGTCTCGCCTTCACAACCGCCTACAAAACCGTTCTACGCAAGTAATATAAACAACAATAAGGTCGAGTATCATGTTTGATATTCTGAGTAACGCCCTCTGAAGTATCATAGAGAGGCCTGCGTCAATCCTTCTACTCCAGAGGGTATCCATGAAGGAAGATTGTCTCGCCTTCACAACCGCCTACAAAACCGTTCTACGCAAATAATATAAACAACAATTGTTTAAAGTCCCTAAGAAAATATTTTAGTTGCTTTTTATGAAAGAATTACAATTAATATAAATAACGTGACATAACCTATGCGTTATAACAGCTGTTCTACTGCATAACCTGTTATATAAAATCAGCTGTTCAATGAAATCTTATGTTATCAATTATTTTAAACCAAACGGGAAGAAATAACTATATTGCATACCTTTCCCCTTTGGTGAAAAGTTTCCCCCCATATAAATATAAAATTAATCCATTGAATTAAATTAATGAACTAATATTTGGAAAATGGATGCATATTAAGTGTCATCCAAGTGAACGAATAAAAAGTATTTTATTAACGATTAAAAATTTGCACAATGTATATAAAGAAGGGAGAGTGTGAACAAATAAAAGAAAATGAATAAAAAATAAGAAAAAATTGAACAATTTAAAGACACTGTTTGCAAAAATATAGCGCACATATTAACTTTACTTTAACGACACAGTTAGAACAGGTTTGTGTTTTGAAACTCGTCTCTCGGCCAGTCCGCTGCCTTGTCACGTCCCCGCACTAACTCCTCCACCTGATCGTTCGTGATAATTATTGATTGGTATCGCGCGAGTCTTAAATTGATTCTCCTAAAGTTATTACACGTTTAACGGTAACGGGAAAATTAATATTAGTAACTGTTATGGAATAACAGTTATGTAACCAGAACAGTTATTACCGATTTGGTTTAGTGAAAAAAAGAGGTATAAATCTGTATTAAGGTCAATGTTTACCAAAAGGACTTACTTTTTAAAGAAGCAATAACAAGTGTTTTAGTATCTCTTTAAGGTCAATGCTTTTCGGTTTTGTTATTTATTTTAACGAAATAAAAGTCTGCAGGAATTTCCCCCATTTTAAAACTCTTCAATTAATCTTTTTGGACGTCTAACAACTCTGACGTTAGTTAAACCATCCTGACTTCAATGAACCCATTCTAAGGTCAGTTAAACCATTTTGATCTCAGTTAAACCCTCCTGGCATAAATTAATACTTCCCTTCCTCTCTCTCTCTCTCTCTCTCTCTCTCTCTCTCTCTCTCTCTCTCTCTCTCTCTCTCTCTCTCTCTCTCTCTCTCTCTCTCTCTCTCTCTCTCTCTCTCTCTCTCTCTCTCTCTCTCTCTCTCTCTCTCTCTCTCTCTCTCTCTATCTCTATCTATCTATCTATCTATCTATCTATCTATCTATCTATCTATCTATCTATCTATCTATCTATCTATCTATCTATCTATCTATCTATCTATCTATCTATCTATCTATCTATCTATCTCTCTCTCTCTATCTATCTATCTATCTACTATTCTTATTCTATCTCTTATTCTATCTTTCTCTCTTTTTCCCATTCTCACTGTCTCTTTCTTGCTTTCACACTGCATTTTTCTCTAACTCTATCTGTTCCTCTCTCTCAAAAAAACGTTTCTAAGCCTGTCACCCACGTGCTCTGTCTGTCGTTCTCTCACTTTCTCTTTCACTCTCTTTTTCTCGTTTTATCGTTAGTTCTCTTTCTCTCGTTCTTTCTCTCACGCTTTTTCTGTAGGAATATTCTCCACTGACTGTAACTATAGTTGTATAATTAACTATAACTATAAGGTATAGCCTAATTGATAACTTGTCCTCAAATTGCCTTATTGAACAGAAGCCTAAAATAGGATGCTTACTATTACTAACAAATGGTCTATTATTTTTGTAGAACGACTTGAAAACCATTACAGCCAGATACGTCACTGCGGCTCCTACTTCGTGTCTGCCACACTACAATGGCAATGACTTAGCTATACTCTATTCGCTGTAAGGACGGTCATTGTACTCTTACATTAATCCACCCTTATTCCACTTTTTAGGAGAACGTTTTTGTATATTTTTACACGGAGGTGTAACAGGAAAAGGATTTGTATCCATGAAGGATTAGATCATCTGAATCCTATATCCTCCAATCTCCAAAGACTCTAACAGAGACGTAGAGATAAATCTTTAGTAAATCGAAAAAACCTGGACACGAAAACTACGTTTTCTCCGTCTCCCAGAGTTAAGGGAGTTGCAGTATACATCGTAATCCTACACATCCTCTCATCCTCATTACATCTTCGCTTTAAAAAGGAAAAGCAAACTACACCATGAAATCAATTGTCAGCGGTCAGATTGGCACTACTTGAGATCTGGTGGAGTAAGCGGGGTAGAACCCCTTAATCAAAACCCCTGACCTCGGCATGTCCTTCTATGTCTCGGAATTCTCTTGATTCCTTGAGTCATGCTAGGTGTAACTCTATACCTCTGTAGAGGGGGATTTTATCTTATCTCAATCATTTTCACCTCCTTTTTTTTGTTTTTAATTTTAAATTTCTATTTTAATATTTGTTTCGTCCTCTTAGATGCGTTGTAATGAAGATACCTTCTTATGTCTCCGAGTGTGTGTAGAAAATAAGTTCGCTGCATCCTTCCATGTATCTCCCGTCAGAGTATTTGCCTTGACCCTCCACCCTTTCCATTGTGGCCAAATGTATTGATACTGGAACATCATTCAGTCATTGACAATTCGTCTTTATTTGGTTTTTCGAGTACCACGTAGATACCTCTCTTCAACCCCATCAGATAAGCCATATAGTATTGCCAGTAGGATATTTTACCTATTGCCAGTAAGAGGACATCATTATATCCTTTGCTTGGTCCTACGTGATTCCACACACTCTTCCTTAACCTTCTTCTTACAAAGGAAGGTAACATCTAGCCAAATCTGTATGACCTCGATGCTGTAGGTCTACTTCTGGTCGCGACTCTGCACACGTGGTGCAACAATATCTCTACATCCTCTGCAGTAATTTTCAAACTGAGTAGATCGCCTTAAAGATAAAACAAATCTTTTTATAGTCAGTTCCTACTTGAGTACACAAAAAAAAGTATTTCAGTTACTTTTTATTAAATAATTGCAATTAATACAAATAAAGTAACATAACCTATGCATTAAAACAGCTGTTCTGCCACATAACCAATAAAATAAAATCAGCTGTTTATTGAAATCTTATGTTATCACTTATTTTAAGCCAACATCGTTATGATTTTAGGTATGAACTAACTACACTGCATACCTTGCCTCTTTGTCGAAAGTTTTTTTCTCTTATAAAACTAAAATTAATTCACTAATAAATTTAATTAGTGAATTATTATTTGAAAATGGATTAAAATCAAGTATTATCCACTACAAGTTTTAAAAAATTATTTGAACTTGAGCGGAGAAAGAGAGAGAGAGAGAGAGAGAGAGAAAGAGAGAGAGAGTGAACTAATAGAAGGAATTGAAAAATTAATATATTTGGTTTTTCAAAAAGTCGGAATAAAAAAATAGTAATTAAATTAAATAAATATAAATTAACAGAAAAAAAACTATTGTATCAGATAGTCTCGAACTCTTGACTTCTCAAGCGGCAACCAACTTATACGTCACAAAATGGCTACACCGTTTGCTAAGTTGTAAATCTCCACTTAAACGTAAAAGGTGCAATCGTTCATATAATTTGAGTGGTTTTACAAAGGTATTGTTGCCAGGTAAATTGGGGGGTGGACAAGTTTTCCGCGAGAGGGTTGAATCAATCACTAAGGGCGAGGTAATTTGCCGTGAACGTATTACGACGTATTGGTATTGGCAATCGATGGCGCGCACTCATTGGTCAGTGCGTCAGCAGCCCCTCGCCACTCAGATCTAATCAGCCGGACCGTTTACAATCAAATCATGCCACTTTTTGAATGGGATACAGTGTCGTGTGTAGGATACTGTTTGTGGTTATATTGAGTGAGACAACAAAAAACAAATTTATTTATTTAATTATTGCTGTAGAAATTTGCAATCTACAAGATTTATGAGGAAGTTTTCTATTCTTGAGTGCATTCAAGCACATCTCTATGATGATGCATCACAGACGCACTGAAAACGTATTAACAAATGTACCGTCTTCACCATTTAGAAAGAAAGAAAATTGTGTGCTACCGGTGTCCAATTCCTATTCCATTGTTCTACTGTCACCAGCGATGTTAAATTGATTACCAGCGCCGTGTTCTATGCTTTGAGCCTGCATTGTATGTATACATGTTGGGATAAGTTTACCTCTAGGTTGAATAAATACTAATCTAATACTGAACACTTACAGCAAATAATGTATATATATAAAGAACTAAGTCGAAATACAAATACAAGAATTTACAGTAAATTCAATTATAATTCTTGTATTTGTGTTTTGACTTAGTTCTTTATTAATACACAAGAAAACATATTGCGATATATATATATATATATATATATATATATATATATATATATATATATATATATATATATATATATAGAGAGAGAGAGAGAGAGAGAGAGAGAGAGAGAGAGAGAGAGAGAGAGAGAGAGAGAGAGAGAGAGAGAGAGGAGAGTTGCTTATATTGACCACTTTTATGTAAAGCTCTTTTTCCTTATATTTAAAACATGATATAACACCAGTACCTTAAGTACTAGTTTTTGACAAAACTGTAAACCTATTTTCAGCCCTTTGGGGGTATTAGTAACTTTTTAATAAATAGGTTTGTAAACTTTTACAAAAGTTCAATTTAAAAATCTCATTTCCTAAATTAAACAAGGTGCATACGTTGGAAGGAATTAATAATTTAACTACATACAATGATTTAAGGTGAAGGAAGTTTAGCTTTAAGTACAAATATGGCACACTTTAAATAGATTAAATTATTGTCAATAATACACTTTCAGTTTTGGTCGAACTCCAGCGCAAATTTGATGTGCCCACCTCATACATTGTACTATGGGTTCTATTGATTTTGGGTCACATATGAAACAATACTAGCCTTCCTTTTTAGAGGGGGTTATTTTCTTTTCTTGTATGTGGTGCATTTACATTTAGGTGTCTTTCCCTTTCTTCAATGCGCTTTTCCTAGCTTCTCTATCGGGTTTTTCTCCTTCGCCAATAACAGTTCTTCTTTGTATAGACTGCTTAATAGTATGGTCGCTTCTGAGCTCTCTTCGTTTTTCCCTTCTTGTCATCATATCTGGTTTTGCTGTTTAACGAACAATTCTGAGTTTAGGTAGCCCGACTCTAATACCTTCACTCAACTCCCGGGTGGTGAACCTACTCCCCAGGGGCAAACCCCCTCCTTCTCTGACTGTCGAATATATGTTAACGATTCCAAAATTGACCCTGTTCAATTTGGGCAACTTGAGGTGGTCCAAATTAGGCAACGACTTCTTCGAAAAATAATCGATTCTTAACTTTACTGAAAACCCATTGCAAAATCATGTATTACATACTAAAATAGAGCTGAAACTAGTTATTCTAATACATGTACTGCAAAATAAATTGACTTACATTGCTATCTGTATTATCCTAAAGAATACACGCTGGAAAATTATTTCACGACAACCAAAAACAGAAAATCGAACACCGATGTCAAAGCGTCCAACACAAGCAGCCGACAATTGCTTAGTTGCCTTCTCAAGCGTTGTAGTTCAGATATATGGCGCGCGGTACGAGAACCATACGGTAGTTTCGTTAATAATAGCGTGCTTCAATTTAGGCGCCATAAATATGAAATTTGCTCAATTATTAATTACAGTATAGTAGCCTTAAAAATCCTTTTGTTTCCTAAAAGCATATTTAAGAACAATTAAAATAAACCTGAAGATGTACAACACAAAAACTGCAGGTTTTAAGAACAATGTTTTTTAAATACACTTCAAGTGCTCCCTAGAACTTCTTAAAGTTGAATATTTACACAAATACAACCAATTTTGTTGACATACAATTTACTCTTTGTTGCCGAAAAATAGAAAGGTCTAAAAAGAGGCAATGAATGGCGTCATTGAAGGACAGAAATGAAAGCGAATTTTGTTTTAAAAGCTATAAATAAATCTGCGTGGATCAGGAGCGAGCGTGGTTGTGCACGAGGACTATTAATACTGCATTGCTTTTAATACGCTATTGGTCGGTATCTATTGTTGAATGTTCTTTCATGACGTCATCAAGTGTTTTATTGTCAATTACTTTATAGTCTCTTTTAGAGCAGACATTGTTGGCGCGAAATTTGTTTACGATTCGGTGTTTTTGTTCGGTTTTAGATCTTTATTTCGTGCCCGTGTGCCTGATGAAGATTAGTAATAGAACGACACGAGAACTGGGATAGTTCCAAAACCACAGAAAATATTTCTTCTATGATCATTTTAAATAAAATTCTCAACTTTTGTAACTATTAGTACAGTATTTTGTTTTTAGACAATGTAGTTTTTAGACAGTATTGTTTCTGTTTAAATTCTTAATTGTAGATGCATTTTAATAAATTGATTGTACTGTTACCAAATGATAACTTTTATCAGTTATGTCATTACGTTATTTGAAGATGGCAATATACTTTTTCATTGCCTATATAATTATTCTGCCATTATTTCTTAAAGTTTGGACCCATTTAAAGTTGATTTGTTTTAAATTTAAGCACGACATATACGGAAACACATAACCTGTATTTTTTAAGGGAATACTTTTTTTACTATAAATTAAGCAATAACATATGATTTCATGCAACAGCTGATTTTATGTTAAGGTGAGTAATAGAACTGCTGTTTTAACATGTAGGTTATGTTAATTTATTTATTCTACATTATTAAGTTAAAAGTTAATATCTAATATGTTCTACCTGTTAATAAATATATTAATTTAAATTGCAACTATAGTTAATACAATAAAATGACACATATTTTTATTCAAATTTTCTAAATGAAGACTTTCTTAGGCGTGTCAGAAAATTTTTAAGAATAGGTTCATTTAAATTCGTTAAATAAAATTTTTACTCAGTAAATTGTTTATCATGTAAAAACGTTTTGTAAGTGTATTATCTACATTCTTTTATTACCTACATTAACTAGATTGTATTAAAACCTCTACTAACTTCTAACTACTAAGTTGTACAAATGTGATATTCACTTGTGTTGCCCAGTCCAACTGACTGCTAGGTTATATTGTTCTTTACAATGAAAATGTTTCTTTACACAAGATAATAAATTTACATCTACCTGTTCTTCTTAACGCTATTATTAACAATGTATTAATAGTTTTTTCCTTAATAAAAAGTAAACATTAAAGTTGTTTCTGCTGTTTAATAAAGTTTTCATATAATTTTTCTCACGCATAAAATATGCTCACAAACGTGTTGATGATACAATTTATTTTTTAAATGTTGTCTACTGTTGTGTAATAAAATACCAGTGTAAAATGAACTCCAAAAAAAATTGTTTCGTCAATGTTGGAATAGAGTGCAGCACTAAGAAGCTTAGTTTCAGCCCTAGCGGGAGAATGTAGAACCTCGCGTCGTCGTAAGTCGATAACGGAGATTTATTTTAAGTCTTGGAAGTTTCAATGATGAGCCTGAGAGCGTCGTACTGTATCCCCAAGTAGTAAAAGCAATATTAATCCTTCAGTCGGGTTTTATTTCTTTTTGTTCACGTGTATTTTTTTTAACTATGTCATTAAATTTTTAAACAAGTAATATAAATAACAATTTTTTAAAGACATTTTTTTGGTCAAAGAAAATTTTTATTTTAGTTACTTTTTATTTATTAAAGTAAATGAAGTAACATAACCTATGCGTTAAAACAGCTGTTCTACTACATAACCTATAACATAAAATCAGCTGTTTTGTGAAATTATATGTTATTACTTATTTTAAGCCAAAGAAAAGAAATAACTACACTACATACATTGCCCCTATCGTGAAACGTTTTTCTCCCATATAAAACTAAAATTCATTAATTAAATTTAATTAATGAATTAATATTTTAAAAAATGTTTTAACATCAAATATCAGCCACTACAAGTTTTAAAAAAATATATTTCAACTTGAGTGGATGAATAAAAGGTATTTTGTTGACGTTTGAAAATTTAAACAAGAACGTGCTCACTCTTCTGAGCTTGTGATAGGATACAGTTCCGTACATGGATATCTACGGTTAGTTTGAGCTGTAGTCTGCAGATGTCTCCCCGTTTTCGGATAACTCGTGGATGGTTCTTTGGAATGTCCATCACAACCTATAGTTTAAAATAATGGGTGGCCATTGTTGTCACCACTTACAACATAAACAAATTGAGTAAAATTTCATTATTTTTCCTCTTAACTATTTCATAATATAAGTTCCTCAGTTTCGAGTATTTTGCTTTAATTGCCTTTTTCGTTGTAATTGTGATTAAAATGATTTTATTTTATTAATATACCTTGAGTTTGGTATTAGTGGTTAGTTTTAATAAGTTGTTAGAGGCAATAGCAGCCTTCTTTGGTGTTGGTTCGTAACTCCGAAGTAGCAGTAGATGCTGCGAGGAAACTGGGTTGCGCACTTGGAACACGTTCAGCCAATCATATGGGAGCAACATAAGCACACGTGGTCGTCCTCTTAGCCTTACTAGTCTAACCTAAGGTAACCATCAGTCACGCTTTTTAGGTTAGTGTCCCGCTGTCCCCAGATTTACTCGGTGCACGCTATTATGTCCCGCTTTGGCAGGATACCAGCATGGGAGTTGATGATAAACGGAGTAGAAGTGTTATCAAATTTGCTGAAATCAGTCATTATTGATGACAACAAACTGTTTGATGAAGTAAACTGTCTAAAAAAATATGCCACAAATGATAAGTTGTCAGAATGGTGTGAGCTGAAAGCTTCGATCGACCAAAGATGGGTAGAAGTATTCCTCCATTTTGAACAAAACAACATTCCTTACGAAAACTTACTTTACATCCCTGAGTTGCTTCTGTGTCTGCCAGGAACTAATACTCCAGTTGAATGAGTGTTTACTGACATGAACAATATATGGACTGAAAATAAATCTCAACTGAACGTTCTATCTTTAAAAGCAATGCTGATGCTGAAGTACAATGTTGGACTAACTTGTGATAAGTTTCATGACAAAATAAAAGGAGAACCAGTTCTCCTTAAAGACACTCATCAAAAAAGTATGCCAATGAGTGAACGTGTAGGCTAGTGGACATACTGTACTCTTGCTTTTATATTAAAATGTGTTGAGATTGCATTGACAATTTAAACTTTACCAATTTGCCAATTAACCTTTTTACAAGTCTGGTAAAAGAAGATGTTTCACAAACTTGTCTACATAGTTTTCCAATTATTTTCTCCTCGTGGTCGGACAGTACACTTCATTCAGTTGATTTTACTGTGTAACTTACAGTATTTTCAATTGTTAAATGTGTATTTTTGTTTGTTTCGTTATTAATAAATTAATTTAACTGATGGTCCGATTAGTGTAATTGTGCTAATTTTACTACCTGAACAGTAAAGTTTTCCTATGCTTATTTCTGTAAATTTAAGTACTAAAATACATAAAATAATGAGTTTAGGACGTTTAGTTGTGTCAATTTAGAAAATACCTTTCACACGGTATCGGGGGAGGGGACCTGACCCTCCTAACTTGTGTCCCGCTTTGAGGTCATTCCAAATATGGTGACCTTAGTCTAACTTAGGTGACCTCACCTAGTATAAGGGACCGTGTCAATGTGACTTTTGTCTTAACTACAGAAAAAATAACCAATGTACGTAGGACTAAATATTTAACTGATTTTATGTTTGGTTATCTAAACATGTCGTATGTTTATTGAATTTAATAATTTTTACCACTAGCTAAGACTGTTTTACATAGGGGAAAACATATCATCCGTCGCGCTTAGTTCCATTTCTAGATACTTCATTATTTTAGCTTAAAATAAGTATTACGTATGATTTCATACAACAGCTGATTTTATGTTATAGGTTATGTTGTAGAACAGCTGTTTTAACATGTAGTAACTTTATTTATTACACATTATGAAGTAAAAGTATTATTATTCTATATTTTTTTTAATTAATACATTAATTTATATTTCAATAAGTCTTACTACAGTAAATTCAGTATGATGATAATGAGTTTAATACTAATAAATATTTTTTTTTAATTAAAACTTTCTTAAGGCAGGTCCGACACTTTTTATGTCAGAAACAGAAGATCTCGGGTGATGACGTACGCGTATATCTAACAAAGATAATACAGTTAGGCTTCGTTTCCTAACAGAACCCAAAAGGCTCTATTACATTCACCCCCAAAATTAGTTTTCCTCTCCCCTTCCCAAAAAAAAAAAACATTTACCACTTAACAAAACGTGCTGACTAAAAATTTATATTTTTCACCCTGATCAATTTTTAAAAGAAAACGGAAAATATCAATTTGTTTACAAGTCTTAGTTTTTATTTCTCAACGTTAAAAATCCAGCATATTTCATTACGTCAGCGTACGTTTCTCTGTTAAGCTGTTTTATTTTTCATAAGAATTGTGGTAAAATTAATATAAGGAGCAGACAAAAATAAAAAGTTTTTTTAGAAATATAAAAAAAAACAGCTTTTTCGATAATTACTAGGATTAAAAGTGTAATAAAATTTTGCGTCTTGGCAACTTGTTTTGGCACCCCTTGTGCTCAGCATCCTGCGTTGTCCACCCGCTATAAATCGCAGATAATTAGGAAATGACAGCTTATTGAGAAGGGGAGGGCGGAAGTGCGACCTTGGGACGAGGGCAGCATTCCTCGACGTCTGGGGAGTCGGAGCAGGTAGAGCTGGCCCAGCTTCGCTTTGACAAAACTGGCGAGATTATTTGTTCGGTGGATCGGTTTATTGTTACGCTACCATATTATTGTTGCCCAATCAAAGTGTATTAGGAGTAAATCTGAGTTTACATCGTGTGCGTAGTAAATTCACCCACATTGGCAGGTGATCATTGCGACTCCTTTTGCAATCTCATCTATTAGCTCACGCTCTCCTTATATATATATATATAACTTGTACAAATTTTCAGTCGTTAATAAAATACTTTTTCATCCACTCATGGTCAGATACAACTTTTATCTTCAACGTGTCAATCTTCAATCTGTAGAGAATGACACTTGACATTAATACAGTTTTTCAAATATTAATTCATTGATTAATTTATTTTATTTGTATATGTTAATACAAATAACATATACAAATCCACAGTTATATGAGGACTTTTGCCGAAGGGGCAAGGTATGCAATATAGTTATTTCATATCGGCTTAAAATAAGAGAAAACAAGATTTCATGAAACAGCTGATTTTATGTAATAGGTTATATGGTAAGATAGCTGTTTTAACTCATGCATTATGTAACTTTATTTATGTTAATTGTAATTATTTCATAAAGAGTAACTAAAATAATTTTTTTCTTTGTTGACCTAAGTAGGAATTTACTTTGAAAAAGTTAGTTTATATTACTTGTTTAGTCGTAATTTGTTCCAGCGATTTCTTCTTTGAATTTCGTCTAAACAATCGATGTACCCGGTGTACAAGGACATCGGACTGGCTACTCATGACCCAGGTCACCTCAGTAATTCGATCCTGGCCACACGAGCCATGATTTTCCCCTTCTTAGTACGCATACCTAGATTTAATTGTAACAAATTAGAAAATATAGATAATTATTATTTACTTATAGAGATAAATATCTTTGTAAGCTTCTGATGATGGAAACTGTATTGGGAAAACGTACATCAAGGTTTTGTAAACATTTGTAGTGAGAGTTCGTAATTGTTTCATAATTAGATATTTCTTTCTAAATAACTGTGGATTTAAAATGACTTTATGTTTTCAGGACCGACAATACATCGGACCCTTATCACTGTTGAGATTCGAGTCCCCTCGAACGAGTCTGGACAAAAAAAAATAAAATAAACTAAGAAATTAGGGCCGAGGATATCGCAGCCCACCCTCTCCCTCATCCCTTGGCAGGTGCACGGAGGACTGGAACTTGCAGTCTGTGTTAGTGTCTTTGCAGAGAAGGTCTGAGTGGATTAGTGTCCGAGGTAAGGTTATACGATATTTTAGTTTGTATTTAACTCAGGATTACGTCATATATAGTTACTTAACGGATCCGTGAATGTTGGAAGTTGGAGGGAAGGCGTCCCACTGCGTAGAAATTTACTTAAACTCTTCTATTGTTATAAACCAAATACAAAGTACAAAGAAACTATACTTTTTAAAAGTTCATTCTGCAAATATAACCTTCCTTGTGATACGTTTTAGAAACAAGACCAAGTATGTCTTACAACACGATCTAGTGAATATATCATCCGTCTCCCATTACCACGCAAGTGATGATTTTTTTCCATTTCAGTTCCGTGTTCTGTCTTAATACTTAAACAAATTTTCTGTATTCCCTGTTCCTTATCTGGGATTTCCGGATGGCAAACTCCCTTAATCCCCGTTAGAGAGCAGGACTACATCCGTATTCATGAGGGATTTTAGTTTTCCCCGTACCAGGGGCCACATTGACATGTAATACTAATATTTGTTTTCATGCAATTTACACCACACTGTAAAATGACTCGAGAAAAGATTTTTACAGGTTGTAAACTTTCGGAAAGCATCTATCACCGAATATTGTTCCATTGCGAAAACTTCAAGTGTAAATTCCATTGTTAAATGAAGTTTTGATTATGTAAACCAAATAATTTTAATATGATAATTGTTGTCAGGGGATGCTAGTTTTTTCAACATAAAGTCCTAAAATTGCCAAACGTATACTACATAATGTGTCATTATTTCATCAATTTTGGAATGGCTCCCTTATATTTAGAAACGTAATGTGTTTAATTGTATATTTTTCAATTCCTTTTATTAGTATATATATATATATATCTTGTACAAATTTTCAATAAAAAATTCTTTTTATTCTTCCACTCAAGTTCAAATAATTTTGAAAGATAGACGCAGAATATGGAGAATTTACAGTCATACATATAAGACCGAGCCCCAACACCAAACCAGTGATTTTATTTCCATTGGGGGGTAATGGGAGGTGGGATTTTCAGATCGCCGAAAAGCCACAACAAAAATCCCCAAGACATTCCCGAGTACATTCACGCACCGAGTACTTGTGAACCACACACAGTTTCGTTCCTCTCCTTGTTTCGGTATCCCTACAATATCCCTAACAGGCATACCTTAGTGGGCTAGCTGCTATATACGTCTGACCAGAATGGTAAATGTCCCTCGTACTTAGGATCCTACGTATACCTTTCATATTGTGTATATTGCGGTACATTGAAGTACATTGTGGTACATTGTAGTATATTGCGGTACATTGTAGTATATTGCGGTACATTGTAGTATATTGCGGTACATTGTAGTATATTGCGGTACATTGTAGTACATTGCGGTACATTGTAGTACATTGCGGTACATTGTAGTACATTGCGGTACATTGTAGTATATAGCGGTACATTGTAGTACATTGCGGTACATTGTAGTACATTGCGGTACATTGTAGTACATTGCGGTACATTGTAGTATATAGCGGTACATTGTGGTATATTGCGGTACATTGCAGTATATTGCGGTACATTGTAGTATATTGCGGTACATTGTAGTATATTGCGGTACATTGTAGTATATTGCGGTACATTGTGGTATATTGCGGTACATTGTGGTATATGGCGGTACATTATGGTATATGGCGGTACATTGTGGTATATTGCGGTACATTGTAGTATATGGCGGTACATTGTGGTATATGGCGGTACATTGTGGTATATGGCGGCACATTGTAGTATATGGCGGTACATTGTAGTATATGGCGGTACAACGTAGTATATTGCTGTGCATTGTAGTATATTGCGGTACATTGTAGTATATTGCGGTACATTGTAGTATATTGCGGTACATTGTGTGTATATGGCGGTACATTGTGGTATATGGCGGTACATTGTAGTATATGGCGGTACAACGTAGTATATTGCTGTGCATTGTAGTATATTGCGGTGCATTGTAGTATATTGCGGTACATTGTGGTATATGGCGGTACATTGTAGTATATGGCTGTACTTTGTGGTATATTGCGGTACATTGTGGTATATTGCTGTACATTGTAGTATATGGCGGTACAACGTAGTATATTGCTGTGCATTGTAGTATATTGCGGTGCATTGTGGTATATGGCGGTACATTGTAGTATATGGCGGTACATTGTAGTTTATTGCGGTAAATTGTAGTATATGACGGTACATTATACTATATGGCGGTACATTGTGGTATATTGCGGTACATTGTGGTCTATTGCGGTACATTGTGGTATATTGCGGTACATTGTGGTACATTGCGGTACAATGTGGTATATTGCGGTACATTGTGGTATATGGCGGTACATTGTGGTATATGGCGGTACATTGTAGTATATGGCGGTACATTGTAGTATATTGCTGTGCATTGTAGTATATTGCGGTGCATTGTAGTATATTGCGGTACATTGTAGTATATTGCGGTACATTGTGGTATATTGCGGTACATTGTGGTATATTGCGGTACATTGTGGTATATTGCGGTACATTGTGGTATATTGCTGTACATTGTAGTATATTGCGGTACATTGTAGTATATTGCGGTACATTGTGGTCTATTGCGGTACATTGTGGTATATTGCGGTACATTGTGGTACTTAGATAAGGGATCAGTTTATGGTTGAAAACAAAGTTAAAATTATTTTATTGTACATATTAAAGAAATTATGCAGTATAAAGCACTTATGTAATGGTGGTATAATTAACAAAGTTTACAGCTGAAACTTAATTTTTTTTTTAAATAACCCTAGCTCCTGACGATATTGAGCTAAGGTTTCAATATGGTCTGGAAATTGTTTACATTTTCTTCTGAAAACCCTTGTATTCTTGCTAAGGATAAAGGGTGAGGTTTACTAAACCTTAAGGCATATTGTTTAAAAAAAAAAAATGACGCTGCCAGTTTCTATAAGCTCTTTGTTTATAGGAAGGATAAGGGTTGGAAATATTGTTTGTTGCATCCTGCAGAGTGGCCATTCGCGTTAATTTCCTCAAAGTTAGACCTTAATACGATCTTTCCATCATCAAACAGTTTTACAATAGTCCATCTGCCAGTTTTGGGGGCGAAATTGGTTTTCGACCTAACAAAACATCAACTAGGGTTATAATTTCTGTCAGGCTTTAAACCCACTCCTTTAAAGTTGCTCACGAAACACTAATTGTTTTCTAGCCTTTTAAAAGGCCCATTTCTTTATTTTTACAGCTGTAACAGCTTTTTTCATTTTCTCTTTGCTCCATGTCTTACGTTGCGGCACCGATAAAAATGCGAAAATAAATGTAAATAAATAAGGTTCAAAATATTGCACAATGGGCGATATTTGGTACAGCGTGGTGGGCGAGGCTACAAACAGGCTTCTTCTAATTCCGAAATGAGGTTATCGGCAGAAAGCATCTTTCTAACGCTATTTCGCAATATTATAATAGTTGTCATGCTTCTTATGGTCCATATGCTACGGTATTAAAAGGGACAGTAGCTTCATAACTCAACATGCTACAAAGCTGTCAAACATTCACAGAAAATTAACTGTACAAATAAACTCCACTAAATAAACACAGAAAACATGTCGAAGGACAAAGTCATTTATAACTTTTGCTCCTTGGTAGCAGCACTATCTAGCCTTATATGCAACTGGGCGATATTAGGAACCTGGGAGATATTTAGACCACATACTTATATATATATTTATACCTAAAATAAATATGTATATGCAGAAATATCAATAGTATTGAAAAACGTATTTTTTTAAGAAAGTAATCGATTTAAGAAGGATTTCCACGGTTCCCACTGTTACTGTGAGAACCAAAGCAAGCCTCTAGGATTATTGACAGGTGATTGGGACAGGTGTGACCACGAGTCTAGCTCGTGTCTTGCGCATGCGCCAATGAGGTTTACACATATCTGGAAACTGCATGGTGAGTAGATATCTGCAGGTGGTTAGGGGAGACGTATAGGCGAACAGCTGAAGAGCAATGGGGTGATGCTCTGTAAATAACTTTCATAATATAACAGGCTAAACAAAATATTGAGACTAAAACAAAACAACAACAAAAACAGCACAACGTATTAAAGATAAATAGTAAATATGCAATAGCAATAAATAGACTATCGTTGGATAAATTACTCAGATTTTACAAAATAATACTGGATAGTTTATAAAAAGGTTAGGTGAGATGTTATCTGTTTCGGATCAACTGGATTTAGTAGGTTTTTATAGAAATAGTTTCCGTTTTATTTGAAATTATTCCAAGTACGTAAAGTTGTCTCGCTTCAGGCGATAATTAAACTTAAGCAAAATTGACCTACAGAATCTAACCTTATCGTTAAATAACCGTAGCCTTATAACCGTAACCTTATCAGTTACCTATAACCGTTAAATAACCTTTACTTAGGCAAAAAGTTAATTTACATTTCGGATCGCTATTTTATAGATAAAATGGTTTGGGGGGGGATTCATATTTTGTTTTATCTGCACCACTTATTTACTAGAAATAAGTCAAACAAATTTTGAGCAGCCTCTGTCTTCCGGACTTCCGTCGACTGCAATTGCGTCGACAACGTAAAATTATACGACGAGCAATTTGGACGGAAAAGCGTTTACGTCATTAACACCGTAGCTACGTGATGACGTCAGAGCTGACGTGGGACGTTAATTTAAAACGTTGCTAATGACTGCACAACCGCATCCTTCACTGAAAAACGAATTAAAATAATTGGCACCACTTAACGAGGTTAGTCTCCGAAGCTGACCGGAGAATGCGGGGCAGTAGCAGTAGCCAGTCGGTAATTAGCTAAATGCAAATACTACTTACTATACCTGCTTTGTTTGGACAGACCATCCATCACCCGTACGGACATGACGGATTACTTGGGCACTGCGTTAGCGACTCTAAGCCAACATGCAACCATACTCAGAGTATTAGCTATTGCAGCCCTTAATGTATTACAAGGCTCTCGGGCAGACATGAGTGATTGCTAAACAATCTAACCCTAATAGTGTCGGTCTTATTAACTGCATTATAGGGTCGTATCTTTTTATTACAGGCCTATATAGACGCTGCATAACCTCGAAGTCCTTCACACCCCCTCCCTGACTGACGACGGCTTTTCCTTGAAGCATTGGATTTTAGGATCTACTTGCTTACCCTTCTTCTTGAACCGAAGAAGTACTCAAAGAAGCAAGGCTACATCAAGTATGAATCCCAGCTCATAGGTTCCCTCCAGACCAGGAGGTGGGTCCCTTTTCTAAACCTACCCTTCACAACTTACAGTTACCATATCGTCCCACAGCGTAGCGACTCGGCGCCTCTATATCTCCTCGCTGAAGAGAAATACGCCTTTTATCTTCCTCTCTGACCAATAGCAATTGATCATTATGCCCTTTACTTTGCCCTGCCTGATTCCATCTACCCTTCAATACGAGAGAGAACGCATGGAATACCCCGACAGAGAGCAGGTGGTGCCGTGCCTCCTGAGTACCCTCTAAAATTAGCTGTGATCCCAACTATATTCCCAATGTTTCTCTGCCCTTTGTGGAGGGTAATGGTCACTTTGCTTGACATCATAGCTTTTAAAACGAATCTCTTATGCTCTTCGATCGTTCTTACAGCTGGTAGCCAACTCCTCATGGTAGAGAGCATATCTCTTCATGTGACTGCATATATAATCATAGATACTTCCCTTTATACTAGACCAAGATGTATCCGGTTCCTAAACCCATATTTTTTTTATCAAATCCTAGGTACTTCCCTTTTTTCGTTAATGACCTGCATCCATATAAAATGTGCCTTTCGCCCCCCCCCCCCTTTTCATTATTGTGTTTGCAATTATTTTCTCTTCCTACCAGTTCCTGTAAAACTATGTATCCCAAGGTACACTGCAAAGCGCATTATCGCTTGGGATACTTCAGCTATACGACCCTGTTCACTTAAAGTCATACGTTTTCTATCTTCGATATCAGGGAATCATAATTTCCTTTACTTAGCTTATTTCATCTACTTTTTACCGTCCTTCTTGTGTATAGGCATATTTATTGACAGTTTTCTTTATAGTATGTCTACATCAGGTACAAGATATTGCACATTTAATACCACGACCCCTAACCTCACCGGAGGGTTCGCAAACACTGGCTAAGAACTGTAAACCACTGACAGTGGCTACTCAATCCTGCAGACACGAGCCCTAAGCCAGATTATGCAGATTTTACGTCCCTCCTTAATACTGTTTATATTAACAATCATGTCCAAATTCTTTCATCCAATAATCTAAAATACAGATATATAGCTTACTACAAAATAAAATAACTAGAGGTTTAAAATAGACATTTTTACATAGGTACTGTGTATTGTCGAGCTGTTAAATGTAGTTCTCACTTTGTCCGCAAGATAGCGTCACATTACGATTTCATGAGCCAAGGATTCTTTTCAAACTTGTTTTTCCTGTTGATTTTCTACACCATTGTTACTTATTATATTAATAGTAGTTTTTATTGAAGACAATTTTATTTGCAATAAATAAATTATTTTGTACTTTATAGTGCTAATATTTGTAGGACAAATGTAAAAGTCTGAGAAATACCGTATTAGTTTACACTCTTCCTATATAGTATATGTATGTATACATATATATATATATATATATATATATATATATATATATGTATATATATATATATATATATATATATATATATATATATTATACAAATTTCAATTATTAATAAAATAATTTTTATTTATCCACTCAAGTTTGAATACATTTTTTTTTTAACTTGTAGTGATGACACTTATTATTAATACAGTTTTTCAAATATTAATTCAATAATTAAATACAGTATAATAGTGAACTGATTCTAGTTTTATGTGAGAGAAAAACGTTTCACAAAGGGGCAAGGTATGCAAAATAGTTATTTCGTCCTATTTTGGGTAAAATGAGTGATAACGTATAATTTTATAAAACAGCTGATTTTATGTTACAGGCTGTGTGGTAGAACAGCTATTTTAACCCACAGGTTATGTTACTTTATTTAAGGTTATTGTAATTATTTAGTAAAAAGTAACAAAATATTTAAAGAATTTATTGTTGACTTGAGTACGAATTGACTTTAAATTTTTTGTGTATTTTTTAGTTAAATAACTTTTATTGAAGACTACAAAAGCTTCTCAGTTTTAATGAAATATTTTTTTCGTCCCACAGCCCATAAATGATAATTCATCTCCATAAATCCCCTACCTTGGGGAGTCTTCACTATGAGTTGCAAGTGTCTCTACAGGAGACATTCTATATGTAACCTTCTGTTATTTAGGTTAGTTTTCTAGGTAAGAAAAGCTTTTATTTCAGCCGATAAGATATAGTGATAAATAATTTAAACTAATTATTACTCTTATAAATAATTTAACTTGGAAATCTAAGTGTTTAGAATGAAAGTAAGATAAATTTTATTGCTTACTGTTAAATAATCATTCACTTTTAATTTGATTAAAATTTTGTTTGTTTCAGAAAATAGTGAGTCTAAACGGATAACCGAGTGAATATTTAGTGTATCCAGGTGGCATTGGGAGCATCTCGGGGGTGAGTTTGCTTGTCACGTTTCCTTGGTGAAGTGGGTTTCTTTAAATGTTCATATTCATGAAATACGTTGTTTGAAAATATATCTCTCAGATAAATAACACACACTTTTATAAACAAATAAATAACTAACTGCTCACGAACTCGCAAAACAATATACTTTATTATCATAAGCGTTTTGGTGGCTTACGTCATCATTACTACTTCAAATATACAACTTCAACGAATGCAGTGAATAAATTTATAATAGTGTCGCTGAAGATGACGATTAAGTCATTGAAACGCGAATGACAATAAAGTAAATATTATTATTTATTTGTTTATAAACTCCCAAGCCCATACACTCAACTATTACATACACAATTCGTATCTTACCCTGCGCCTGCAAGTTATATTACGCTGGGCTTCTGTAGAGTGAAGGGGAAATGCATACAACTAAATCTTTGCGGTCTCTCTCCCTAATGGCGTTGCCTGCGCGAGCTATGATTGTACTACACTCCCTTGCTATACAGGGATGTAAAGGGTAGCCGGTTCTGTACGACCCCGGTAGAGAGTAGGCCTGCGTGCGTGATGTATACTGTACCTGCCTGCTTCCCTAAAGTACAGAGGATGGGTCGTGCCTGTAAATACGATCAGGAAAACCTCTGATCCTCTTTATATTGAGAAGCCTTTCCTTATGAGAAGTAAGGAATAATTTGATTAATCACTTTAATCCCCAAAACATCTTTCCATCCTTTGCTTTGATATTGTGAAACATTGTGGAGAAAATTATTTTCAAAACCATAAATATATAAATTTGTCATAGTAAAAAAAATACGTTTATATTTCGTCATGAAGCTAAATTTCCTAGTCGAATTTATATTTTAAAAACAGTTTGTTTTACTAAACACTTGTAAGTATTTACAAAACTTGCCTATAGTAGCACGTACTTATATTTGTTGGGGACGGCAACAAATGTTTAGTGAAAACTAGTAGTGAAGATGGAATCAACAAATATGAGTTTGTTTTAATACATGTTTAGAGTTTAGTATTACAATAAAACCTAAATTATCCGAGCCGCGAGTAAACCTAATTCCGGAATAACCGGAGGCAATATATGCATGTGTACGTGCGTGCGCACTTGTGCGTTCGTGTGTGCATGCACAGTATAACGCACAGTACATACGTGCGCGCGCACACGCACACACACAAGTTTCGAAGTTAGTTTTAGTTCTTTTAAAACGTACTATTCGCAGAAGCACTCAAATTTACTTTTATTCCATCAGAGGCAAACAGAAAGAAAAAATACATTTCAATAAAACCTTAATTGCTTGAAATGTTTAATGGCAACATCATTGTGTAGACTTTGGTAGTAAATTAAAATTAAAACTTAATTGGTCTGTTACTAAAATACCTCTTTAGCATAAGATGCTTATAAAAAAGTGCTATAAATATAGGTTAGAGGAAACGTGTATTATAGTTGTTGAAGATTGTTTGCATGTTTCGCTACCAGGGCGCGTTGCAGTTGGAATCAATAGTTTAGTAAACGCAACCGCCGCTAGGTGGCAGTATCATGCAGAGCAAACAGTGCGCGGAAGAAATACGTTCTAAATTGGATTTTAAATATTTTATTTGGATATGAGTAATTAACTGTATAAATGTTTATCACTGTTGTTAAATGTAATTAATGTGCATTCTGTTATACTTTATGATAACCGGGGCAAAGACATTGCAACAGGCTAGACAACAGTAGTCGCCTTTCAACGCAAAGACTATCTCTTGTGTGATTTGGTTGTTTTAATTACGCTGAAGATTAATTGTTGTTCTCTATTACACATGAAGGGATGCTCAAAGATTCCTAGTGATCTTCCCCTTTCCTTGACCAGTCCAATTATCCCTTTTCCTCTACGAGAAGGTAACGCAGAAACATGCCTTCTAACTCAGTGGCAGTATCAAGGCCCCGCTAGAGAGAACGTCTATTTCGGGTGTACGCCTGCCTCTGACTGCAATCTCAATAGAATTACTTCACTTATTAGACTCTTTAGCATGTGACAATATTTTCTCAAATCCCAGACCGTGGGGATATGTTTTGAAATAATCTGATTTTGTAATTTGTTCTTGTTTATAAACATTCGCCAAAACAACTCGGAAAAAAGACACAGCTTGTACAAACAGATGTACAGCCTTACCCACAATGCAATTCGACCCCGTTTTCCATTAACAGAAAAGGTTTTAAATATTAGTTATACATAGTAAGATATTTGCAGAAATGTAGCCTACTACTTACATTTAGAAATTACTCTTTCTTATCAAGTAAGGTTAATTTTTAAAGGGAGGTATTTCAAGGGAGGTATTTTTTTAAAAATAATTCATTAATTAAATTTAATAATGAATTAATACTAGTTTTATATGGGTTAAAAACCTTTCACAAAAGGAGCAATATATGCAATAAAGTTATTCGTCCCATATGCTTAAAATAAGTGATAACATATGATTTTATTTTATAGGTTATGTGTTAGAACAGATGTTTTAATGCACAAGTTATGTTACTTAATTTATAATAATTGTAATTATTCAAAAGTAATTATTTATAAAAGTAATTAAAATAATTTTTTCCTAAGTAAAAATTAACTTTAAAATGTTTGTTTATAATAGTTGTTTTTAAATGAAGTTAACTTTTTAAGAGTATATTTTGTTGCATATTGACAGCGTGTGTTGGGCGATGTGAGGTTAGTTTCAGAGGTGTTGTTTGTATTTAATCGATATAGGTCCACTACCGCTACTTTTGGTATATTTGTGTTAGCTGTTTACTTTTAATCTAGGCTGAGTGGACCAACATGCGTGAACTCATCTCTCTGACAGTAGCTCTGTTTCATGTGACGAGCCATGATCACGTGACTGTCCCGTGCCAGACTCAGCATCATTATATACTTCTCTAGTCCTACCTTTATTTCACTTGTCCTCTCCCTACACTGGGCTGTGTACCTCTCTACAACCCCACTAGAGAGTGGGTTTGCACTCTTGTATATCAGACTAAGGAGTTGTAGGTTTCTACCGTATGCACCAAAATAAACAGCACTGAAACTGAACCAGCTGCCTTCTAGATCAGCTGTTCCTACTTTTGATTGTTGCAGCGTATTCGTGTTGACGTATTCCATTTAAGGTTAGCTTTTGCTGCCATTGTGCTACTACTGCAGAGAAAACTAGATAAATAAAATAAATTAAAATCTTGCAACTATCTCAGTACTGTTCATTTTGGCACATTCAGTGTTTATTAAAACACTCTTATATTTCAAGGACGAAAGTTCATGTTTTCTACTACCATGTAAAACCAAATCCCCACTAAGTGTCTAATATTCCAGTTTGCCTAAGAGGGGTTTAATTTTGCCCCTCTTTGAATCATTCATATTCCACATTTCACATTTTCTTCAACGTCACTATAGACTCAACGGGGAACGATTTTATTAACTCAGTAGGTTGTACCCCTTTATACCCTGATAAGGTACGCGACCATGAACACGTGATATCATATATACCCCCTATGTACAGTGCCTGGGGGTTTTATACCCCTACTACCTATAATAACAATCCTTTCACGGTCTCTGAAGGCGAAAATAATCTTACCACAGAGGTATAAACCACAATAAGAAAGCAAAACTATAGAGAAACCTATTTATAGATGCACGTGACCCCCCCCCCACGGACCACGAACATCCATCATCTTACCTTTAGGTGATCTTTGGAAGAGATAATGGCCTGATCCTTTCCATTATATATAAGACATAAAGGTGAGTATCGACTGTCTCGTTTTCCTTGTGTATACGTATTGGCACCACTTGGCAAAAAACCACTTACTAATGTTTTATAGCAATCTAGATCAGTGCATTGTTTAATACTGTGAGTCACGGACAAAACTGTTGCTCTCGTTTGTTGTGTTTGGCTATTCTGCGATGTGCTGTTCATAGAGTGGTTGTCAATTGTGTTTGGATAAAGTGTGGACTGTGAGTGTGTTTTACCGTTTTGTGTTGTGGTTGATTTTTGTGGCATTTGTATATCTCGTAGTTTTCTGTTGTGTTTATTGCTTTTGTGGTTCACCAATGCGATACTTCTGTTGCGACCACACAAAGACTATAAAGTAAAAAATGTAAACTTGTAGTATGAAATAAGTGTTTGCAAGGCGTATTACAGAACGGATTAGGCACGTGACGAAAACAAAAGATATTATGTATAGCGCTCAACTGTGGAGGATTTTGTAAACCTAAATTAAAGTTACTTTTCTCTTGAACAAGTGTGTTCTTGATCTTGAGAAATAACTAGCTGATCTATAAATTGTTGTCATTCTATTCTACAATACAGGCTTACTCTGTAATAACAGCTGAAGTATTCTAGTATTCGCACACGTTAGATTTTTTAAAAAAATTCTTTAATTTGCTTTCTCTCTAAACCTTTCTAAATCCATTGCCCTAAAAAGGTCAGATTTCTTACACGTAGAAACATTTCTCAATAGTTTTAAATTATCGAAGTCCATAAAGGCACAGAAACTGCGAGGATTAGAACATTGCTTGTGCCAATTGTGGATGGTTTCCTTTACTTGGCCGCGAACGAATCTAAACTGGCTAAGTTAACGATTGTCCCGGTCGTCTATTCTATGGGTGGAAAGGCAGGAATAGCGGAATAAAAAGGTGGACCTCGAAAACCTGTTTGCTCTGCCGATGCGACAGGCGGAAATATCGTCCTTACAGCCGCACCTCTGGTGCTCAGCTCAGCCCGCGGCCACGGCTCGGCCCTGCTTTGCCTCCACACGGGTTTAGATAGTTTCCAAGGCTCGCCTTCACTTCTCCACATATATATTGCCACATATATTTGACCCAAATTTGGTTATGGGATATAACAAGAGCGGTGTCTTCAGAAACCTCTTGCGACCATGCTCCTTAGAGTAGACCTACTTAGTTTTGTACGTTTTATTAAGTTCACGGATTATTAAAGATTAGATTATTTGGAATTAGAAATTATTTGATTGTGTCAAATTAATATTGTTGAGGTTTAATGTGCATAAACAAACAGCCTACTCCATTAACAAAAATATTTTACCTTAAGTGTTAGGCTTAAGTGTTCTTAGCCTATACTGTATTTAAAATGTCCTTGGCGATCGCTGAATCCCAACAGCACTCTATTGTTATATTGATATAAGTATAAAAAAATAACAGTTTCATCCCTCAGAAAACGTAATATCAAGCCAGAGATTCAGCGATGCGTCACATATGTACTTTACGTAATGAATACAATCAGAGATCGTATTGAGAAGACAGGCTATCTCCAGTGCGTCACAAATGGTCCTTACGTAATGAACACAATTAGAGATCGTATTGAGACGTCTGACTATCTCCAGTGCGTCACAAATGGACCTTACGTAATGAATACAATCAGAGATCGTATTGAGAGTCAGATTATCTCCAGTGCAACACAAATGGACCTTACGTAATGAACCTAATCATAGATCGTATTGAGAAGTCAGACTATTTCCAGTGCGTCACAAATAGTCCTTACGTAATGAACACAAGCAGAGATCGTATTGAGAGGTCAAACTATCTCCAGTGTGTCACAAATGGATTTTACTTGATGAACACAATCGGAGATCGTATTGAGAAGTCAAACTATCCCCAGTGTGGCACAAATGGATTTTACTTAATGAACACAATGAGAGATCGTATTGAGAAGTGAAACTATCTCCAGTCGGTCACAAATGGACCTTGCGTATTGAACCCAATCAGATATCGTATTGAGAAGTCAGACATTCTCCAGTGCGTCATTAAAAGACCTCACGTAATGTACACAATATGAGATTGTATTGTAAGTCAGACTATCTCCAATGCGTCACAAATGGACCTTAAGTAAAGAAACACAATCAGAGATCGTATTGTAAAGTCAGACTATCAAAAGTGCGTCACAAATGGACCTTACGTAATGAACCCAATCAGATGTCGTAATACAGAGTCAGGCTATCTTCGGTGCGTCACAAATAGACTTCGCGTAATGACATAATCAGAGATAGTAATAACCAGTCAGGTTATCTTCAGTGGGTCACAAATGGACCTTGCGTAATGAGTCCAATCACAGATCGTTTTGACAACGCAGACTATCTCCAATTTGTCACAAATGGACCTTGTGCAATGAACCCAATCAGAGATCGTATTGACAATTCAGACTATCTCTAGTGGGTCACAAATGGACCTTTTGTAATGAACCTAATCAGAGATCGTATGACAACGCAGACTATCTCCAAAGGGTTACCAATGGACCTTGCGTAATGAACCCATTCAGAGATCGTATTGACAACGGAGATTATCTCCAATGGGTCACAAACGGACCTTTTGTGTAATTAACCCAATCAGAGATCGTATTGACAATGCAGACTATCTCCAAAGCGACACTAATGGACCTTCAATAATGAGCCCAATCAGAGATCGTATTGACAATGCAGACTATCTCCAAAGCGACACTAATGGACCTTCAATAATGAGGACAATCAGAGATCGTATTAACAACGCAGATTATTTCCAGTGGGTCACAAATCGACCTTTTGTAATGAACTCAATCACAAATCGTATTGACAACGCAGATTATCTCTAGTGGGTGACAAATGGACCTTTTGTAATGAATCCATCACAGATCGTATTGACAACGCAGATTATCTCCAGTGGGTCACAAATGGACCATATGTAGGGGAATGAACCCAATCAGAGATCGTATTGACAACGGAAATTATCTCTAGTAGGTCACAAATGGACCTTTTGTAATGAACCCATTTAGAGATCGTATTGACAGCTGGACTATCTCCACTGGGTCACAAATGACCTTGCGTAATCAACCCTATCAGAGATCGTATTCAACCCTCACTATCTCCAGTGGGTCACACATGGACCTTTCGTAATGAACCCAATCAGAGATCGTATTGACAACGCAGACTATCTCCAAAGGGTCACAAATGGACCTTTTGTAATGAGCCCAATCAGAGATCGTATTGACAACGCAGATTATTTCCAGTGGGTCACAAATCGACCTTTTGTAATGAACCCAATCACAAATCGTATTGACAACGCAGATTATCTCTAGTGGGTGACAAATGGACCTTTTATAATGAATCCAATCACAGATCGTATTGACAACGCAGATTATCTCCAGTGGGTCACAAATGGACCATATGTAGGGTAATGAACCCAATCAGAGATCGCATTGACAACGGAAATTATCTCTAGTGGATCACAAATGGACCTTTTGTAATGAACCCATTTAGAGATCGTATTGACAGCTGGACTATCTCCACTGGGTCACAAATGACCTTGCGTAATGAACCCTATCAGAGATCGTATTCAACCCTCACTATCTCCAGTGGGTCACACATGGACCTTTCGTAATGAACCCAATCAGAGATCGTATTGACAATGCAGACTATCTCCAAAGGGTCGCCAATGGACCTTGCGTAATGAACCTAATCAGAGATCGTATTGACAACGCAGATTATCTCCAGTGGGTCACAAATGGACCTTTTGTAATAAGCCCAATCAGAGATCGTATTGACAATGCAGATTATTTCCAGTGGGTCACAAATCGACCTTTTGTAATGAACCCAATCACAAATCGTATTGACAACGCAGATTATCTCTAGTGGGTGACAAATGGACCTTTTGTAATGAATCCAATCACAGATCGTATTGACAACGCAGATTATCTCCAGTGGGTAGCAAATGGACCATATGTAGGGGAATGAACCCAATCAGAGATCGTATTGACAACGGAAAATATCTCTAGTAGGTCACAAATGGACCTTTTGTAATGAACCCATTTAGAGATCGTATTGACAGCTGGACTATCTCCACTGGGTCACAAATGACCTTGCGTAATCAACCCTATCAGAGATCGTATTCAACCCTCACTATCTCCAGTGGGTCACACATGGACCTTTCGTAATGAACCCAATCAGAGATCGTATTGACAACGCAGACTATCTCCAAAGGGTCGCCAATGGACCTTGCGTAATGAACCTAATCAGAGATCGTATTGACAACGCAGATTATCTCCAGTGGGTCACAAATGGACCTTTTGTAATGAGCCCAATCAGAGATCGTATTGACAACGCAGATTATTTCCAGTGGGTCACAAATCGACCTTTTGTAATGAACCCAATCACAAATCGTATTGACAACGCAGATTATCTCTAGTGGGTGACAAATGGACCTTTTATAATGAATCCAATCACAGATCGTATTGACAACGCAGATTATCTCCAGTGGGTCACAAATGGACCATATGTAGGGTAATGAACCCATTCAGAGATCGCATTGACAACGGAAATTATCTCTAGTGGGTCACAAATGGACCTTTTGTAATGAGCCCAATCAGGGATTGTATTGACAAACCAGACTATCTCCAGTGCGTCACAACTGGACCAAACCTAATGAACAAGTAAAAGAGAACTTAATGTTCTCCTACCCTGGCTTCACTGCGTCACAATTAGACCCAACCTAATGTACAACTAACAGAGGACGTAATGCTCTACTAGCCTGACTCCAATGCTTCACAGATGAACCTATTCTAATGAACAACTAACAGAGCATGTAAGGCTTAGCCAGCCTGACTCCACTGCGTCACATTTTGACCGAACCTTATTAGGCCTAACAAATAACAGAGGATGTAAGGCTTAGTCAGCCTGATTCCACTGCGTCACAACAGAACCTAACGTAATGGAAAACTAACAGAGGACGTAATGCTCTGCCTACCTGACTCCACTGTGTCACAATTTGACCTAACCACATTAACAAGTAACCGAGGATGTAAGGCTCGGCCAGCCTGAATCCACTGCATCACAACTGGACCTAACGTAATGAACAACTAACAGAGGACGTAATGCTCTGCCAACCTGACTCCACTGTGTCACATTTTGACCGAACCTTATTAGGCCTAACAGGTAACAGAGGATATAAAGCTTAGTCAGCCTGATTCCACTGCGTCACAACTGGACCTATCGTAATGGAAAACTAACAGAGGACGTAATGCTCTGCCTACCTGACTCCACTGTGTCACAATTTGACCTAACCATATTAACAAGTAACCGAGGATGTAGGGCTTAGTCAGCCTGAATCCACTGCGTCACAACTGGACCTATCGTAATGGAAAACTAACAGAGGACGTAATGCTCTGCCTACCTGACTCCACTGTGTCACAATTTGACCTAACCATATTAACAAGTAACCGAGGATGTAAGGCTTGGCCAGCCTGAATCCACTGCGTCACAACTGGACCTAACGTAATGAACAGCTAACAGAGGACGTAATGCTCTGCCTACCTGACCCCACTGTGTCACAATTTGACCTAACCATATTAACAAGTAACCGAGGATGTAAGGCTTGGCCAGCCTGAATCCACTGCGTCACAACTGGACCTAACGTAATGAACAACTAACAGAGGACGTAATGCTCTGCCTACCTGACTCCACTGTGTCACAATTTGACCTAACCATATTAACAAGTAACCGAGGATGTAAGGCTTGGCCAGCCTGAATCCACTGCGTCACAACTGGACCTAACGTAATGAACAACTAACAGAGGACGTAATGCTCTGCCTACCTGACTCCACTGTGTCACAATTTGACCTAACCATATTAACAAGTAACCGAGGATGTAAGGCTTGGCCAGCCTGAATCCACTGCGTCACAACTGGACCTAACGTAATGAACAGCTAACAGAGGACGTAATGCTCTGCCTACCTGACTCCACTGTGTCACAATTTGACCTAACCATATTAACAAGTAACCGAGGATGTAAGGCTTAGTCAGCCTGATTTCACTGCGTCACAACTGGACCTAACGTAATGGAAAACTAACAGAGGACGTAATGCTCTGCCTACCTGACTCCACTGTGTCACAATTTGACCTAACCATATTAACAAGTAACCGAGGATGTAATTCTTGGCCAGCCTGAATCCACTGCGTCACAACTGGACCTAACGTAATGAACAACTAACAGTGAACCTAATGCTCTGCCTACCTGACTCCACTCTGTCACAATTTGACCTAACCATATTAACAAGTAACCGAGGATGTAAGGCTTAGTCGGCCTGATTCCACTGCGTCACAACTGGACCTAACGTAATGAACAACTAACAGAGGACGTAATGCTCTGCCTACCTGACTCTACTGTGTCACAATTTGACCTAACCATATTAACAAGTAACCGAGGATGTAAGGCTTAGTCAGCCTGATTCCACTGCGTCACAACTGGACCTAACGTAATGAACAACTAACAGAGGACGTAATGCTCTGCCAACCTGACTCCACTGTGTCACACTTTGACCGAACCTTATTAGGCCTAACAGGTAACAGAGGATGTAAGGCTTAGTCAGCCTGATTCCACTGCGTCACAACTGGACCTAACGTAATGGAAAACTAACAGAGGACGTAATGCTCTGCCTACCTGACTCTACTGTGTCACAATTTGACCTAACCATATTAACAAGTAACCGAGGATGTAAGGCTTAGCCAGCCTGAATCCACTGCGTCACAACTGTACCTAACGTAATGAACAGCTAACAGAGGACGTAATGCTCTGCCTACCTGACCCCACTGTGTCACAATTTGACCTAACCATATTAACAAGTAACCGAGGATGTAAGGCTTAGTCAGCCTGATTCCACTGCGTCACAACTGGACCTAACGTAATGGAAAACTAACAGAAGACGTAATGCTCTGCCTACCTGACTCCACTGTGTCACAATTTGACCTAACCATATTAACAAGTAACCGAGGATGTAAGGCTTAGTCAGCTTGATTCCACTGCGTCACAACTGGACCTAACGTAATGAACAACTAACAGAGGACTTAATGCTCTGCCTACCTGACTCCACTGTGTCACAATTTGACGTAACAATACTAACAAGTAACCGAGGATGTAAGGCTTAGCCAGCCTGAATCCACTGCGTCACAACTGTACCTAACGTAATGAACAGCTAACAGAGGACGTAATGCTCTGCCTACCTGACCCCACTGTGTCACAATTTGACCTAACCATATTAACAAGTAACCGAGGGTGTAAGGCTTAGCCAGCCTGAATCCACTGCGTCACAACTGTACCTAACGTAATGAACAGCTAACAGAGGACGTAATGCTCTGCCTACCTGACCCCACTGTGTCACAATTTGACCTAACCATATTAACAAGTAACCGAGGATGTAAGGCTTAGTCAGCCTGATTCCACTGCGTCACAACTGGACCTAACGTAATGGAAAACTAACAGAGGACGTAATGCTCTGCCTGCCTGACTCCACTGTGTCACAATTTGACCTAACCTTATTTAAAACTAACAAAGGATGTAAGGCTTTTAGCCAGCCTGAATCCACTGCGTCACAACTGGAACTAACGTAATGAACAACTAACAGAGGACGTAATGCTCTGCCTACCTGACTCCACTGTGTCACAATTTGACCTAACCATATTAACAAGTAAC
Source organism: Prosapia bicincta (assembly GCA_036971475.1). Taxonomy (NCBI): domain Eukaryota; kingdom Metazoa; phylum Arthropoda; class Insecta; order Hemiptera; family Cercopidae; genus Prosapia; species Prosapia bicincta. Next base: position 31,534,247 of record JBAIZL010000005.1, read on the forward strand.
CGAGGATGTAAGGCTTAGCCAGCCTGAATCCACTGAGTCACAACTGAACCTAACGTAATGAACAACTAACAGAGGACGTAATGCTCTGCCAACCTGACTCCACTGTGGCACACTTTGACCGAACCTTATTAGGCCTAACAGGTAACAGAGGATGTAAGGCTTAGTCAGCCTGATTCCACTGCTACACAACTGGACCTAACGTAATGGAAAACTAACAGAGGACGTAATGCTCTGCCTACCTGACTCCACTGTGTCACAATTTGACCTAACCATATTAACAAGTAACCGAGGATGTAAGGCTTAGCCAGCCTGAATCCACTGCGTCACAACTGGACCTAACGTAATGAACAGCTAACAGAGGACGTAATGCTCTGCCTACCTGACCCCACTGTGTCACAATTTGACCTAACCATATTAACAAGTAACCGAGGATGTAAGGCTTAGCCAGCCTGAATCCACTGCGTCACAACTGGACCTAACGTAATGAACAGCTAACAGAGGACGTAATGCTCTGCCTACCTGACTCCACTGTGTCACAATTTGACCTAACCATATTAACAAGTAACCGAGGATGTAAGGCTTAGCCAGCCTGAATCCACTGCGTCACAACTGGACCTAACGTAATGAACAACTAACAGAGGACGTAATGCTCTGCCTACCTGACTCCACTGTGTCACAATTTGACCTAACCATATTAACAAGTAACCGAGGATGTAAGGCTTAGCCAGCCTGAATCCACTGCGTCACAACTGGACCTAACGTAATGAACAGCTAACAGAGGACGTAATGCTCTGCCTACCTGACCCCACTGTGTCACAATTTGACCTAACCATATTAACAAGTAACCGAGGATGTAAGGCTTAGCCAGCCTGAATCCACTGCGTCACAACTGGACCTAACGTAATGAACAGCTAACAGAGGACGTGATGCTCTGCCTACCTGACTCCACTGTGTCACAATTTGACCTAACCATATTAACAAGTAACCGAGGATGTAAGGCTTAGCCAGCCTGAATCCACTGCGTCACAACTGGACCTAACGTAATGAACAGCTAACAGAGGACGTAATGCTCTGCCTACCTGACCCCACTGTGTCACAATTTGACCTAACCATATTAACAAGTAACCGAGGATGTAAGGCTTAGCCAGCCTGAATCCACTGCGTCACAACTGGACCTAACGTAATGAACAGCTAACAGAGGACGTAATGCTCTGCCTACCTGACCCCACTGTGTCACAATTTGACCTAACCATATTAACAAGTAACCGAGGATGTAAGGCTTAGCCAGCCTGAATCCACTGCGTCACAACTGGACCTAACGTAATGAACAGCTAACAGAGGACGTGATGCTCTGCCTACCTGACTCCACTGTGTCACAATTTGACCTAACCATATTAACAAGTAACCGAGGATGTAAGGCTTAGTCAGCCTGATTCCACTGCGTCACAACTGGACCTAACGTAATGGAAAACTAACAGAGGACGTAATGCTCTGCCTGCCTGACTCAACAGTGTCACAATTTGACCTAACCTTATTTAAAACTAACAAAGGATGTAAGGTTTAGCCTGTGTGACTCCACTGCGTCACAACTGGACCTAACGTAATGAACAACTAACAGAGGACGTAATGCTCTGCCTACCTGACTCCACTGTGTCACAATTTGACCTAACCGTATTAACAAGTAACCGAGGATGTAAGGCTTAGCCAGCCTGAATCCACTGCGTCACAACTGGACCTAACGTAATGAACAACTAACAGAGGACTTAATGCTCTGCCTACCTGACTCCACTGTGTCACAATTTGACCTAACCATATTAACAAGTAACCGAGGATGTAAGGCTTAGTCAGCCTGATTCCACTGCGTCACAACTGGACCTAACGTAATGGAAAACTAACAGAGGACGTAATGTTCAGCCATTACGAGTACACCGTGCAGTGGGTAGATTCAGCCCTTTGAGTCCGTCAGATTGGTGGCCTATATGGTTGAGCTTCAGTTGTAATATGTTCCCTTCAACCAAGGATTATCTCAATCCTTGTAGATTTACAATTCACATCTTCATTAGTGCTTTAGGTTTCTTATGGTTTAGTTTCACACCTTAAAATAAGGATAGCATCAATAAAAAAAAAATTAAAAAGCAGTAATGTTTTGTATTAGACTTGCTAAACCAGGTACAGGTAACAGATGAATTTTCTTTTTTCACAAATTTATTGTATTCTTCAATTCCGTTTGTATAGATGAGTTTAACCTGTACTTATCTTTTCTGTAATTCAACGCCATCTATTAAATGCTCGTAGAACTAAAATCAACAGTTTATTACCAAGTTCCATCTAACAGGAATGATTCTAAATCATATAACCTATTACCAAATTCTTTGTTGAAATAAAACTTTGATTACACTTGACCAAAGAGTTAAGTGGGAAGTACTCTACGCATTATGTATACACCTGTTCTCTATCTAGTTAAGGGCTTGACCAGGAGGGAGCGCTAGGGTCGAGGGGGAATGCCCTAGAATGCCCCTAGCGGGTAAAACGTCAACTCTGAACGCCATTCGAAGTGGGGGCACAATATAGGCGTGGCAAGCGGGAGAGGGGCGGAGGCTGCCGTGCGCATCGCGTTGGCGCAGCCGGAAGCGAGTATCTGGGCGTCCCTTTTACATGGAGGCAAGGTACGCCGAGACGCGACAGCTTCAGTCGGTTGTCTGTAAAGGTTCAGTGCTAAACGTGTGACAGTGAGATAGCCGCATCTACATGGATTGCCATCTAGGCCTACGTGTTAGGTTTGTTTAGTTCAACATTATTTATCAAGTGATTTTAAAGAAACGAGTTCCGAGATTTCGAGACTGGTCGGGCGACCTGTTTTACATAACCATTATCTTACACAATTTGTATGTAAATCGACCCCAGATCGGGGCTCGATAGCGTTCGCTTTACGATTGCCCCGGGTCAATTTTTTCCACTTCGAAATCTATTTAGATGTGACTCGGAAAACATCCACTATATGCTTTCGATGTTTTGCGTCCTGTTAAGTGTGCAGATGGTTGCCTATACATCTGGGGTTAGGTTTTGTAATTCTTTTAGCGTTCAGGGCAAATCGTTACAAATTGTTTTGTTTTTAAAGTAAAATAAACAGAGTAATATGTCGCCAACACAAATAGAACGCAATAATCGTTTTTATTAACTGGCAAAAATATATTATTTACGTTTTATAGCTTGTTATCCTATTAATGCTGGGAAAAAATTTGTTAAATTTTTGATAAGCTGATTTTTCTAAATTATGAAAATAGCATACGGATTGTTTTCAAATATATTTTGATTTTTTAAGAATTTAGGCAATATTTTAAGCAATAAATGAAATAAAATAATATATTTACTAATGCGATTTACTTAATTCTTGTGCTTTGTTTTTATATTCATGAATAATTTGTGTAAAATGAAGGTTTTTTCAAGTGTTTTAAAATTTGTAAACATCAGATGTAATCCGAGACAACGCTGGGCGCGGTTACGTATTCTTTTGCCGTTAGATAGCGCCCGCTCCACTGTTACAAACAGTAAACTCGGGTACTGTGATGTGCTGTGAAATTTTATTTTTCTAAATGTCTCTATAAATTATCTACTTTAAATATTGTCCAATTTAAGATAATGCAAGGAAAGTTAATGGTTGGTCTAATAAGACCAGTTTAAATTGGAAAAATATTTCTAGAAACAGTAAATAATTAGGCCTATAGGCTAATAGTTATCTTTTAAATTTAATTAACGAGCATTTACAAAAGTAGAAATTATCGCTTAATATTTTATAAATATTTTTTTTTTATTTACCAGGCGAAATATTTAAGCCTTCCGGAGTTGCTCACAACAATTAAAAGATATCGTACAAATATTTATAACTAGGCCTAAAGACACGGTCAAATAATATGAAAAGTGATTAGGAAAATATTATTCTTGCTTATTCTTATATCTTTAAATTTAATAATTTAATTACTAAAAATCCTTTTTAATTTCTCTTTGAAATTTACAGTAATTTGGTTACATGATAAAGTAAACATGATAATTAGCCAATTCTATTTGTAACCAATTCTTAATTGATAAATATAGATAGACAACCTTTTCGTTTATAAAATATGCGGCCCTGTTTTCCCTTTAAATTAACCTGTAGGTTCCCCTACTGTTTGACTGATTGTTTTATAGGCTTTTATTGTTTATCATCTTTGGGCTTGTTATAAGCGCTTTTGTTTCCAAAAATATCTAAAATTTGTAGTTAAATAAGATGTGATTAAATAAAAAAATCATACATTTTAAAAGGTACATTTAAAAAGTTGACACAAAACAAAGTAGACACTTGCAAATTAAAGTTAAATTTTTTTGGAGAGTTTTTATTGAAATTTTTTACGCTACAACTTTACTACTTGTTTTTCTTAATTTTAAAAAAAAATGAAATTAATGTTATGCAACGTAAGTTGAAAAAAACGTGGGTAAAAATAGACAATAAGGTCTTTAAAAATCCAGACATAAATAGCAATAACATTGTAATAATTTGTTTTTAGGAAATTTATTTGATTCTTGGGAAGTATTGCCTCTGAGATATAATCGACTGTAGAATCGATCGAGATACAAAAATTCAGGTTTAAATATTCTGCGGAATGTCTTTGAATTTAGGGGTTTTTTAATATAATGGTTTTGGAATTCAAAATATACTTACATGCTAAAATTATAATGAACAATGTAAATAGATGAACAAACTTTGAGGTAGTGTTCTTTTTAAAATTTAAAAAATATTTTGTTAATTCCAATTAGTTTAATTTAAGTTTGTACACGTGGCAATTTCCTCTAGTTACAGTTGACTACATTTTGATGTCTGATTCATAAGTCTATTTTTGCGTAAAAACCAAAAGAAATTTACATTCAAGTAATTAATCAGAAATGATTTTATGATTTTAATTACAGCATCGTAACATCGAATTGTTAATTTTTTTACGCTAAACTCTGCTTTCTGAGTTGGAATTTTATAAGCCTATTAGGAAGGAGAAAGAGCGAGAGAGACACGGTGGATATGCGAAGGAACGAAAAAGGAGGGAAAAAATCCGCGCGCACTGAAAAAAGTCTCCCGCGCGCTTTCCCCCCACCGTCTTACCCTGCCCCTAGGGCGCTCCTTAGACCCCCCTCTCTAAGGCGGTGGGGAGGGCAGCTCAGAGATTTTTCCCGCTCCACATTCTTACACACGCTGCCGTAGAGTTTACAACTTCTGAGGTATGTACAACTATTATTACATTTGTTTCACTTTGCGTCTTGCTTTGAGTATATTTTTTCATAAAGTTATCTAATTACAACAAATATACCTGATATAAAGTCTGTTAGGACCGAATCGGCTGCACTATAACCTGCATATACCTGTAACTTTCACCTGTTATGGCAAAGCTGCAGTTTCACATAAACACCTGTTAGTTTGGTCTTGCTTCTTGTACATACTTACATTGTGCACTTAACATTTCATACCCTTCCTTGGCAGGTGTTTTGATTTATTGTAATATTTTTCCAAATTTTTTAATATTTTTTACTTTGAGTAATCTCAAGTTACATAACCAGGCCACGTGGGTCCCGCCCATGGTTTGACCTTTTGTAACCATCCAAGTGCTTCTCAGCCACACCTGGTGTTTTATTTTAAAATTTCTATTCATCTTTTACGTGTTATATAAAAAAAAAGTTTACGTAGCCATAATTTCTACTTTTTTTTATCAAACGTTATTTTAAAATCTGTGTAACTAGTTGTAGGCAAAATATTTTGTTTAATTTAAATGTAATTTGTTGAAAGAATAACCTATGAATATATTTCTGTTTTAACATTGCAACTTAAACATAACATAGAATTGTACACGCAATAAGCATTTACTCCCGTGTAGAGTTTATTCACTGGCGGAAGTGACAATATGTGACGTGTACAACTTCCTGTAGAAAACGTGTTTAATATTTGAGCTGTTTTTAACTGAATTTTTTTTCAAATAAACTTGTAAAGAACCATGTGGGCGATTTTTCCAAAGATGTTTACACGTATGTGCACTTTTAAATTTAGTACGTTTTTACATTAGGCTATTTGGTATTAAAAGACATTTTAATTCATGTTACAGCCAGAGGAAATAACGTAGGCATGCATCAGCTACTCTCAGTGAAATTAATATTTTTCTCAACTGGCATATTTAATCTTCATTTTTGGCGGAATATTATATTAGTCTAGGTTTATTTTTAGGTTCTAGTTGGTACAATCCTTAAAAAAAATAGTTACTTTGGTTCGTTTTTACATAAAATGTCCCTGTATACACCTTAATAGGCCTAAAGTTTTTAGTAATGTAAGGAGTATTCCTACCAAAAGTACATTCGTTCACTCTTTTTATAAAAGTTCTCTTTTAATCTCTTTGAGAAATTATTGTTTCAGTTTAGCCTAGGTTGAACTATGCCTTATTTAACCAAATATATAATAGTTGATTTTAAATAGTTGAAAATATTTAATAAAACTTCCTTCCCACTACAGTTAACATCTTGCAATTTATGTTTTACTATTTACTCTTACACTCTGTTTAACAAACCTTAATAGGCCTAAAGTTTTTAGTAATTTAAGGAGTATTCCTACCAAAAGTACATTCGTTCACTCTTTTTATAAAAGTTCTCTTTTAATCTCTTTGAGAAATTATTGTTTCAGTTTAGCCTAGGTTGGACTATGCCTTATTTAACCAAATATATATAATAGTTGATTTTAAATAGTTGAAAATATTTAATAAAACTTCCTTCCCACTACAGTTAACATCTTGCATTTTGGGTTTTACGATTTACTCTTACACTCGGGTTTAACAAAATTATAACATGTCAATGTTTGAAAATTCATAATGGAAAAAGCTTCATTAATTTCAAAAGAAAAAAGCTAATTTGTAAAATTCTGTTAAAACATTTAAATACTTGATGATTATTTAATCACTTTTACGTTATAAACTAACTAAAAGTAATTAATTTAGTTTCACTGAACGTAATAGACAAAACTCAAGAGTTGATGATTGTATTGTTAATTATACAGATTTAGGCCTACATTTTCTTGTTTTACATAGTCTATATTTCATTAAGGCTGTGATTTTTTTATAAACTAGTAGCAGTTTGACTTGTTTCCTTGGGGTTCTATTAATATTTTATGTTTATCTTCTCTTTAGCTTAACTCTAAATGTTTTAAATTAAGAGTTTGTTCAATAGCTTTTTTTTAACATAATGTTAAACTAGAATTAACAGCAACATATTAAAGGAATCCATTGAAACACAACAGCTGTTAACACAGAGCTGGGAAACAGTTGAAATAACAAATGTAGGAGGATAAAATAAATTAATATATTCACGAAAATAAAACTGGCAAATCAGTTTCATGGGGATAAATATAACCTGGGCTATCCAACCTTATAAAATTCTGTCTTTTTCAATCTACTGCGTCATTGAACTAACTTTTAAGATGTTTGCTACCTCGCCGAAACTTGAAAAGTAAGGGAATTATAGTCACATATCTAAAATGTTTACTGGACTTGGGTTTTGTGATAGGGAGGTAGTTTTTAATTTACTGTAAGTGCTAGTAAAAGATATTTCAAGGAGATTTTTATTATTTACTGATATTTTAATCCAAAATTATATTTTTTTTTTTGTAATACATTCAAGACATTTTTTAATATGCTATTATATACTAACCTTTGTCTAAAAAAGGATATTACTTTTTTATTGCTATAAAGAGATTCTTTGGAATATTTATTATTAACTGACCTTTTCTAAAAAAGACTGACTGATCTAAAAAAGAATGTTACCTTTTTATTAGTTTAGATAGATTTTTGAAATATCTATCTTTTAAAGATATTTTTTCCAAAAAGGTACATTACCTTTATTACTTTGAAGACATTTTTGTTCTACATTATCTATAATTTACTAACATTTTTATCTAAAAATAAATAATTAACTTTTTATCTAAGAAACAAATATGACCTTATTTTTACTTTCGATTTTTTTTTTAATTATCGTTTTATTTAACGATATTTAAAAATACATTTGAAGCCTAACTAGTTTTATAATTAAAAAAAAAAAAAAAAAATAGAAAGAAGAGAATTTATATAATATAAGGATGTGGGGTTATTCATCTAGTGAAGTAGATTTGTGAAGGTTTAATATATCTAGAAGGCTTTGTCTTTGCCACTCTGTGTCAAGGCTCAGCTGAGTTACTCAAATTAATACAGAGATATGTAAAGTAACATGAACTGACTTATTAGCATTTCAATTTTGTGAAGTTTTGTGCTTTTAATTGTTTTACAGCTTTGTAAATTCAAATTATTTTTCTAGATTTTGTGGCTTATTAATCACACCATTACAGTTTTATTCCAAATATAATTTAGGCTTGGCTGGAGTCTGTAATTATTTCATATAAAAACAAACTCTGGTACTAAATATAAATAGGCCTACATTATATTAAACTAGTTTCAGTGACCAAGTCATCATCAGTGACGTTTTTGATGAAATACGTGTATTAATTGCGAGTTTTATAAATATTTAACCGTTTCATTCACATGTGTTACATATTGGCATTTGTTTCTATAGTGTTTCACTTTTGCCGTACATGCGTTGTAATGCTTGGTTTGTAGACCTAACAAGAGGCGTATCTAAAAGAGAGTAGAAGCCCCCCCCCCCGAAATATATACACTTATTCACTTTTATTACACACCCTATTAAAGATTTAACTAAAATCAATAATAACCACTTTAACATTAGTTTATGACTATCCGAACTTTAATTAAAGGACTACAAAATTCAGGAGTTTAAAATCATAAGGTAGGCTACATTAACATGTAAGACTGGATTGTAATAGTAGGCCTGATATTATTATAAAGTAGATTTTTTGTTTTATTCTAGAGAAAAACTTATAATTTTATTAAAAATAATTTATTTTTCATTGCTTGTATAAATTTGTATCTCAATACATTGTGTCTTTAAAGGTCTAAATTTGTGTCTTAAAAAATGTAACATTATCCGAATAAAAAGGGGTTTCCTTGAAATTCAAAAAGTGAAATGAAGATTTTTTTCTAATTTTTGGTAGAGCAGCCCCCCCCCCCCCCCCCCGGCTCTTACTATCCCGAGGTTTGTTAAGATAAAATTATGTCACGGCTAATTTTACTTTTATTAAAGCCCTTTATGAGCATTTTCCTCTAAAACGCACAGAACACTGTCAGTAAAGCTAAGCACATCTGAATACTTGATTTCCGTTTATGAAAGAAGCCACTTTTAATGCCTAATAAGACATCGAATTTTGTATGACTAGTAAATGAAAAGACAAGCATCACGGTGTCTGTGAAGCTCATACAACACTCTTAATATACCTCAAAACAATGTTTACTTTAGAGGCAACCGTTAAAGTCTCTTCCAGTACAATGGTCTGCAAAAATTTGTCCTGCTGTCGAGTAAATGCTAAAAATTGGCGCATAGTTACGTTTTTCTCAAACAGTTTTTTTCTTTCACCCCCAAATATACCAAATACTATCTTAGGAAGCTAAATATTGGGTGTTTTTGAGGTTTTAATTTAATAATTACTTCTGCATGTGTAGGCTCTATCCATTGGGTTACTACTAGGAGAGGTTTAGTACGGATTTATCCCTTCGCTAATCCCGTATATTTTCTATCCTTCATACAATAGTTTCGTGTAATCTCCTTCATCTAGCCTTGCCTTCAAATCGCCTGTAACCTGTCCTTCGCTAATCCCGTATATTTTCTATCCTTCATACAATAGTTTCGTGTAATCTCCTTCATCTAGCCTTGCCTTCAAAGCGCCTGTAACCTGTCCTTCGCTAATCCCGTATATTTTCTATCCTTCATACAATAGTCTCGTGTAATCTCCTTCATCTAGCCTTGCCTTCAAATCGGCCTGTATCCTATTCTTCCCTAATCGTGAAAATCAGGGTTTACCATATTGTGGATAGTTTTGTAATTACATTTTGACGTTTTATTTCTAACATTTTATTTTACAAATTTCTATTGATTTTACTACTTTGTTTAGTGATTACGTTATTTTTTTACAGTCGACCTGTTTTTCCTGTAGAGGTTAACTTTTAATAGAATATTTTAACTTGAATTTATAAAAGAAAATTATTTTTAAAACTTGAAGAAATTTAATAAAAGATGCTTTCATAGGAATGCGCATAGAGCAAGTATGATCGTAGACAATCGATAAATAAATTATTCTCTGCAGCGATCGGCTGACTCATGCTTTTGGCGTTTACTAAACGTTACATGTGTTTTGCACACTTGACACGTCACAGCTGAAGCCACATCATACAGCATAGCAATAACGATGGCGAGGACGGCAACTAAATCTAACCTACCCCGAGTTTTCCGTTCCTCTGTCATCGTTGGGCGCTTAAACTTAGGTTTTGGGATGATAGCCAACCCACCGCTATAGCCTATAAAGATAGCCTACCTACTGCTATAGCCTATAGAGATAGCCTACCTACTGCTATAGACTATATGCTTAAGGGAAGGGGTTAATTTTATCCCTCGCTAAAGCATTTAAACTAGAACAAAATTCAATACCCACTGCATTTGGACCTTTTTTCAAGTCCATACTTGTCTTGGGAACCAAATTGTCTTCCTCTGTAGGCTACACAAATGTTCGCAGTGTACAGTAATCACTGAGGAAGACAGTTTTGTCGAAACATGCGATAGTATATAAAAATATCCTACAAATTTTTAAAACTTGATCATTTCCTGAGGTAATTTTTAATTCCACTTCGATTCGGATGAAAAAAATATATAATACGTGTTTTTAACAGAAAATCTTGTAGAACCATTTGGACGGCTAGATCAAAGTAATAACTATTTATTAGGAATATACTGTGGTTGAACATACAGTCTTTGTATGTTATCCCTCTGAGGATGGTTATTTGGTAACTGAAATGTACATAAGGGTAAAATTAAGAAAGTTTGTGGTTAAGAGGTTTTTGTGTATTTATTATCAAAGTAAAAAGTTGGCCTATTACAAATAAGCTACTTTATAGTTTCGCGACGATTTCCTTGTACATTCTAACTCACGTTAATTTGTCCCTCCGTTAATTTCACCTTCACGAGTGTGCTACCAACCTTCCACAAGTTAACCCATACCAGAGGATTTAGCGTTTTCTTCTCCTTCACAACCCCTTCCAAACTTTAGGGATGATTGTTATAGCCCTAATGAAATCCAAGCGCTTTCTCTTACCGAGAAGATCTGTCTTGCAACCGGATGGCTTTGGCCACTCTGGCGTCACATGAGTCCTATATAGCCGGCCCATATAAGGACACGCACATTTCATCTCGTCCTTTAATTAGGAAGGATTCTATTAAAATGCACAATTGCCAGACGTGCGGGTTTTTTAGCCACGCTGTCATGTCCTTTATAGACAAGTGGGCTCGTAAATCCGTGGTTTTTCACAAATACGTCTATATACGGCCGTGATCGCTTTGGGACAGTCAGTTTCCACTCGCATCGTTTCTTCTACAACTATTTGTAGCGCGTTCAACTTTTTTAAAACCTTTTTCAATTGCAATCTTTTTTAGGTTAGTCAGTGTTCAAACCTGTCAGCCTATTTAAGTTAAAATTAATTCAGTTTTAAAACCATGTAAACCTTTGAGAGTAGAGATTAAAGAGGAATATTTTTTCAGTGACCAACTCCAAGTAATAATAACATCTTTCAAGTTATTTAGCAGTATGTTCTATGTATAAGGTTTTAAATAAACCAGTAGTAGTTCAGTCTCTTGTCAATAGGATCGCATGATAGAAATAATTTTTCTTGCGCCATTTTTAGAAAGGTTACGTTTAAGGAACCGAATAAGAATAAGAACATAAAATTTATTTTTGTATTCTATAAAATGCTTTAATAACATAATATTGAAGGGCTTTATACTACACCCTTGTCCTTACGTACCCGCATTGTCGGTAATTGTTATATTGAGAAACTACCTTAAGTCCACGCAAACAGAAAGGATAATGATATGGGACCAAATAAAGTAGCATGACTCAATTCTTTTATTTAGATAGCAAGCTTCTGATAAGGGAAAACCAACAGGCATTACTCTTTCTTTACTTTGTGATAAATTTTCTGTCGCGATGTTGGTGATAGCCTTTATCTGCTACAATGCTTTCGTTTCATAAAGGTTGGTAAATGTAGGCTGGTCGTTGCTCGACTTCAAAACGTTCAAGTCAAGAATTTTTAAATCAATTCTTACTTGGTAAAATAAAATATTTTAGTTACTTTTTATTAAATAATTACAATTAGCCTTATGTAAATAAAGTAACACAACCTATGCGTTAAAACAGCCGATCTGCCACAACCAATAATATAAAATCAGCTGCTTTATGAAATCATATGTTATCACTTAACCAAATGGGACGAAATAACTATATTGCATACCTTGCCCCTTTCGTGAAATGTTTTTCTCCCAAATAAAACTAAAATTAATTCATTAAAATTTAATTAATTTTTGAAAACACTAATAACATCATGAGTCATCCATTACAAGTTTTAAAAAATCTATTTAAACTTGAGTGGATAAATAAATAGTATTTTATTATTGATTGAAATTTTGAACAAGATAAAGCCTATATAAGGAGAGTGTGAACTAATAGAAGGAATTGAAAAAGTGAAACACCATGGATTGATTTTTGTCAGCAAACGCGTTTCGCGCTTGGACTTGTTTGTGACACGGACTTGTTTGTGACACGTAGTATTAATGCACTGGCTGAGTCCGAAATATCAGTAAGTAGTGGTTTTTTGCCAAGTTAAAATGATAAATAACTGTTTAAATTGTACGTTTGGCGAGTCGTTAATTCGAGCAATAATGTTGAATTATTATGTCTGTCCCTCCATATACATTCACACCTGTTTAAATAGTTTATATAATAGATAACACACTTGTCGATGTTAACTGCGAGACTGAACAATGCCAGGGTTGGGTTTACAGCAAGAAAAGATTTTCTAGACGTTATTTATCTAAAACATCTGGTATTACATAAGAAGCTATTTGATTGAAATAAGAATCACTGGGCAAGAAAATCATCAAACGTAAGTTGGTACTTGTTTTTTTCTAATTTTCCCTTTAGCGGAAACTGTTAATGAGAGCATTGCTCACAGAATCAACACGGCAGCGTTCCGGCGACGGGTTTCTGTGTTTGTCGAGCACAGCAAGCAGCAAACAACTGCACGATAACAAATGCGGCATAAGTAATTATTCTTGCCAGCGCAGACTTGTGATAACAGCCGCGCAAGTATTTGTTCAGTTTAGATAAAGTCTGAACAAGAGAGAGTGGCCTAGCAACAGCCAGGCAAGCGTAGAGGGACGGATTTATAGTCTTTATGTAAGACTGTTTAATGTAGAAAACTGAATAGTATAACGCACATTCGCGCGCGCGCTCGCACACACACAACACAATAAATTTATTTATGAATACTTAGTAACAGTTTTCATCACTGTTTCATTGAGATAGGTTGTAAGTTGGTTTCTCCTGCCCACTCAAATTGCCCTCTGTGACCAGTACCAGGGATTCGTAATTTAACTTTCACGGGGATGTAACGGGAGAGAGAGTACCTCAGACCACCTCAGATAATTTTATGGTCTTGCCCTAATCGTAGGCCTATTTAACGTTGGGGATAAGTTATTCCTTCAATTAAACACACACAACCTGTTAAAAAATTATCTTTATTCTTTATTTTTACACTTACAGTTGCGGTGGTACTTATATTCACTAGTCTAAACAGGGACAACCTACGTTCATATGTAAGTAACTTGGACACAGGAAAGTTCAAAGCAATACATTTATTACAATTGTATCATATTATATATTATAATATAAATATCACGTAAAATAGTATGTTTCTCTCCCTTATCAAAATTTATAAATGTTGACGGCAATATGTTTATTTATTTATTCAAATTTTAAATTTCGCAAAGAACAAATCACAATTTACCGTATTGCCGACACTTCATTGCACAATACTTTATTTTTATACAACTCGAACAAAGAATTATATGCAATAGTCAAAATAAAAATCGGTACAAATATATTGTTGTAGGGGATAACGGAACGCATGGTCACCATTGCTATAGTCCTATAACAAGCTCGTTACGGCTAGGCACGGAAAAACTATGTCTATTACACACAGTTACTTTCACTTGTCTAATCTAACTCTTACAGAAGGGTTTTTTTAGTTACAAAGGACCGGAAGTGAGTCCTCACTTCTGACGGTTAATTTGCTTCTTTTGTCTTCAACACGTTTACCTAAGTTGACTACAAGTTACGTATTTCGTACTGAATTCTTCACAAACTTATTCTATTCTAACTTGCTATTAAGTACACTGTACATGCCCATTTTGTCTCACATTTTTACTTACAGTGACTAGAAGTGCTCGCCACACTTCTCATGATGATTTCCCATCCTTTGGCGAAACTAGTCCTACTGACGAAACTCCATAGAGGCACACAAAATTACAATACACGAAGCATCTTCAAAATACCGTAAACAATTTAGAATGCTTTCAAGAAAGTTTATAAAATTCACAGCTTCTGACATTCAAACGCAAATTTAGGTGATTTATCTACGTCTTTTGCATTTGGGATCCATTTCGAATCTGGTAAACACAGTTCCTGTAAATCTATAACCATATAACGGTCGTGTTTGCTTCTACAGCGGCTGCCCTTGAGACGGTAATTCAAATTTAATGCCACATTAACCTAAACAACAGTTGCTTTATATTCTCTGTCGAGAGTGACATCGTGCACCAAAACCCAGTAAGCCCGCGCTCGCGTCTCGCCCAATGGCGGGCATCGAACGCAATCGCGCATTGTATCAGAGATCGTATCTCGCCTGACATCCCCCTACTTTTATTCCGGCTCGGTGCTTTTAATAATAATTGCGACTAACTGGAATGTCGTGTTTTGCTTGGTCTTCATACGCGGCCGTGGGAAAGGAGCGAGCCGATGCACGAAGACGTCTGTGCCTACTATAAGCACAATATGTTAGTGTTGCCGTAAGTTTATACGTCAAGCTACAAATATGTTCAACAAGTCAGCGGGAAAAGTAATCTTCCCAAGTAGAGTGATGATGTTAAACAGCAATAGAAACACGCCCCACTCATCGTCGCTAGTGGGAGACACACACTAAGAATCCCGTATACGCTGAAGTGGTGAAATTTCCTATAGCTTCTAAAGCACACAGGCCTACCACAGGTTTCTTACATATTTACAGATCTTCCCGCCAATGCTTCTCAGCCTTTTAATGGGGTAGAGTACACTCATGTATACAGGATTTTATTTTGGGAGGGGCTTCTACTCTTCTACCAAACATTTTTGTTACACTTTTGAATTATTTGGAAACTGTTTTATCTGTCTATAAAATTATAAAACTCCATATGTAAGTGTGATAAATAATTAGTATAATTTATCAGAGATAAGTTTTTGAATTATAAATAATTTAAAATTAATTACCTTTCATGACATTATAACATATAAAGGACGCCTAATAATATCTACTTTATACTAATATTACTATTAAACATTTTTCATTATATAGGGGCCTATTAATACTTTGAGATTTTATTTTAATCTTTAAAACATGCGGTGAAAATAATCAGTTTTATATATCTCAAGCGCCCGGTTAACTCCGATGAAGAGTGGGTCTTTCCCATTTGCTATTGTTCGGGTACAAGAGCTGGGTTAAGTACCATCACGTCCTTTTCCTTTCTTCTCCTTCTCGCAAGGTGTGCAGCGGGTAGATCCCTTTACGGCCTTGATAGTTCCTAACTAATCAACATTACTCACCCTTTTCACACAATTAGTTTAAAGATTTAGATAAAGGCGTCTGGAAAATCATTACGCATATCCGAGCCTGCCGTAGTAAATGTTTCCTTATTTGAAGATAACAAAACTCTGTTCTGTTTCAACACCTTTTCGGATAAAATGGGCCCCGTAAAGTGGCTGTCACTTTTGTGTTTTGCAGACCAAGCGTGCTCTATTTCTTATTTTGACAGGTATTGTAGCGGGGCGCGTGTCTGGCACGCGTCTGGGTGTCGGTTTACCCAAATCGCCCAAAAAAATCCAAACAACCCCCCCCCCCCTTCGCTCGAGGGCTGCAGGCTATTATTACCTGCGCCACTTGCCGCGACAATGCTTTCGGGCTACCTTATTTTCTGAAAAGATTTTCGACTGGGGTGTTCTTTTCAACAGTTTTGCTGTCACAAGATATATTGGCACTTCAGCTAGTGTTTGTTCAACAGGTCGTTTTGTGCTTCCTTTATGTCGATCTCTGTTGTAATATAGTGAGGTTTGGTAAGGTATTCGCTAGGGCTAAACTGCTTTTGTTGAATGGGCCTGACTTCGCCTACAACAGAACCGAAATATTCCGCCGCTTGGCCGTTATCACTAAAACATGGCGTTTGCACGCTTACGATACCGCTGAAGTGTCATGGTGTGGCTTGTCCGAAGGTTTCGTGTTATGGCTCTGGGCTTAGCCAAGAGCTTTACACGATTCAACTTTTATAAGCCCGCCACACATTTAATATAAATCGCCGATTTAACTTTAATTATATATATTTCCCGTTGCGGGATATATATATATATATATATATATATATATATATATATATATATATATATATATATGAAGTTAATATATTGCTATTGTAAGTAATTTTATCCACCATTAACATATTAACTTCATAAAGTCAGTGCAACGGAAAAACAATGGATAACGTAAAATATCAAGAATATATATATATATATATATATATATATATATATATATATATATATATATATATATATATAAAGTTGAAGTTTGAATTAAATGTGTGTGTGTGTGTATCTCTCTGTCTCACACACACATACGCACACGCATTTCTCTAATATATACTAGTATTAACAGAGAACTGAGAAATTCCTATATGTAATATTTAATTGAGCAAATTTAATGGTCTAAATTATTTCAAATTTTTTAGTTATGAGTAAATTTGTTTTTAAAATGTCTACGAAATCAAAACCTTCATTTAATTTACTTCTGATTTTTATTTTTTTTATGAAAAATATTAAATTAAATTATTCGACAGGTTGCTAACAGATTTTAATTTAGCAAACAAAACATTTTTGTGCGTTAATTTTGAGTCAAATTAACGACAAAAAACATTTCAATTTTGTAGTTCTTGTTAAAAGAGCGTTTATTGGATTGGAAACGATACGGTGGGCAAATAATTCATATAAGGGTTGGATATCAATTTCATACTTTACAATATTAAGGAAATGCCATCCCCTCGAGTACCCTTAGCTCTCAACATGTGATGGGGCATCATAAAACACAATTATTTCAAGCAGAAAGAATTCCCTCATCGCTGGGTGTTTGAAGGAAACCTCATGCGTGCTGCTTGCAGATTATACACCCTATAAAATAATATAAGAAAATAAGATGCAGAGCGAGGGGTGAAATAAGGAGGCATGACGGCCCCCATAATATGTTTTATCTCAATCTTTTCAATTTTCCTTTGTAAGAGTCCCGTAGGAATCTGGCGAAATCCTGAAAATTATGACTTTGGGGGGAGAGCGTATGACGAATTGGATGGGCTCTTCAGTCTCGCGCTGTTTGCTCTACACTCTTACCTGGTTGTAATTTGATTATCCCTGTTAGCGGGTTTACGGACCTCGACCCGGTGTTAATTTGGTTAGCGAGTGGCTGGACGTCTTGTCGAATCTGTGAGTGCTGGTCGACAGTTACTACGGATGTTTTAATCTGTGACAAGTCCTGCATGCATTGTGCCCGTGACTGCGGCCAGTATTTCGTAAGATTATTTTATTGTTGCCTTTCGAAACACATACCTATTTATAAGTTAGTACTCAGATAAAACAAATTTTAGAATTTGTTAGAATCAGATTTAATTATATAAATTTAGTCATTTACAAAGTGATTTTCGATAAACTCTCTGGTGTAATGTGGTTCGGAAGGTTTGAAGACATTGTTGAAGAACAAGCTAGGAAAACGCTTGATTAAATTTAATCGCTTAGTTCTTAATAGAAATACTACTAACAAAACTAATTGTAACGCTTGTGTCGAATTAAAATAACGTTGTTTTAAAAATATTTTTGGGAAACTGAGGTAGTTACAGTTTGTACTATCGAGTAGGGCCTACACTGGTAAATTAAATTCATATTCTATACTGTTACTGACATTAAGAATAGGGCGGCTAGGAAAAAGGTTTCAATACGTCTGCAAAATCATGCACTATTTATTTACTTGAATACCTTCCTTCTTATTTGCTGTGGACGCTACAATTTCATTTTATTTTTAAAAGAATTTGGCATATTTTTCTCTCAGTTCAACAATGAAGATAGGGAAAGTTTGTGAAATTAAAATCTTGTTTCAATCAATAGAAAGAGTTTGTTATAATTTAAAAACTACTTTGCGGAATATAATGGAACCGTCAAACGTACCTACTGTAAGTTAAGCTTTCCTTGTCGGCTACAGTAAAACCTAACCTAAAAACGCGTTCTTCCATTCTTTAAAAATATCCCTGCATCATGGTGAAGATCCACCATCAGTCAGCTGATACGCAATGGCCGCCAGTGTCAATCCACCCCTCATTAATTCAAGGGTAATCCTCCCCCTACCACTACAGGGTGCCCCATAGAGTTAATATCCGGCATTGGATCTAAAGGACATCGATAAAATCAACGCTGATTGGGACAAATCGTGTGCGAAGTGAACGTTAAACGGATTTTGATGAAAGCGTCACGCTGGGCGAGCACGGGACAGTTTGATTAGCTCGCGTCTGATCCTGCAAGGTGTACCGGCTCGCGGACCGATATCAGTTCCAGTTACATCTTGGTGACGTCACGAGATCTGATGACGTACAATCACCCGTATTTGGATTGGATTGTTTTTTCGATTTTTTAAAAAATTAATAAAGTTGAAAAAATTAACTTTCATATAAGAAATATGGCTTATCTTTACTTTAAAATGATTTTACTACCCGACTAAAATACACACTAAAATTGTTTTAGTCTTTAAAATATAAAAAATACAAAAAAAAGAAATACTATGGGAAACCATTAACAGGGGATGGATCTACTTGAGTAGACGACGCTGCACTCTTGGGCTGATTCTACATTAGTCCCATTATCAGAGGACCCGTGACCCTAATCTCTACCTGTGCTTCACCTTTACAAGAGGGGTTTGTAAGGAAAAGCTTTCTACTACCTCTATCGTGAGGGGAAATCATGAATACTCCAGTCTTTTCTTTGTACTCCTAAATTGTTCAAAACCGTTAAAGTTTCTTACAGCGTAAAGTACTTTAGGCAACCTGCTTTACACGCGTGTGAGGCGGGTGGGTTTATGTAATGTAGGCTATCTAATGCCTCCTCATATAGCCTATAATGTCTGGAACTATCTCCTATTCCACTCAAGCTATTGTAGTCACTTTCATTAACCCTCTACGTAATGTTTTATTGCTCTGTTTATTTGAATAACTAAAACCTTGACGACTTATTTGTGTTTTCCGTTGCAGATGTGCGAGCGCGGAGCTGGAGCTGTTCTGAATCAGTGAGTACGGCCTATTGTGCCCTATTTGCATATAATATACTTCTTAAAGCGTGTATATGGAGTCAGGGGGTGAGAGCGGAGAAGGGGAGTGCTTTGTCAGAATGCGGATGAAGCGAAGGACATTTCACCCCGAAGCTGAAGACGTCACAATATGCCATTGTGGGACCGCACAGCCATTAGCCCGCGCGCGGGGGCAAGCACGCGTGTTTATTGCACCGATTCGACGGAGCTTTTATTTCACGTCTTGTACATAAAGAAGGTACAATCTTTTAATATATATTACGAAATAAGTTATTTTATATATTGTATCTGTTTTGAATTGTTTAACACCGGGAAGCGTGTAGACAGCTGCTAGCCTACCCAAACTATGCCTACCCAAACTATGCCTACCCAAACTATGCTTACCCAAACTATGCCTACCCAAACTATGACAATACTGTATTCCTCTTTTCTAAACGCCTAACAGAAGATAATTCCTTGGCTGCCTAATTATAACGAATTAAAACGCGGTGGACATCTCTTTATGAACCCTATAGAGAGTACGTTATCCTCTACTATTCCTTAACTACGCTGTAATACAGTTAGCAACACTGAATCCGCGGGGGATTTAAATACTGTCGCCACCGTTCATTAACCTGTTTTGGCCAACCTGTGATTTCTTTGTACTTTCCCCAATAGAACACAAACATCCACAGCCTCCTTTATCTTGCAACTAACTCGGTGGGTTAAAATCCCAAAAGATTGAGTTTACTGTTAATAGGAGTCTGTACTTGGCTAACTGGATCCAAATCTGATATAATCGTATATCCGCCTGAGAGTCTACCTGCTGAAAAACTATCCGCTTTAATTGGGGGGGGGGGGTGAAATTTTGTTCTCTTGGTAAGCTATACAGTTATATGATTCGAGTTGTCATCTCCCTTGAAAAGAAAATATGCCTTAAATTTCGAACCCTCATCCATCTGGTTCTTTCTACCTAAACAAAGACTTTAATCCTTAAACACGAAGGTATATCTGTGCTGAATTAGGGCAAACCTTCTCTCTGGCGATATAGGGTAGGTTTACTCCTCGCGCATGCGCAGACGGGCGTCTTAGCCAAACTGTTATTGCCAGTAAAGGATTATGAATACGGGTAGGGTTAAGTAAGGACAAAACTCCGTGGTCTGACAAGGATATGGCTCACGTGTGCAACGATACTCGCTGTTGTACAAAAGGTAATACTTGGGTAAAGTTGGGCACCTGGAGGATGTTACTTGATATTGGGTGTCTATCCACCCGCTACCATGACCGGAGATTCCCCATCCTCCGTTCTGTGCACCGCCACTAGCGTTTAAATCTTCTGTTGCTTAGTTTTACGTTTTCAAGCCTGTTATTACAAGCAATATTTTTGTAATTTCATCAGTAAACAATACGAAACCCCTACTCAACGCTAGGTAGGGATCCACCCGCTACCATGACCGGAGATTCCCCATCCTCCGTTCTGTGCACCGCCACTAGCGTTTAAATCTTCTGTTGCTTAGTTTTACGTTTTCAAGCCTGTTATTACAAGCAATATTTTTGTAATTTCATCAGTAAACAATACGAAACCCCTACTCAACGCTAGGTAGGGATCCACCCGCTACCATGACCGGAGATTCCCCATCCTCCGTTCTGTGCACCGCCACTAGCGTTTAAATCTTCTGTTGCTTAGTTTTACGTTTTCAAGCCTGTTATTACAAGCAATATTTTTGTAATTTCATCAGTAAACAATACGAAACCCCTACTCAACGCTAGGTAAGAAAGGAAAAACAGTGGGGTCTGGGCTGAATAATAGTGGCTGCTATTCAAAGCCTTCGATAGAGGTCTCTTTGAGAATCACAGCTGGACTCCGCCGCAACGATCAATGGACACCTGCCAACGTGTTATTGATCCCGGCAAGATCATGCTGAAAAATTACATTAAGTGTCAATGGCGCCCGAGTACGCTACGCTACAGCTGACTTTGGGGTTAGACCAATTTCCTACAAATGTGATACAATATGCTTCATATCTGTTGTATGTTTTGTAATTATTTTTAAAAAAAATCTATTTAGCAAATTATTTTACCATTAGACATTTCTATAATTACTCTAAACCACATTGTCTCACTCTGCATATTTATAATCCCAGTACTTGTACATTTATAAGTGTGCATATTAAACCCATTAGCATGACGTCAGATACCTAGTAGCGGCAGATGGAACTAACGCGCCAAGACTGCTCTCACTCAGCACGACACTCCCGCGGATTTACTGTGATTGTGATACTTGTATCTTGCTTCCATTGCTTATATACTTGCTTCTTGTAAGCAGGCAGATCTATATCTACATGACAGTCTCTCGACTGCCTCCGTGGTTCATGTTTTTTCCACAACAGGATACGTCAAAGTTTGATCGCTTCCAAACTAGTTTTATAATATACACGCACACATAATCGAGACTCTCTCTCTCTCTCTCTCTCTCTCTCTCTCTATCTATCTCTCTCTCTCTCTCTCTCTCTCTCTCTCTCTCTATATATATATATATATATATATATATATATATATATATATATATATATATATATATATATATATATATATATATAAGAACTTAGTCAAAATACAAATACAAAAATTATAATTGAATTTACAATTCAAAGCTTTTCGTTGGCTAACAGTACCAACATCTATACACACACATACTCACACTTATCAATTACGAGAATATTTATAAAATTAAACAATATTCCAGTGACATTGATATTCCCATGAGCTTCGTACTCTGCCAAACAGTCTAAACACTACTTAGTTGGTGTATACTGATAAAATGATTCGAGCTAATAATTCTATAAATATTCTTGTAACTGAAATGTGGGTCTATGCATTGATAAAATCAGCAGTATGTAACATATAACAGTACTCCACACACATGTATTTTTATTGAAAACGTATAGCAATAATTTCACAACAATTTTTAATTTTGAAGCCCAAAATGAATTCTTATATATATACTCTTATACACCATTTGAACTCGTTGAACGACAAGAGTGACAACAATACTCTTCCTCACGCCGGTTGGCTTCCAACATCAAACAAGATACAATAGAAATCAATGGATTCTTTGTAATAAAAGCTAAAATCTAATTATCAAATGTAAATTAATGGTTGGTCAGAAATGACCAGTTTTAATAATAAAAAAAAAAAAAAAAAAAAATATATACTCCTATACTATATATACTCTTATACTATATATATATTACAATAGCTAGGGTGGGTGTGTATTTAGTACAAAAAGCACAATAGATAATTAAAAATACAAACGTGGATTTTAAGACGAAAAATATTTTTGTATGATAAAGTTGGCTAACTGTTTCATTATATTTTTTAATTGAAATTTTTTTAAACAAATTATTGTATTAATAAATATGTAGAATTAATTATTGTAACTTGATTCCTGTTTAATTATCATAATATTGATGGTTTACATTTAATGGTAATTTTCCTTCTATGTGTTAGTGCAAAAGGCACAGTAGATATTAGCAAATGCTTTCCCTTGAAGGAAAACATTTCTATAGGATATATTTTCTTCTCCAGCTGATTTAACAATAAGGACGCTTTAGGCTTTCCCTTCTCCCTGGAAGAGTTCCCTAAGACCGAGCAGTCTCTTATTGGCCAAGCAGACAAGGAGCTTTGCAATGGAAAATATCTTGTGTGCAAACAGCGCCCGTATGTGCCCCTTTGCTGCACACTTGAACAGTTCTCTCTCCCGCTTCCTTGGCGTCTTGGCCTTGGAGTTTATCATAGATTGTTAATATTTGCATTGAAATGTTTATTGCGAACACTCTTGAGTTGGTATTGTGTGCGAAGGCTGTAGAGAAGAGGCCTCGTCGTACTCAATGCATTTTACATATTTATTGTCAACAATTGGCGGCTTTTTATTTACGCGCGTGTCTACAGGTTAATAAAATAGCTCGACGTGATTGGAGGAATGTATTTATGTTAGTTTTACAATAATAGAAAACTTTAATAATCCATAGAATGACGTTTCTATACTTGAAATGAATACATATTGCAATGTATAATGAATCCAATCGATATATTCAAGGTATACGAGATGTAAATATGAAAAACAGTGCTCGACTGTTTATCGAGCACGAGATGGCGTTATACTGTGTGGCGCCTTTTCCCAGATTTGTTTCTCGTACTCTGTGGGTTACTATTAACATTAGAGTATTTTATAGTGTCTCGGAGACCAGAGAGCAAGTTACTCTCTGTGACGTCACTAGTAACCCTCTGGTAATAGAGCTTTTAGATGTCTCCCGGTCACTATTTCGAAGACACTACGGCACTCTTTGACCCTGAGAGAGGCGCCATGTCCTTCCTTAGCCCTACTTGATCCCGTCTATCCTTATCCTTCTTTCAAGGGGATGTAATGGTTACACACCTCTGTCTGACCCCGATAAAGAACAAGTCTATTACAGATTGCAATCCTTCATGCGTGAACCCATGTCTCCTGTAACAAGGGGTTTTATATCTACCGTGTCACGACAGTCTGATTGTAAGATCGACTGATCTCTCCTTTTAAGGAAAGGTAATAATGCCAATGAATATACCACCCTCGGAAGCTATAGTAAGGATTCCACCACCCTCCCAGGCTATAGTAAGGATTCCACCACCCTCCCAGGCTATAGTAAGGATTCCACCACCCTCGGAAGCTATAGTAAGGATTCCACCACCCTCCCAGGCTATAGTAAGGATTCCCCCACCCTCGCAAGTTACAGTAAGGATTCCCCCACCCTCCCAGGCTATAGTAAGGATTCCACCACCCTCGTAGGCTATAGTAAGGATTCCCCCACCCTCGCAAGTTACAGTAAGGATTCCACCACCCTCGGAAGCTATAGTAAGGATTCCACCACCCTCCCAGGCTATAGTAAGGATTCCACCACCCTCGTAGGCTATAGTAAGGATTCCCCCACCCTCGCAAGCTATAGTAAGGATTCCACCACCCTCGGAAGCTATAGTAAGGATTCCACCACCCTCCCAGGCTATAGTAAGGATTCCACCACCCTCGGAAGCTATAGTAAGGATTCCACCACCCTCCCAGGCTATAGTAAGGATTCCCCCACCCTCGCAAGCTATAGTAAGGATTCCCCCACCCTCGGAAGCTATAGTAAGGATTCCACCACCCTCCCAGGCTATAGTAAGGATTCCACCACCCTCCCAGGCTATAGTAAGGATTCCACCACCCTCGGAAGCTATAGTAAGGATTCCACCACCCTCCCAGGCTATAGTAAGGATTCCACCACCCTCGGAAGCTATAGTAAGGATTCCACCACCCTCCCAGGCTATAGTAAGGATTCCCCCACCCTCGCAAGCTATAGTAAGGATTCCCCCACCCTCCCAGGCTATAGTAAGGATTCCACCACCCTCGTAGGCTATAGTAAGGATTCCACCACCCTCACAGGCTATAGTAAGGATTCCACCACTCTCGCAGGCTATAGTAAGGATTCCACCTTCCTGGCAGGCTATAGTAAGGATTCCCCCACCCTCCCAGGCTATAGTAAGGATCCCCCAACCCTCGTAGACTATAGTAAGGATTCCACCACCCTCGCAGGCTATAGGAGCCATGATTGCGTGCGCTACAAACTGCCCAGAATACCGTATTCCCTATCGGTGCCTGACCGTTGTAAAAGTATAGGCGAGTAAAAGTGTAATAGTAAGGTATGGCATGACACTCATGCTTGTAGCATGCGTCTTGTCCCCACGGCCTCCCTATTTATCCCTTTAAGATTCTATGTAAACCTTAAACTCTAAAAAGTGATATTTTATATCGTCAGAGTTTAAAACGAAAATTTGGAATTATGTCCTATCGTAGTAAATGAACTGAAAAGTAGATTTGAAATGTTATCTGGTTGCTATGGCAACACTATCGTAAAGTTAGAGGTGAGGGGTCAAGGTATAAAGCTGTTATTTCTTTCCTTCTACATGATATTTAGTTTGTAATTATTTTGAGAGTATGTAGTTAGGATTATACAAAAATTTCATTCTGTCTGGACAAATTTTTGTTTCTAGTTCTTCTGTGGAGTTAGGATTGTCAGAAATTTCTTTCAACTACAGATTATTTTTTAGATTAATTTCTACAGAGAGATACTGGCTTACTGTGCTCCCCCTTCAACAGGCCACACAAA
Source organism: Prosapia bicincta (assembly GCA_036971475.1). Taxonomy (NCBI): domain Eukaryota; kingdom Metazoa; phylum Arthropoda; class Insecta; order Hemiptera; family Cercopidae; genus Prosapia; species Prosapia bicincta. The sequence continues at coordinate 31,560,033 of JBAIZL010000005.1, forward strand.
CTTCGTTTCACATCCAGCTCAGAAACTAAGGACCAACTCGTTGAAGTGCGTCGCGGCTTAAAATAAACCATGATGCTATTCGGCTAGCAAGGCGACCAATCAACGTCGGATGACTCATTCCTTCAAGTACACATGATTTTACACTCGTGCAGTTCATGCACACAAATTCCGTCCGTTGTTAGTTTGCACAAGCAAACCAACAACATAGAAAACATTCACTTTGTTCACAATTACAAAATGCAAAGTTTTATAGTAATCTTTTCACTTCAGTTACATAGTCGTGCTTTTCTGTTAGTAGTGTTTGAGTATATGAGCATTGTATTTGGAACTCCGTGAAAGTAACGAATGTTCACTTCAGTTACATAGTCGTGCTTTTCTGTTAGTAGTGTTTGAGTATATGAGCATTGTATTTGGAACTCCGTGAAAGTAACGAATGTTCACTTCAGTTACATAGTCGTGCTTTTCTGTTAGTAGTGTTTGAGTATATGAGCATTGTATTTGGAACTCCGTGAAAGTAACGAATGCATGGCAAATAACAGACCACTTCTTTTATTTAGTATTATATATATTACTTAGAAATATGTAATAAAAAAAAAATCAAACGTCACTGGAAATGTCCCAAATCACAAATGGTGGTTGCCATTCCGACATAACCTCGCTGTAGAACATACTCTGTACGGAGTAAGTCTCCACGAATTGCTGCACCACATTATTAGAGTAGAAATTTATATCTACTGAGTGTCCGGTTTTGATAGGTTTAATTGTGAGTAGAAGAAAAATTAATTTCTGTAAGTAAACTAGCCGACAAATTGATCGCGAGACCTCCGATTTCTTCGGTCTGGCAACAGCACACGTATGTTGGCAAGTAGCTTCTAACCTCATAATCTTTATAGCTATTTAGTAATGTAGCATTGCAAAGTTCTGCTTCATTGAGAGACATTGCATTAGTAAGAGTTTTGGCGGGAATTGGAGGTTGTGTTCTTGGTTTTTTAAATTTATTCTGGTTTTGTTTAGCTTCTAACCTCATAATCTTTATAGCTATTTAGTAATTTAGCATTGCAAAGTTCTGCTTCATTGAGAGACATTGCATTAGTAAGAGTTTTGGCGGGAATTGGAGGTTGTGTTCTTGGTTTTTTAAATTTATTCTGGTTTTGTTTATCTTGTATGTGTGAGAGAGAGATAAAGAGCAAGAAAATGTGTATTTGTCTGATGGGGGAGAGAGAGAGTCTGTGTGTGTGTGCGCACGCGCGATAGAGAGCAAGAGAGAGTGTGTATTTGTGAGAGAGAGAGAGAGAGAGAGAGAGTGTGTGTGTGAGCAAGAGAAAGTGTGTATTTGTGTGAATGAGAAGGAGAGTGTGTTTGTGTGTGATAGAGAGCAAGAAAGATTGTGTCTTTGTGTGAAGGAGGAAGAGACAGAGAGCGTGTGTGTGTGTGTGTGTGTTTTGGAGAAAGAGAGAGCAATTCTTATTGTTACCTTTATGATGAATTCCGTATTAGACAACATTCTGTATATAGATGAGGTATGTTTTCAATTAAATATAACTTCAAACGTCATCACTTTAGGATGTCTTCGATAAACCCTCAATATGTAAGGGCGCTTGTAAAAGATTGCAGCAATTTTTATTGGGGAGGATTATGCTCCCAAATTTACTTAAAAACATCGTCATGCCTAATCCGTTTTCGTCTTCCTCCAGTGGATTACGGTGGCGTTGCGTTGGGGGAGGGAACCGCCCCCGCAGAGCCATCTGGTAGCATTTGTTTCAGTTTCTTGAAGGAAGGGCGACCTCCCACAGAGCATCGTATTAACACCCCATCAACATGCAAGCCGGGGCCTATCATATATTCACAAATAGCCCAGGTGGGGCCCGATAATCGATAGGGGCGCCTAACGCGATCGTTCGTCCGCGGCGTTTGTATTTCTTGCATTGTGAGCCGTCATGCGTGACCGAAAGGAATTACAAAGGTGACACGCATCCTCTCGGAATGTCTTCATGATGTTTCTCACCCGTAAACCATTGCTATTCATTCAATCATTTACTTTTACATTTTTAGTTTAAATTAAATTTACAAATGTTCCCCCGAAATTTTTAGGCCTAATCTTGTGTTTAATGCACTATAAACTATATTGTTCTTATTTCGCAATAAAGCATGGCGTAACAGATGTAAGCATACGATGATTGCCTGCTATTCAATGACTAAACTCTCTAGCTACAGTTAAAACTTATAGGCCTACATTAGTTTGTTTGTATTTTTGATTTATTCGAGTTTCTAAATGTAAAAAAAATTATTCTGCCTTATATTCGTGGAAAGTACATTTTAATTCAGTGAATTTATAGGTTTACTTCTAAATTTATCCTCTTCATTAAAAACATAGCCTATATAAAGCATAATCTTCCCTCTATCGGAAAAAGGCTAATTTTATTCTTCTTGTTCAGAATTCATAGGCTAACTACAAAACAGATTTATTCTTCTTTCTTGTTCAGAATTCATAGGCTAACTACAAAACAGATTTATTCTTCTTTCTTGTTCAGAATTCATAGGCTAACTACAAAACAGATTTATTCTTCTTTCTTGTTCAGAATTTATAGGCTAACTACAAAACAGATTTATTCTTCTTTCTTGTTCAGAATTCATAGGCTAACTACAAAACAGATTTATTCTTCTTTCTTGTTCAGAATTCATAGGCTAACTACAAAACAGATTTATTCTTCTTTCTTGTTCAGAATTCATAGGCTAACTACAAAACAGATTTATTCTTCTTTCTTGTTCAGAATTTATAGGCTAACTACAAAACAGATTTATTCTTCTTTCTTGTTCAGAATTCATAGGCTAACTACAAAACAGATTTATTCTTCTTTCTTGTTCAGAATTCATAGGCTAACTACAAAACAGATTTATTCTTCTTTCTTGTTCAGAATTCATAGGCTAACTACAAAACAGAATCAAATTGAGAACCATACGATATTATTTCTATATTGCGTAGAATGCCTGGAACTCGTGATTGGCAGATAATTATTTAGCCCTATCCAAATAGCAAGTTATTCATCTCCGGTGTTTTATTTTAACATGAAAATCTGAGATTTTATTTGTCCTTTACATTAAGATTTATTACTAATTTTTAACTCATTTAGTTTAACAGTTTCCTTTCGTGAATGCCACTTGAAGATTTCAATCCAGTATCGATTCTTATCTCGACTAATCGCTAGTTTGCGTTTTTAATGAAAACATTACTTTTCGAGATTTACGACGCAAATACCTTGCATATTTCACGACACGTTATCATCGATCTTGCAGCGCTGCATGTTTGTTACAATCGTGATGTAAAAATATTTAGTCATAAGATTGTTAAAGACAAGTTGTATAGGGATATTGTGGTTTTTTGAGGATGATAGCTCGTATGTAGACGATCATCTCCTATTGACTTCCATTTGGCCTACAACAAGACACGTCTCGATGGCCATTTAAGAGTAGTTCTACTTTCCACTACTCCCAGTAGCAAGGCATCATTTATCTCCTTTATCGGTCCATCTTTATTCCAAATATCCTCCCGTGTGTGTGATGGAGATACCTCCAACGCTGCTACAAGATACCCTCCCGGTGATTCCTTTGAGAGTAGTTCTACTTTCCACTACTCCCAGTAGCAAGGCATCATTTATCTCCTTTATCGGTCCATCTTTATTCCAAATATCCTCCCGTGTGTGTGATGGAGATACCTCCAACGCTGCTACAAGATACCCTCCCGGTGATTCCTTTGAGAGTAGTTCTACTTTCCACTACTCCCAGTAGCAAGGCATCATTTATCTCCTTTATCGGTCCATCTTTATTCCAAATATCCTCCCGTGTGTGTGATGGAGATACCTCCAACGCTGCTACAAGATACCCTCCCGGTGATTCCTTTGAGAGTAGTTCTACTTTCCACTACTCCTAGTAGCAAGGCATCATTTATCTCCTTTATCGGTCCATCTTTATTCCAAATATCCTCTCGTGTGTGTGATGGAGATACCTCCAACGCTGCTACAAGATACCCTCCCGGTGATTCCTTTGAGAGCAGGGCTAGTTCCCACTAATCTTAGTACGCAAGGCATGATTTTTCCTTTTTTGGTCAATCTTTACTCCAAATATCCTCCCATCTCCAGGGAGATTAAATACCTAGTCAGGAATAGGGTTAGTTACGAACCTTACATGCGTAAGCTGGATTCCACCCTTTAACCCCCAACCTATTCATTGTTTTCTCATCCTTTTTAGGCAATAACATGCGATAAAGCTTTTCTATCACACTCCCACCCCCAGCCAGTCCTGGGCTAGATTTAGCAGTCTGGGTAGGGAGGGTTTAACTGATCTCAATCGTACTCTGGAATTTTTGTCGGGACAGATATCTGAATCATCACCCAAAGTGAAACAACTTCTTCCACGGAACTCTTGACTTGCAACAGGCCTAAAAAATTGTGCTAAGAGCCCGAAATCCTCACTGTAAGGCCGAAACTGGGCCCCTGGGAAGCGACAAGTCCTCCAAACAAGAGAAAAGGTTTTTACCACATTTTCCAGAACCAGTAGGATCTTCCGGACGGGCCCTGCCATTTACAGGCAAAAATATTGAAATTTTGTTTTTGGCTCTAAATTACAAAAATATATTGTCCCCCTTTTGCAATGAATCTCTTTCCCAATTCGAATAACACTCGAGTACACTTTCTTGCAAAAATATTTTAATAGAAATTAATTTTTGTAAAGAAAGTAATGTAAAGGCACGAACCCGGGCCAGTTGAGACAGGGTAGACCAACAAAGCATTGAACAGTACAACAGTTGGCTTCTTTCAGCAGTAATTGATAAGCGCCCGGCGATAATGTTATCAGCTGATAGATATGCCTCTGCTGTACAAAGGCTGCGGTGGGCCACTTCCTCTGGGCAATGGCGGGCTCCAGCCAAGTGTTCTGCTGTGGAACGCGGTTAGTATTAGTGAGTGCCGATTGTAATTATATATAAATATCAAGGGAGTAAACACATGGCTAGGAGTTTACGTTATATATACATTATTACGTTTACTGGAGTTTTAGTTATTTGATTATGTATTATCAAAATATTATTATAAACAACCGCATAAAATATATGTGTGAATACAATAACAAGAGCACAGTGATACAATAAATTATAATGGAAATACAGTATTAGAAAAACTTATTATCACAAAAATAATTAATATTAAAAGTTACCTAAGATTAAACCCCTTGTTCCATTACGATGATCATGTCATCTAGTTAGTCTAGTTTGTAAATTAATGTGATCTACATTGTAATAGGACCCTCTGGTGATGATGACATAGTCATCAAAATGTACATAAGGGTATAATCCTAGGTAACTTGTAATATTAGTTATGTTTGGTGGTATTAGGGTATTTGCCAATATTTTTATCGCAATTTAAATGTGCATTTATTACAGTGATTAGGGGCTTCGGTTGTGGGCATTATTTATTTTTTCTTGTAGTATTTAAGGGGGGCTAGTCTGGTACCATATATTTAGGGAAGCATTGTTAATATAGATAAGATTACTGTAGGGGCATAAAACTCGCGTTTGCAGTGTCGTACCGGGCCATAAAGAAATGTACCCGTTATAACTCCTTGCAAGAAGGATGAGGAGGGGTGGATATAATTATGTAGGCTTGAGGGAAAGACGTTGATCCCCTAGTAGGGGACACTGTGTAGATAGGTCGCTTACCCCAGACATTGGTAGCTATTACGTCATCTAAATGTATTTAACAGAATTTCAATGTTTTCATTTTCTACCACTGTAAGTCATTCTTCACTCCTTTTGTTACTCATGTTTTTGTATTCTTTTAATGCGTTTTTTATTTCCAAAATTTAGTTATTTATTTGCTTTATTTTACCTCTAGTTGTCGCAATCAATCCACATAATAACCACCTGAAATATATCTTTCTCGTCCCTTTGTTAACTCATTATTTATCACCTCTCGCGCTACCCATAACCTCATCCTCCAGAAGATCGTTGCTTGCGTTTCTCGATCCTTAGCCTAGTATCCCCTCTTTGAACAGAGCTGAGGGCAAATCTACTTTGATAAGAGACTCTGCCTACGCGATGCATTAATTTTCCCATATTTCCAGTTCCACGATATAACTATATACCCTTCTCCCTACAGTTGTAAGGGATACATTTGCTAATATCCCGGTTACAGAGTAGGTGTTCTTGTACATGACCTTGAACACGAAATTCCCACCCTCTCAATAGAAAATATAATATTTTATTTATAACTGTTCCTAACCTTCCTATTGCAACTTATAACTAGCACTAACCTTCCTGTTGCAACTTATAACTAGCACTAACCTTCCTATTGCAACGTATAACTGTCACTAACCTTCCTATTGTAACTTATAACTAGCACTAACCTTCCTATTGTAACTTATAACTAGCACTGACCTTCCTGTTGCAACTTATAACTAGCACTAACCTTCCTATTGTAACTTATAACTAGCACTAACCTTCCTATTGTAACTTATAACTAGCACTAACCTTCCTGTTGCAACTTATAACTAGCACTAACCTTCCTATTGCAACGTATAACTGTCAATAACCTTCCTATTGTAACTTATAACTAGCACTAACCTTCCTATTGTAACTTATAACTAGCACTAACCTTCCTGTTGCAACTTATAACTAGCACTAACCTTCCTATTGGAACGTATAACTGTCACTAACCTTCCTATTGTAACTTAATGACTCTCTCTAACCTTCCTATTGTAACTTATACTCTAACCTTCGTATTTCAACTTATAACTAGCATTAACCTTCCTATTGCAACTTATAACTGTCACTAACCTTCCTATTGTAACTTAATGACTCTCTCTAACCTTCCTATTGTAACTTATACTCTAACCTTCGTATTTCAACTTATAACTAGCATTAACCTTCCTATTGCAACTTATAACTGTCACTAACCTTCCTATTGTAACTTAATGACTCTCTCTAACCTTCCTATTGTAACTTATAACTAGCATTAACCTTCCTATTGCAACTTATAACTGTCACTAACCTTCCTATTGTAACTTAATGACTCTCTCTAACCTTCCTATTGTAACTTATACTCTAACCTTCGTATTTCAACTTATAACTAGCATTAACCTTCCTATTGCAACTTATAACTGTCACTAACCTTCCTATTGTAACTTAATGACTCTCTCTAACCTTCCTATTGTAACTTATACTCTAACCTTCGTATTTCAACTTATAACTAGCATTAACCTTCCTATTGCAACTTATAACTGTCACTAACCTTCCTATTGTAACTTAATGACTCTCTCTAACCTTCCTATTGTAACTTATACTCTAACCTTCGTATTTCAACTTATAACTAGCATTAACCTTCCTATTGCAACTTATAACTGTCACTAACCATCCTATTGTAACTTAATGACTCTCTCTAACCTTCCTATTGTAACTTATAACTCTTTTTAACATTCCTATTGGATAATTCTAATGAGATTCCTCAGCCAACATACTTCAAAATTGTCTCCTTCACAGTCTTGATAACAAACCTTCCAATTTTTTACCAGTTCCATATTTATTTATTCAAACTCATAATAATCTTGAACAAATAAATTTCTGGAGCCAAATCAAGCTAGAGAGCATAAAAAATAGTATTGTACCATACATTGAATAACATGATTTTTATATCCGAGTTATCCTGACATTCGATGTCAAAAGAGGTCGGCCTATTAACCGTAAAAATAATAAACTCTTATAACAGTATTTTTTTTCATTTATTAGTTTACACTCTTTATATAGTCTTGTACAAATTTCCAATCGTTAATAAAATTCTTTATATTCACCTACTCAAGTTAAAATACATTTTTATAACACTCGTAGTGGATGGCAATTAATACATTTGAATCAAATTCATTTACTACATTTAATTAATTGATTTTAGTTTTATATGGGAGAAACACTTTTCATAAAAGGGGCAAGGTATGCAATATATTTCGTCTCTTTTGGCTTGGAATAGTTATAACATATGATTTCATAGCTGATTTTATGTTATAGGTTATGTGGTAGAACTGCTTTTTTAACGCATAGGTTATGTTACTTCATTTATATTGTTTGTAATTATTTAATCAAAAGTGCCTAAACTAAATTTGTTTAAAGTATGAATTGACTTTTAAATGGTTTTCCCTATATAACTTGTTCATCGTGTAATTTTGTCTGGTTGGTTGACTTCTGCTTCAGATAGTTCTTACAAGCTGTACACTTTCATAGCCAACGATAAATAAGTGTGACAAAACAATGGCCTATTTACAGACGATATTCCTGCTCGTGTTCACTTAAACTTTAAACATTCAGTAATTACATAGCATTATAAACGACAAACATCATGCGCAAGGACCCGAGCACGAACAATTTGGCAACGGTGCATGGCATTGCTAGAGATGATGTAATGGAACCTTGGCCGGCGTTGCCAAGTTTACGGCCTGGTGGTTATTATCACCTCCGGCTCCCCACTATATTCCGTGACACCTTACCCAAGTGCAGCTGATATTGCCTTCGCCTTGATGTGTATTTTAGTTCTACATGGTGGTTACACGTCGAACGATTGCTAATGAAAATGTAAGTTTACAAAAGCTTATTTTTAGACGTGTAATTAGATATAGGTTGCTTTGGTGCGAGTGGAACACTCATGGCAAAGCTAATTGAATTCGTTTAAATTTGATTATTGTAAAACTTGTCGCATTTTATTTTTACACATTTAACTATTTTTAAACTAGGTTAATGAAAAAGGCTAATAAATAAGCTATTATTTAAAAAATATAATCAATCTAAACATTTTTTATTGCAATTCTAAAGTTTCAATTTTCCTGAACATTATTTTGTATATGATGTCTATGTGTGCATGCTTGAGCTAGTCATGTGTACATGTATGTAAGCAACTAAAAATTATAATTAGTTTTAATTTATTGAAGTCTTGGTTCTTTTTTTATGTCAAAAAATTTTAAAATGAATTTGCCTGTCAATGTTCTAAAATTAACGTAATGTCTGTAGTTTATGTTTCTAAATGTAATTTGTTTTGTCAACATTTTTTTTTTAATTTGTAATTCATTCTGACATGATACTAGTTTAATTGAACTAATTATAGTTTAAAATACAATTGTTCAGCACTTTCCTTTCTCTTTGCGATCAACTCTCTCTCCCTCCCTTCCTTTCTGTGTGTGTATTGTGATTTAAATTGCCTTCTATATACAGTAATAACATTCAACATTGAAAACCCTTTTACTATTAATGTCTGCACTTTAAGTATCGATATTCTTGCCTTACAGATTGTTTTTTAGATTTTAGTGTTCAGATTCATTGGTCTATATGTAAGTAGAGGGGGTCAAGTGGCTCTCCTTTGATCATTTTTATTACACATTTTAATGAGTGTTATTAATTTATAAACCTAAATCATAACATATTAACACCTGAGAGAATTTTTGATTGTATTACTAGTATATGGTAGAAATTATTATTCTGTTTAAAAAAAAGAAATTATAATTTTTATTCTTTGTATTAATTTGTATCTTAAATATATCTCTGAACAATTGTAAGATAAATTATACATATGTATACTTATTTATGTAAGTAGACTTAAGTATTATTACTCATGTAAAAAAAATGTTTCTTAAATAATCAAAAGTTGAATGAATTGTTTTCAATTTTTGGTAGAAAAGTTTGTAGAGTAGGGCCCCTCCCCAAGTGCAGATTGGTTAGTGGAAGCTGCCCAGTTGCTCTCCATGTCAGATATGTTTAAATATCTCATGGCTACGCATTTTAAAAATGTTTTCCTATTTTTTTCATCCATTTCTCACTCACTGCTACTTTAAATTCTCTTTTCGCCCTCTTGAGTAGTATAAATACGGGTGATAAATAATTACAGAGGTTCGCACTACCTGCCCCCAGGGTACCATCTGCCCCTTCTGTAGTTCTTTGAATTCATCTATCCTTGGGTGGACTAGTTCAGGTATGTAAGGTACCAACTTTCCCTGTATCATAGAACAGGGGATTTATGTCCGTAAAATGATCATTCTTACCCTATTTTAATTCTGGAAATAAGTCCATTACAAACCACACAAAAAACTTGCGTAATAAAAGACCACCATGGCTTGCGCGGACAATAACTGATTTTCATTTTTCTCACAACCTCCTATTAAGTATTCACTTCAAACATCTACAAAAGACTTTTAGCCGATTAGCTTGTGTAGTTAGGATTTATTCCACTAGGTTCGCATAAGTAGAATATATTTTAAAATCTCGATTTTCTATATGGTTGAGTAAAATATAGCTAAACATGTCACTATTACAGAAGTTCTCTTGTTATAGCTTGTTTTTAAGAATGTTAATTTATTGTTGAACTATTATTTTTAATAAATGCAACACTGGCATGGCAAATATTTTGCTTTCCTCTTCTTGCTGTGTCTTGAAACAAGTAACTGGAGAAAACCTGGAAACGAGTCTATATTTTAAGGAGGTTTCCTCGCCGAGAACACAAAATTCCAGAGTTGGGAAACGCTGTGAGGCCCCTACTTGGTTTCATTTAGTACTTACGTGAAAAGCTCTACAACTAAAATTTATTACCTCATAAACAATAAAAACTAGAAAATTAACCGTAATTTTGTAAAATGAATAAAGATGAAGACAGTAGGCCTTCTTGTTGGCAGGCGCAATAATCTGTGTTTAATAATGGTGAAGCTATTATAATTAGTGGATGGGCTTGCAACGTGGGTCCGTGTTCACACGGTACATGCCCAGGTATTTACATCTCATTAGCAACACTTCCGTCCTTTTCTTCGAATGTATAATTTATTTGAAAAAATGAAAAAAGAAGGAACTGCCCCCTAATGCCAACAATTGTACGCAGTATCTGTGATCTTAACTGTCTAACTAATTTGACGCACACAATCTTTACCCGCAGTTTCATGTGGAACACCGGGCTTTTTGTTGCGGGGTAATTGGAAAATTGGGGGCTCGGTTAACTACCTGTTTGGTGTAAACTTCCTGCTTGCTGGGGGATTTGTCTTCCAGTTCTTATTAATTGGTTGACAGACATTTTTGTGTTGTGGGGGTAGTTGGTAGACTAGAGTTCCCAGGACTATTCAGGAGAGACCCTATCTGGGCAGTTAATGACACCCCCACCTCCGAGGACACAACTTCTTGCTATAGTCTTCCCAAGAGCCGACGATAATCTTTTTGTGAAAACACAAACTTGCTTTAGATTTGGTAAATTCTCTTCATAAGGGGCAGCCGTGACTAGTTCCATTATAACATCATTGGGCTTTCATTTTTCCTTTTTTTTAATGAAATAGAATTTATGTATGTATATATATATATATATATATATATATATATATATATATATATATATATATACACATACACACACACACACACACACACACACACACACATATAGGCCTATAACGGATTTTTATTTTAATGATTAACTAACGTATTAGTATTTACGGTTTGTAACGTCCTTTAATGACACACGAGCTTCGCTTCTCCCCTTTGCCAAACATCTCTACTGACCCAGGCCATGATAATACCGTACATCCATACCAGCGAATCATAATGTACTGTTATGTCTTTGTTTCCTACGGGACGAAACCCGTAGATGCCTCAGTATGATCCTTCTGGGGGCTTAATATGGACACGCTGCACTGTACCGCATTCATTTCACACCAGAGATTTTTAGATTTTTATTCTATTAGTTCTCATAATCCTTCGATAGTATTTTGAATAAATGATCATGAATTGCCCGTCTGATGAAGAGATTTTGAGGTCTCCTGAAGGTTTTTGAGCTAATCAGAGAAAGATAAAAGTTACGGTTGGAGTTAACAGTTAAATTATTAAACATTTGTCCCCTTTTAAATAAAAAAACTTATCCTTAAAAATAGATTAAAAAATTACCACAAAATAAGGCATATAAATTGTACAGTATTTTAAAGAAGAAAATGTCATATCAGTTAACAGTAGAGACAGGAAACAGAAAACGTTTTATAAATTTATGAACTATTATGGCATGTTCAGATGCTTTTCTATAACTATTACGCGTTGTATGTGATTGGTGGTCATAAAACCTATTTAATTATTAATAAAATGCGTAGAGTTATAAACAAATACTATTTCATATAATTTGTTTACATTTTAGATTTGCATAAATGGATAATTTGTTTAGTTTAACATATTCCTATAAAATAATTTAAAACCTGTTCATCCAACATAGTGTATTTTTCAGCAGCCGAAGCTGCATTCGGTGTTTTTGCTATGCGTTGGCTTTGACATTAATGACCTCTTTGAATGACAAGGCGAGGAACAAAGAAAGGGGGAGTTTAAACTGAGGGGGGATGACTTTAAGGGGCCGGAAGTGTTTTCCGAGCCAGTTATACGTTTCCTGCTTATTCAGGCCTCGGGCCGGTCTTGTGGATATAAAACGATGAACTTTTATCAATCAAGAAGCGATGTCGGCGGGGGCCATGCAAGCTAATCAGCTTAGATTTACGTACGACTGAACCCGGCGCCAGACAGTCAAAGGGAATTCCGACCCCGTCTCCCAGGACTTCGGTCGGCCTCAATGCTTGCTTATTTTTTTTAAATGTAACAAAAAACAACTAGAACTCATTAAGTTGGTTATATTTAAATCGTGTTTATATATATAATATATAATATATAATATATATAGTCATGTTTGCAGAGAAATACCAAACTCGCCCAATTAAACGGTGCTCTGAACAAATTTTTCATTCGTAACAATGCTTTGACGATTCTTATAACATTGAAGATAACCACTATATGGTCGAAACATACAATTTTTAAAATTAGATTTAGCTTTAAAATATTTTAAATTTGTATTGTAATAAATCTTTTCTTAAAATCTCTTTCAAATTATACATTTAATAGTTGTTATTTCATTTCTTGTTTTATTATTTTTTTAATAATTTAATCATCTTATGCCTCCTTTCATATTTTGACATTTTGTGTTCTTTCACATCTTCTTCTGTTTGTTTTCCTACATCACAGTAGCCCTTCTAGCCTTCAAACAGATACTTTTAAGTGTATTTTTATATGGTCACATCTGACTGTAATACCTACTCTTTCCTGATCCTCTTTCTCCGTCGAAAGCATAGAACACCTGCAATGAAATTCCACTGGACCTCTCCTCCCCCATCTTTAGACATTGCCCTAATACTAGATCCCCCATAACTTCCTACACCAAACACATCCTCCCTCCGCAGTTTTCCAAATCTTCATCTCAAAAGATTAGTTTGAAGCCATTCTTTGTTCTAGCTATATCTTCCAATCCTTCCTAACCAAACAAACAGTCTCCAAACTGGAAAAGCCCTTTCTAGTTACCAGTCATGCCTGCAGCCACCTCGCTCGCCCCCAAACCCCCCTCCTTCCCTGTCTTGTAGATAACATTTCACTTTCAGTTTCGCCATCCTGCTGAAGGATCACGAAAGACTTATTGCGGAGGCATAGCACCAGTAGCGAGGTATAGTTTCGCCATCCTGCTGAAGGATCACAGAAGACTTATTGGGGAGGCATAGCACCAGTAGCGAGGTATAGAGTTCCTACGTAATATCTACTTGTAGGAACTTCATACCGTGCTCTTGGGCTTGCCATTGTCAGCATACTTCACCTGGCAACTTCTCTACGCTACTATGCTTCACTTCAATCACCATTTCCCTCGGCTACTATACAGTAGTATAATACATTAAGGAAAACTCGGCATTATCCACATAAATCATAACTTGGATTGTTTAGTGTTGTTGCAAGTGATGGATTGGTTAGTGTTGTTGCAAGTGATGTGTTCAAATGTCAGCATTCTTAATTTTCAGCTATACTTCACAACCTGGGTTTACTGTTGCATTGAAGACGTGTTGACATTTAACTGTCATCACACTTCTTCCATCTATACTGTACAAGCTGGGTTTACTGTTGCATTGAAAATGTGTTGACATTTAACTGTCAGCATACCTCACTTCTATCTAAACTTCACAACCAGGGTTTACTGTTGCATTGAAAACGTGTTTACGTTTTATTGTCAACATACTTCACTTCCATCTATACTTCACATAATGGGTTTACAGTTGCATTGAAGACGTGTTGACATTTAACTGTCATCATACTTCACTTCTATCTAAACTTCACAACCTGGGTTTACTGTTGCATTGAAGACGTGTTGACATTTAACTGTCAGCATACTTCACTTCTATCTAAAACTTCAACCTGGGTTTACTGTTGCATTGAAGACGTGTTGACATTTAACTGTCATCACACTTCTTCCATCTATACTGTACAAGCTGGGTTTACTGTTGCATTGAAAATGTGTTGACATTTAACTGTCAGCATACCTCACTTCTATCTAAACTTCACAACCTGGGTTTACTGTTGCATTGAAAACGTGTTTACGTTTTATTGTCAGCATACTTCACTTCCATCTATACTTCACATAATGGGTTTACAGTTGCATTGAAGACGTGTTGACATTTAACTGTCATCATACTTCACTTCTATCTAAACTTCACAACCTGGGTTTACTTTTGCATTGAAAACGTGTTTACGTTTTATTGTCAGCATACTTCACTTCCATCTATACTTCACATAATGGGTTTACAGTTGCATTGAAGACGTGTTGACATTTAACTGTCATCATACTTCACTTCTATCTAAACTTCACAACCTGGGTTTACTTTTGCATTGAAAACGTGTTTACGTTTTATTGTCAGCATACTTCACTTCCATCTATACTTCACATAATGGGTTTACAGTTGCATTGAAGACGTGTTGACATTTAACTGTCAGCATACTTCACTTCTATCTAAACTTCACAACCTGGGTTTACTGTTGCATTGAAAACGTGTTTACGTTTTATTGTCAGCATACTTCACTTCCATCTATACTTCACATAATGGGTTTACAGTTGCATTGAAGACGTGTTGACATTTAACTGTCAGCATATTTCACTTCTATCTAAATCTTCTACCTGGGTTTACTTTTGCATTGAAAACGTGTTGACATTTAACTGTCAACATACTTCACAACCTGGGCTTACTGTTATATAATAACATTTAACTGTCAGCATACTTCACAACCTGGGTTCACTGTTGCATTGAAAACGTGTTAACGTTTTACTATCAGCAAACTTCATTCTCTTCATTTCTACAGATACGTTCTAGTGGATATATTATGTTGTGTATTTCCAGTGTTTTTGTGGATATATATTTACTGAGTGTTATCACATGTGAGTGTTATATTCACACATACCTTATTTTTCTGCATAAAAATATTTATTTTTTCAACCTAATTTAGGCCATAAGTAAGTTACCGAAGTTTAATCAGATGATGTGAGTTGTATAGTTTGAAGAAACATGAATCCCCTCATTCGACCTACTGCTTAGTTTTTGGGTATTTGGATTTATAAGTATTCTATTTCTATTCTAAACAGAAATAGATTTAGGGGATTATTTTAAATAGATTAATATTTATAATACATTTTAAAGTTGTATAGTTAATAAGAACCTTGTAATAATGTAGCTTACAGTGGTTGCTATTGTATTTGTAAAAACCTTGAGTCTCTGAACCTTTCGTTAAACATCGGCCAGGGACGTCATTTTGTTGTATTTACATTCAAATAGATTTGCGTAGCATCGAATCCCAGTGACCACAGGTTATTGACTGAATTACATCCATTGCGATCGTATCAAAGACAAACAACCACAATAGAACCATTTAGAATGTTCAACAGCCTTGAACAGGTTAGGTCAATTAGGTTAGGTTTAATTCATATTTATTACCTCTAAAAAACACGAAATGTGCACAGATTAGGGATGTGTTTAGATAAATCACGAGTTGAGTTAATTAAGCTTCCAGGACAGGTTTTGTTAATGAGGTTATGAGAGTTGTGTTCATATTGCCATAACCTTAAAATAACTGAACATCTTATTAGGATCATATCTCTGATAAATTTGTTGATTATTGTCTTGAAATAATCTAGTATGACAGGTTAGATTTATCTTAAGTGTATATTAAATACACATAAATATAAAACCAACTATAAATCACGTCATTAAGATATGGTTATTTCAGTAATACTGTACGTTTTTACGTTGTAACTTTTAACATACTCAGGTTAGGTTTATCTTACAACCTTTTCAAGGTTACATAACTGTCTCTTGAAAACTTGAACTACAAAAAAAATTTATAAGAATTCTATCATCAAACAACAAAATCTTTGACATTTTTTGTTCATCTATGTAATATATTCATCTACATTGTTGTAGTCTGTATTCTGTTGATCACTAGTAATAGCCAAACACTTGTAAAGGCGACATCGTCGTCGAAACTAGTCTGTTTTAATAAACTGATTTTTAGTGAGATTTAGAGTAGTTTTAATGTTTGCCGTTAACGACATTGTTGCATATTTTATTCAGTGTTTTAAGGTTATTTCAAAGATGCACTTGTAGATTTTATTTGCAACATACTCATCTATGACGGAGTTTTAGAGTAGAGTATGTTATATTGGCAGCACTTTAAAACAAATTACAAAATTATATTTGTGGTACATTCAAAGATTATCGTGTTTACTATAACCATCTATGGTACGTTATGTTAATCCAGATTGTTGTATGTGCTATTCAATATTGTTAATTTTATTTCAAAGATCCACCTGTGGATTATATTTTGTAACATAATTAACTATGACAGGTTAGGTAAATCTTGTTAAATTGAGGTTTACATTTTATTGCCAACATATTGAAAGATTATATTTGTGATACATTCAAAGATTATCGTGTTTACTATAACCATCTATGGTATGTTATGTTAATCCAGATTGTTGTATATGCTATTCAATATTTTTAAGGTTATTTCAAAGATGCACTTGAAGCTTCTATTTGTAACAACCATCTATGACAGGTTACGTAAATCTTGTTTAAATAGAGTTAACATTTTATTGCTAACACTTCGAACAAATTATGGGATTATATCTATGATACATTTAAAAATTATCGTCCTTAATATAAGCATATTGTGTAAGTTATGTTAATCTGCATTGTGTATATATTCAATAGTTTTAAGGTTATTTCAATGATACACCTGTAGATTCTATTTTGTAACAATCATCTATGACAGGTTACGTAGAACTTGTTTGAATAGAGTTTATATTACAGTGCCAACAATTTAAAAGGAATTATAAGATTGTATTTCTGATACATCCAAAGGTTATCATCTTTAAAATGAATATCTATGTGAAGTTATGTTAATCTACATGGTTGTGTATGTTATTCAATATTTGTAAGGTTATTTCAATGATACATTTGTAAATTCTATTTTGTAACCATCATCTATGACAGGTTAGGTTAATCTTTTTAGAATAGAGTATATATTATATATATACATATACATACATACATATATTGCCACACTTTAAAACTTATTACAAAATTATATTTGTAATACATTTAAAGATTATCGTCTTTAAAATAAGTATCTATGGTAAGTTATGTTATTCCACATTGTTGTGTATTTTATTCAATATTGTTAATGTTATTGTAATATTGTTACGGTATACTTGTAGATTTTATTTTGTTACCATCATCTATGACAGGTTAGGTTAATCTTTTTAGAATAGAGTATTATATATATGCATATACATACATACATATATTGCCACACTTTAAAACTTATTACAAAATTATATTTGTGATACATTTAAAGATTATCGTCTTTAAAATAAGTATCTATGGTAAGTTATGTTATTCCACATTGTTGTGTATTTTATTCAATATTGTTAATGTTATTGTAATATTGTTACGGTATACTTGTAGACTTTATTTTGTTACCATCATCTATGACAGGTTAGGTTAATCTTTTTAGAATAGAGTATTATATATATGCATATACATACATACATATATTGCCACACTTTAAAACTTATTACAAAATTATATTTGTGATACATTTAAAGATTATCGTCTTTAAAATAAGTATCTATGGTAAGTTATGTTATTCCACATTGTTGTGTATTTTATTCAATATTGTTAATGTTATTGTAATATTGTTACGGTATACTTGTAGATTTTATTTTGTTACCATCATCTATGACAGGTTAGGTTAATCTTTTTAGAATAGAGTATTATATATATGCATATACATACATACATATATTGCCACACTTTAAACTTATTACAAAATTATATTTGTGATACATTTAAAGATTATCGTCTTTAAAATAAGTATCTATGGTAAGTTATGTTATTCCACATTGTTGTGTATTTTATTCAATATTGTTAATGTTATTGTAATATTGTTACGGTATACTTGTAGATTTTATTTTGTTACCATCATCTATGACAGGTTAGGTTAATCTTTTTAGAATATAGTATTATATATATGCATATACATACATACATATATTGCCACACTTTAAAACTTATTACAAAATTATATTTGTGATACATTTAAAGATTATCGTCTTTAAAATAAGTATCTATGGTAAGTTATGTTATTCCACATTGTTGTGTATTTTATTCAATATTGTTAATGTTATTGTAATATTGTTACGGTATACTTGTAGATTTTATTTTGTAACAATCATCTATGATAGGTTATATAAATCTTGTTACAATAGAGTATATATTACATTGCCAACTCTATGAAACAAATTATGAGTTATATTTGTAATACATTCAAAGATTGAAGCCTTGCCTTAAAGGTTAAACATTTTGTAAGGTTACAAACCAAGCCATTTACTTCTGTTTCAGGTTTGGTTGTGTTGTTCTTTAAACGGAATTTTGTTGTAAACACAGGCTATGATTAAACGAAGCGTTAACGTTCGGTTAGGTTGGGTTATTTGAAATGTAAAGGAATGGAAAAGCCAGAGTTTCATTTTTATCTAAATGGCCTCATTAGCTTTGCAGGGCCAGAAAATTAGGCCTACTTCGAAAATCATAAATATGTATCAGGAACCAAGTTCTAACGCAGGGATGTTGTTTATATGTAGGTGATGTTATTTAAGGTAGACATATGAGTCATTGTAAAATCTGTGAGAGCCTTGACCCTCGTGTCGAGGTTTGCTTCTGATGGTCATCAAGCTACAACCTCTGGTTTTCTAAAAAGAAAGATAGAAATAATTGAGGAAAGGACTCAAACCCCTCCTGAAAGTGGGAGATTAAGAAGCGTCCTATCGATAGCATAGATTATACAGAGGTAGCACATTATTTATTAAGCTTACACATCTGTGCCTACATTAAATATTTTTTCAATGTAAATTTCTCATTACGTTTTATGTTTTCACAGTGCTATTATTTCTACACCACACTAGCTAGGCCTTACTATTAAGTAATACTCCATTCTATTTATAGTGATATTCTTCATTGTAGTTGGTATAAAGGAGTCTCCGTAGGTGTTTCATTTAAAGTATTTAAAAAATATCATTTTACCTTTTATTTAAAACCCGCTGTAAAACGAGAGATACCTGATGCAAGCAGTTAATCGCGTGCCTTCGAGTGTCCTCGGCGACTGGTAACGCAATCTCATCGCCGCATCGATCCATTATTAATCCCTCACAAATTCACTTGTTCTGTACGTTACGTGCTGAGACAATGAGTTCGCGTCTTCAGTCTCCCCGAGACCACCCGAGCGCAGGATAGGTAGACGGCTGACCTGCAAGGAAATACAGTAGTTTTATATGAATTATTCTGCAAATGTTGAACAATAATTTACGTGGTATAAAGACGATAGGCGTATGCTTTGAGTTGTGTAAACATTAATAATTTCAAACATAATTCAAACACTTTAATTTTAGTGTAGCATGACTTTAATCTAAACTAATAAGTGAAAACATCTTTTGTTTTGGAGGGTACTTATTGGGCCTTTATAGTGAATACTTACAATCGTTTTTTAGACTGACTCCGACTTCCTTTTTTCAACAACTCCTTGATATGTAACCTTTATGCCCTCCTCATTTCACTAGATCCATCCGAAGCTTTCCTTTTGACCTCCAATCCGTTACTTTTGCTAACCATCTACTGAACTCTGCTTTGTGTGATACGACCATACCAAGGTAACCGCTATTCTTCTTCAAAGTGTGTCTCACCACTTCCATTAATGTGCCAGTGTGTTTTTCACTTTCATAGCTTGTCTCTCCATTTCTAATAATGTGTCTCTCTACTTCCAGTAGTGCGTCTCTTTACATCCATTAATGTATTATCCATTCTATATAGCGTGTCTCCATTCTCCATTTCCTAAAGTACATCCTGCCACTTCCACTAGTGTTTCCATGTTGACAGCCTATTTTACTCCTTTGCTAATAGTATCTCCACTTCCATTATTTTGATTTCTATAATATTATGTTGAAGTTCCATTTTCAATAGTGAGTCTAACAGCTTCCACTGGTGTGTTTTCCCTTTTTATTAGCGTGCCTCGCCATGTCTAATACCGTGTCTGTCCATTTCTATACGCGTGTTTCTTGACCTTTTAGCGTGCATTTCCTTTTCATTTGAAGTGTTATTCGACTTTATTAAGTTCTCTATCCACTTACATTAATGTATTTTACTTCATTAGCATGAAAGTGTATTCACATTCAATTGTGTATTTCCCACCTCTTTGCGTATCTCTATTTGCACTAGTATTTTTTACTTTAGCGTCGTGTCTCAATTTCTTATAATTTGTCTACACTTCCATTAGTGTAGTTATCATTTTAATAGCGTCTATCTCTATTTCTAATATTGTGTCTCTCAACTACCAGTGTGTGGTTCTTCACGTTCAGAGTGTCTCTCCTTATCATTAGTATTAGTGTATTCTTCCACTTTATTAGTGTGTCTCCACATTCAATGGAGTATTTCTCCTCCTCTTATCGTGTTCCACTTTGTCAGGTTGTCTCTCCACTCCTATTAGTTTATCATTCCACTTAGTTTCCAATACTGTGTCTTCCACTTTGTTAGTGAGTCTCTCCATTTACGTTAGTTTAATTTCTACATTATTAGCGCGTTTCTCTTTTTTAATTAGTGTGTCATTCCACTTTGTTAGCACTATGTATGCGTAACTTATATCTATTGACAGCTATTAGGAAAATCTACAAATTATAATATTTTAATTTTTATTAGAGAACTTGAAATTAAATATTGATACAGAACTGTCCAATAAAAATATTTTTGTACACAGTAAATAATTACAGAAACATTTTAAGGGGTAGTGGTTTCCCGGTAAACCTCACACTCGCTGCACCTATGCTTTTTGTTTTGTCAGGTATTACGTTTTGTTTCAGTTTATTTCTTTTTGCACACTCTAGAGCAAGTGGTTTAGAAAACCTCATCCTGCGACAGGACCTGTGTGTCGAGCATTCTCATCCGTAAGTACTTTTTTCCATGAATTTAATGTTTGTTCTTGTTGAAGGTGAACACCCAGATTATTGCCTGGAACCCAATTGGATATTAAGGGTATCTTCTTACAAGGTTTTCTAATGGCTGGATACTAGTTTTACAGATTTTTCTAATGACAGAATACTAGTTTACAGGTTTTTTCTAATGGCAAGATACTAGTTTTATAGGGTTTTCTAATGGCAAGATACTAGTTTTATAGGGTTTTCTAATGGCAAGATACTAGTTTTACAGATTTTTCTAATGACAGAATACTAGTTTACAGGTTTTTTCTAATGGCAAGATACTAGTTTTATAGGGTTTTCTAATGGCAGGATACTATTTCTACACGTTTTTCTAATGGCAGGATATAATTTTACAAGGTTTTCTAATGGCAGGATACTAGTTTTATAGGGTTTTCTAATGGCAGGATACTACTTTTACAGGTTTTTCTAATGGCAGGATATAATTTTACAAGGTTTTCTAATGGCAGGATACTACTTTTACAGGTTTTTCTAAGGGCAGGATACTATTTTTACAGCTTTTTTTAATGGCAGGATATTTTACAGGGTATCTAATGGCAGGATACTATTTCAACACGTTTCTCTAATGGCAGGATACTATATCAGCACGTTTTTCTAATGGCAGGATATAATTTTACAGGGTTTTTTTATGGGCAGGATATTAATTTTACCGGTTTAAAAATACAAAAGTGTAAGTGAGCATGTCGGTTAAGCGAAACTTGTAAGGAAAAGTGTTGCCACAAGTGTACAGACTCTCTGTTGCTTGGTATTGTAACAGTGGCGAATACTGTATATATAAAGAGATTTGGAGGGGCTACTCTAGTCGTTTGCCAAAAAGCAAAGTTCAATTTCAATTTGGATTTTTTATGTAAACAATTTTTTCTTGAATAACATTACAAAAATTCACATGTAGCCTTTTATTGTAAATAATAGGTGTAATTTAATAGTCTCAGGTTTTTGAGATACAAATAATAAAAACAATAAAACATTCTGTAAATAACAACAATTCTGTTGAAGCCGGTAAAATAATAATATTAGTATTGAATATTTTCTTAGATATTAATGATATGATTTTGGATTTATCTTTAATAGCATGTATTAATATGTTTAGTAAGAATTATCGCGTTTAATAATTCCAAGAGAGGCTGGCGCTCCTTGGCCCCCTCCACTGTACAGTAATGATTTTCATTCATATGTCCAGTAGTATTACACCTCTATGTACACTCTTACCTCAAACACATTACAATTTACAGCGAATAAAGAACGACGGTGCCTTAAGGGATGGAGAGTTACCAAGGCGCTCCCGGCGCCAACCAGCGACTTGGCCTTACGTAAGGCAGGAATACATTGTCACGTCACCATCAATTTTATGGAGAATTTTACGACTCGACTGTTACACAAGACAGGAGATCAGTGCGTATATAATTTTAGAATTTCAATCTGTCCCACTTCTGAATCGGAGCAATAACGAGCTCTCTCCATTCAGAGGGCGGTGTTATCTTGCATCCACATCGGATACATCATCTGACATGCTTCTGGTTGCACTTCCTTTCCTGCATATTTCATCCATTCAAAAGGTGCTACATGCCTTTTCTCCTCTCTCGTCCTTCTTCCATGCATTATTCACAGCCATTACTTATCCTTTATAGACGGAAGAGTCATATAGACTGTCCGTATTTGATGCAGTCATAGGATGGGTCTAAACCAGCACAAGGGAATCACTACTATCCCTGAACAGGAGATTTTTGTACCGTTTATAATCACTTACACGTTATTTATTAGTCAAACTTTGTTATTTGACTTGAACTGTGCAACTAAACTGACACTGTACCATATGACTTGAACTGTGCAACTAAACTGACACTGTACCATATGACTTGAACTGTGCAACTAAACTTACACTGTACCATATGACTTGAACTGTGCAACTAAACTTACACTGTACCATATGACTTGAACTGTGCAACTAAACTGACACTGTACCATATGACTTGAACTGTGCAACTAAACTTACACTGTACCATATGACTTGAACTGTGCAACTAAACTTACACTGTACCATATGACTTGAACTGTGCAACTAAACTGACACTGTACCATATGACTTGAACTGTGCAACTAAACTTACACTGTACCATATGACTTGAACTGTGCAACTAAACTGACACTGTACCATATGACTTGAACTGTGCAACTAAACTTACACTGTACCATATGACTTGAACTGTGCAACTAAACTGACACTGTACCATATGACTTGAACTGTGCAACTAAACTGACACTGTACCATATGACTTGAACTGTGCAACTAAACTGACACTGTACCATATGACTTGAACTGTGCAACTAAACTGACACTGTACCATATGACTTGAACTGTGCAACTAAACTGACACTGTACCATATGACTTGAACTGTGCAACTAAACTTACACTGTACCATATGATTTGAACTGTGCTATGTGACAAACACTGCTATTTGAATTATACTGTATCATTCAACTTGAACTGTATAATTTGACTCAACCTATCCCATTTACCTTAAACTGTGTTCTTTGACTATATCCCATTTAGCTTAAACTGTGTAATATGACTTAGACTATCCCATTTACCTTCAACTGTGTTCTTTGACTCTATCCCATTTAGCTTAAACTGTGTAATTTGACTTAGACTATGCCATTTACCTTAAACTGTGTTATTTGACTCTATCCCATTTAGCTTAAACTGTGTAATTTGACTTAGACTATGCCATTTAGCTTAAACTGTGTAATTTGACTTAGACTATGCCGTTTAGCTTAAACTGTGTAATTTGACCTAGACTATCCCATTTAGCTTAAACTGTGTAATTTGACTTAGACTATCCCATTTAGCTTAAACTGTGTAATTTGACTTAGACTATCCCATTTAGCTTAAACTGTGTAATTTGACTTAGACTATGCCATTTAGCTTAAACTGTGTAATTTGACTTAGACTATGCCATTTAGCTTAAACTGTGTAATTTGACTTAGACTATCCTATTTAGCTTCAACTGTGCTATTTGACTTAAACCATCCCATTTAGCTTTTACTGTGCTATTTGACTTAAACCATCCCATTTAGCTTTTACTGTGCTATTTGACTTAAACCATCCCATTTACCTTAAACTGTGTTCTTTGACTCTATCCCATTTAGCTTAAACTGTGTAATTTGACTTAAACTATCCTATTTAGCTTTTACTGTGCTATTTGACCGCGCGAAAAACCGTGTTTTTTATCTCAAACTTTGCTTTCTAAACTCTGCTATTTTACTTGAACTGTGCTATTTGAGTTAAACTCTGTAATTTGACGTAAATGTGTCATTTGACTTATACTAGACTATTTAATTTAAACTGTGACTTAAACTGTGTGCTTTATAACTCCAACTACGTCATTCGACTTCAACTCTGCTATTTATTTCGTACTATTTGATTTAAACTGTGCTATTTGGCTTTAACATTAAAACACAAAATGGTACTATTTTTTTCTAGCTCACCGAGCACGTAGGACCAACATTCCAGTCTGAAGCAAGAAGTAGTCCAGTCTGTATTCTTACACCCAAACTTGTCTCTAGATTCAACACACTCTTGATTATACTGTTATAATACAGCAATGCCATTTTAGAAAAAAGTTTATTAGATTTGTTTAACTTCCAATTAGTTTTATCTCTCTTAATTTCGTGTTGTGTAATTTATTTTATCTACTGTATAATTTCCGTTTCACAACTCATTAACAGCAAAGTCGCGTGATGACCTTAATGGGTTTCCACCTTAAGGACTGTGTTATTAGTTTCTTCAGTTGAGTTTAAAATGTAACCGTTAGGATCTGTTTACACTGCCCACTTGATCCTATTTTGTACCTTTCGTGGCCGCTTTGGTTGGTTCTGAAAGTCTTCCGAAAATCATCAATCTTCAGGATGCCTCAATATTCTGCAGATCCGAAGTAGCTATGGACCTCCAGATCCCTATTTTCCAAGACATAAAATTTATTAGACCAAACATTAACTTTTCTTGAATTATCTTAACCTAAATACTCATATAACTTAAGTGCCCATCAACTCTTTAATTCTTGTCTGAACATTGTCAATTACGTATATTAGAAGTAGCATAACAATACACCACACTAACTCAAATGGTTTGGTTCTCTTCAATCTTCTAACGGTGCACTGGTTATCGAGAAGTTGAAGAGCCACTGTACTTAGATGAAGGTGAAGTCTCTTTTCATATTTTTTGGCCATCATCTTTATTTCTTCTGTTATCGTCGGAATAATTTGATCTCTGTAAATATCTTTGTTTTTACATACCAAGGAAACATTAATAATATTTCTCAGTACCTTTTGGAATATCTGAAGAATTTCTACTTTAGATTCCTTTGCACATCCCCACAGTTGGCTGCCATATATCCAAACTGGTCTCAAAATCTAATTGTAGATTTTTATTTTATTTCCTAATGAGAGGTTTGAGTCTCCACCCAAGCACCAATAGTGCTTACGGTATTTAATATTTAATTTCTCCTTCTTTTTCTTGTATGGTGTTTTCATCTTAGTTTAGCATCTAGGTTTATACCTAGATATTTAGCTTTATTTTCATAAGGGATGATGATTCCTTTAACATCCATTAACGGAGGATCTTTCAGTACCTTATTTGTGAAGTTGATGTGGACTGACTTCTTCATTCAGTTTGATTTTCCATTTATGAGTCCATTCTAGGATTTTGTTTGTAGCTCTCTGGACTTTGTCCATGTAGATGTATATATATATATACTACATATATATATACTAGACATATATATATATATATATATATATATATATATATATATATATGTATATATGTATGCATATATGTATATATATATATATATATATATATATATATATATATATATATATATAGACTATATATATATATATATATATATATATATATATATATATGTGTGTGTGTGTGTGTGTGTTTGTCAGTTGTTAAAAATACTGTCATCTGCAAACATTGATATGGTTACTTCTGGGGTGGTTGGAATATCCCAGGTGTAAAGTAGGTAAAATACTGGACCCAAGTACACTACCTTGGGGTTTGATTTCCTTAGGGTCAGGTACACACTCCTGCTTTCATTTCCTTAATTTCGGAATATTACCCTACTTGTTTGATTCTGAATGTTCTGCCTTATACATATGGTATTAACAATATAACATATTCCTTTCGAAGTATCTTATTTAATTGAAGGCTTTCATGCCACACCTTATCAAAGACTTGGGCCACATCTAGAAATAGCGCAGTGCAAATCTGTTTATCTTCTAAGGCTCTTTCTATTACAGTATATCCGTTATTATATGGACTTGATCTATAGTGGAATGTTTTTCTCTGAATCCAAACTGGTATTTTGGAATCAGAACATTTTTCTCTATGACTGTTTTAAGCCTTTCAGTAAGAGCTTTTCGAATAGCTTAGAAATTGTAGGAAGTAGTGATATCGGCATATATGACTTAATATCATTTCGATTTTCCTGGTTAATAGGTAGATTTTCCTGCTGGATTAATAAGATAAGTAAGCATGACTATTCATTTCCTTAAAGCTCTTTCAGTTTTTGTCCGGTGATGAGATCAAATCCTGGGCCTTTCTTGAATTAAGATTTATCAGAATTTCTTGATCCATTTCCTTTGTAGTTGCCAGTAGTATTTCTTCCGACATTATATTGATGCTATCATCCAAATCATAATCATTAATCATTATGTTTGTCTGGAATATATCTGCTAAGTGTTCTACGAATAAGACTGATTTTTGCTTATCATTTCTTGCCCAACGTCCATTGTGTTTCCTGATTGGAGGTACTGGCCTATTGATGTCCCTGGTGGCTCTCAAAAGGGAATAATTTGTTTCCTTCGTTGCATCCATATTCTCCAAATAAAAGTTTATAGAATCCTGTTTGAGTTTCCGGATTAGCCTCTTTATTTTTTAACTTTTGTTTTTTAAAATTGTTTTTTAAATTCGTTTACTTTATCTCTGGACTACTGCCATCTTCTTCTTGCCTTTCTTTTTTCTAAAACAATTTTCCTTATTTCTACTGGGTAGTTATTTTCTTTAGTGACATAATTTGTCGTGTTATTATATGGACGTTTGTGATAGACAGATCTTTGTCAAGTGGCTCTGTGGTCTTCAACTGGACATTTAGTTGAATTTTATCTTGTAGTTCCTATCTGAAGTTATCTCAATCTGCCATTTTTGTTCACTAAATATGGCCGATTCTCTTTTTTGATGATTTTTTCACTCAACGTTAGTATCACTCAACGAGTTCAAATCCAAAATTTCCCCAATAAACATGAAATTTGCTGATATCTTTCTGGTTATGAAGAGATCCAAAAGATCCGGTATTTTATTCTTATATGTTGGTCAGAGTGGGTTTTCCTGTCAGAACTTAGTTCTTTAATTGCTGTTCTTAACTCTTTACCCTTTGTTGTTGACAGTCTTGCTCCCCAATCCACATGTTTGGCATTGTAATCACTACCGAGTACAAATCTTTCCCCGGCTCTTTGGAGGATTGTCTTATAATCAGATGTTTTTACATTGTATCTAAGCGGACAGTATACTGCTCCTATCAGATTTTGCTCAATAGACTCTTTACACACTAAGTAAGGTTAACTGTATTTCTTCAGTCTGAAGATGACATCCTTCGTAATGTTTTATTGATTCTTACATTAGTATTGCTGTTCCACCCTTAGCCTTATTATCTGGATGGTTATTATCTGATAAGCTTTGAAACCTTTTATCTTAAGATATGGCTCTTTTATGAAATGAGATTCC
Organism: Prosapia bicincta; assembly: GCA_036971475.1. Lineage (NCBI taxonomy): Eukaryota > Metazoa > Arthropoda > Insecta > Hemiptera > Cercopidae > Prosapia > Prosapia bicincta. Next base: position 31,588,258 of record JBAIZL010000005.1, read on the forward strand.
TATATCAGGCAGATATCAATTTTTGTTATGTTAGAAATACATCAATCACTTCCTTTTTGCTTAAAACTCCGTTGGCATTCCAAGTAGCTATTTTTAAGTCTCCCCCGTCCAACAATAATTATACCGTTTTAAAAAAGCTCCAGTATTTCTGGTGTCCAGAGTGTCAAGTCTAGTATTAACTTAATTAATCATGTTCCATCATCTTTTGTAACATCATTTTTATTTTTAAATATCGGTTGATTGGTCTTAGATTTGGGTTTACCATTTTTAACTATTTGGCTGAAATTGAGGCTTTCTATTACTCTATTTGATATAAAATTTCTTTGGTGTTAAAGCTCTGGTAAATAATTAATTTCTGTCATTTTTTGCAGCCCTTTGGCTACTTGACATCCTCTGTAGTTCGCAGGGGATGTTCTGAGCAATTAGCACAGTTAGGGAGTACCTCTCTCGACTTTGCACATTGTGCCGATGGATTATGTCCTGCCCACCTAACACAAATGGGATCCATTCCACCAAATCTCTGAGTATGTCCATACCTCTGGCATTTCTTAAATTGTGGACTCAATCTTTCCATTTTTACTGCTTCAAATGGCAAAAATATTTTACCCCTTTGTGATACAAAATAATAATCAGAGATATCTCCCGAAATGCTGACCATCTTATTCTTGTATTTCCTGCACCCTTCTTTAATCCCGCCGACATTTGCTTCTTTAGATTTTCCGTCTTTCGTCACTTTCGCTATCACCTAATTCCTTATTTATCTTGGCTTTTTTATTCATCTATAGCTTCATATCGCAATTGTTGTAACCAATCATTATTACTGCGTGCATACGTCATGTTTCAAGCTGTAGGCCTACAACTCACAAGTTTAGTGGAACACGTAAACGTCCTGTTCAGGACAGAGTGGAGCTGTGTTGAGATCTTGTAACAAGGATGCTTATCGCACAGATAAATGCAAATCGCGTGCTCACGGTGCGCCATCGGACCCCAAGAGTAGTTGCAGCTGTCCGCCACAGACACATTGTTTGTGTTTTCGAGTGGTACCACATATTATGATAACCTGACTTACTTACAGTTACCCTGTCATACACAAGCATCTATGACTTCTTGAGAGTACAGAGTTTCTCATAGTGGAGTAGAAAATCTTCGTGTATCTGTGTTAAATAAGCTTTATTCTGCTTTATGTAAATTTTATGAGATCTAGTTATTTTGAATGCGGTAACTGTGATGTATTGAAGGTTAAGAATGCTAGGAAGACTCAACGCTAACCACTCGAATGGGTTAATTTACTTTTGTAAAATGAAATACATTTCCTCAGCGGGAGGTAACTCCTCTAAGAGGCTCATTAAATGGTTTAAACTATTATCCCTCAGAACCTGCGTCAGATGCCAACAGTCGATAGGTTCACTTGACATACAATGTCATTATCTGGACATCCTGAGATGATAGCGTTTCGTGATTTTACGCCAGGCTGTGGTGGCCTTACGTGGCCTCAAGTCAAGCTGTAGCAGCGTTGCGGAACGTTACGCCAGGAAGAGATAGCGTTACGTGACTCTACGTTAGCCTGTTGAGGTGTTACATAGCTTTATGTCATTATGTGGTTACGGGATTTTACGTGAGGCTTTTGAAACGTTACGCCAGGCTGAGACAACGTTACACGACGTTATGGCGTTGCGGGACATTACGCCGAGAGGAGATAGCGTTACGTAACTCCACTCCAGGCTGTGGTGCCGTTATGTGACCTCACGTCAAACTGTGATACGTTGGGAGATGTTACGCCAGGTGGAAATAGCGTTACGTGACTCTACGTTTGTCTGTTGTGGTGTTACGAAACAATACGTCAGGTGGTGGTAGCTTGAAGGGTCGTTATGTAAAATCGAAACCTACCTGCCTAAAACCATTGCGCCCGTTTTTAGTTATGGTTTGTTGCTAGAGGACAAACAGCGCTAATGTTTTAACGTATTTACACGACAAGCTATTTTATCACCATGGCCTTGTTAATGAGCTGAAAGGGAAGACAGATTGACAGAAGTTTGCAAGCTGCCGTCAGTACCTATTGGGGAAACAAAACTGAAGTGTGGCCCGGGTTTGTTATTCAAATCACGGGACAATTGAGATAGGGGTGGGGGCCCAACCGGTTCCAAATTAACGATCATAATGCATGCTTTACTCCCAGGAGCGTCTAGTATTAAGCAAGGATAGATTCTGCCTTTTAGTGATTTAGGGCAAAGCAGCCGTATTTAGGACCTTGTCGCCCACGAAGAATGTAAAAATAATTAATGATAGGTAAAAGCAATTCCCTCGGTAAGAGCTATATGGAAGTCCCACTCCCTAAGATGCACCTATTCTCGAGAGATGTCGCTATAGTCAAGCCGTAGGATTATGGTAAGGAAGAATAGTCTTGCATCGTGTCCCAGATTTGCTTCCTTTAAGTAGACGTACTCTTTATCGCGATCGTATAGATCTTTCTAGCTGTTACCTTGTAAGATATAAAATGAGAAAGGGTAGATGGGATTTGGTGAGACTAAGAAACAAAGCTTGTAAGAGGTAAGATACGGAAGGGTAGGATGGGATTGGGTAAGACTAAGAAACAAAGCTTGTAAGAGGTAAGATACGGAAGGGTAGGATGGGATTGGGTAAGACTAAGAAACAAAGCTTGTAAGAGGTAAGATACGGAAGGGTAGGATGGGATTGGGTAAGACTAAGAAACAAAGCTTGTAAGAGGTAAGATACGGAAGGGTAGGATGGGATTGGGTAAGACTAAGAAACAAAGCTTGTAAGAGGTAAGATACGGAAGGGTAGATGGGATTTGGTGAGACTAAAAACAAAGCTTGTAAGAGGTAAGATACGGAAGGGTAGATGGGATTTGGTGAGACTAAGAAACAAAGCTTGTAAGAGGTAAGATACGGAAGGGTAGGATGGGATTGGGTAAGACTAAGAAACAAAGCTTGTAAGAGGTAAGATACGGAAGGGTAGGATGGGATTTGGTGAGACTAAGAAACAAAGCTTGTAAGAGGTAAGATACGGAAGGGTAGATGGGATTTGGTGAGACTAAGAAACAAAGCTTGTAAGAGGTAAGATACGGAAGGGTAGGATGGGATTGGGTAAGACTAAGAAACAAAGCTTGTAAGAGGTAAGATACGGAAGGGTAGGATGGGATTGGGTAAGACTAAGAAACAAAGCTTGTAAGAGGTAAGATACGGAAGGGTAGGATGGGATTGGGTAAGACTAAGAAACAAAGCTTGTAAGAGGTAAGATACGGAAGGGTAGGATGGGATTGGGTAAGACTAAGAAACAAAGCTTGTAAGAGGTAAGATACGGAAGGGTAGGATGGGATTTGGTGAGACTAAGAAACAAAGCTTGTAAGAGGTAAGATACGGAAGGGTAGATGGGATTTGGTGAGACTAAGAAACAAAGCTTGTAAGAGGTAAGATACGGAAGGGTAGGATGGGATTGGGTAAGACTAAGAAACAAAGCTTGTAAGAGGTAAGATACGGAAGGGTAGGATGGGATTGGGTGAGACTAAGAAACAAAGCTTGTAAGAGGTAAGATACGGAAGGGTAGGATGGGATTGGGTAAGACTAAGAAACAAAGCTTGTAAGAGGTAAGATACGGAAGGGTAGGATGGGATTGGGTAAGACTAAGAAACAAAGCTTGTAAGAGGTAAGATACGGAAGGGTAGGATGGGATTTGGTGAGACTAAGAAACAAAGCTTGTAAGAGGTAAGATACGGAAGGGTAGGATGGGATTGGGTAAGACTAAGAAACAAAGCTTGTAAGAGGTAAGATACGGAAGGGTAGATAGGATTTGGTGAGACTAAGAAACAAAGCTTGTAAGAGGTAAGATACGGAAGGGTAGGATGGGATTGGGTAAGACTAAGAAACAAAGCTTGTAAGAGGTAAGATACGGAAGGGTAGGATGGGATTGGGTAAGACTAAGAAACAAAGCTTGTAAGAGGTAAGATACGGAAGGGTAGATGGGATTTGGTGAGACTAAGAAACAAAGCTTGTAAGAGGTAAGATACGGAAGGGTAGGATGGGATTGGGTAAGACTAAGAAACAAAGCTTGTAAGAGGTAAGATACGGAAGGGTAGGATGGGATTGGGTAAGACTAAGAAACAAAGCTTGTAAGAGGTAAGATACGGAAGGGTAGATGGGATTTGGTGAGACTAAGAAACAAAGCTTGTAAGAGGTAAGATACGGAAAGGTAGGATGGGATTGGGTAAGACTAAGAAACAAAGCTTGTAAGAGGTAAGATACGGAAGGGTAGGATGGGATTGGGTAAGACTAAGAAACAAAGCTTGTAAAAGGTAAGATACGGAAGGGTAGGATGTTATTGGGTAAGACTAAGAAACAAAGCTTGTAAGAGGTAAGATACGGAAGGGTATGATGGGATTGGGTAAGACTAAGAAACAAAGCTTGTAAGAGGTAAAATACGGAAGGGTAGGATGGGATTGGGCAAACTAAGTAACAAAGCTTGTAGGAAGCAAAATGAGGAAGGGTAGGATGGGATTTGGCAAGACTAAGAAACGCAGCTTTAAAGAGGTAAGATAAGGAAGGGTAGGATGGGATTTGGAAAGACTAAGAAATCCGAAGCCTGTGAGGGCAAAATAAGGAAAGGTAGATGGGATTGTATAAAACTAGGAAACAAAGCTTGTAGAAAGCAAAATAAGGAAGGGTAAATGGGATTGGGCAAGACTAGGAAACAATGCTTGTAAGAAGAAAGATAAGGAAGGGTAGATGGGATTGGGCAAGAGTAAGAAACAAAGCTTGTAAGAGGTAAGATACGGAAGGGTAGGATGGGATTGGGCAAACTAAGTAACAAAGCCTGTAGGAAGCAAAATGAGGAAGGGTAGGATGGGATTGGGCAAGACTAAGAAACAAAAGCTTATAGGAAGCAAGATAAGGAAGTGTAGATGGGATTAGGCAAGACTAAGTAACAAAGCTTGTAGGAAGCAAGATAAGAAAGAGTGGAAGGGTTTGGGCAAGACTAAGAAACAAAGCTTGTAGGAAGCAAGATAGGGAAGGGTAAGACTAAGAAACTACGTAATGATCCACTTTTTTGTGAGTTAGGATAAATGATTTAAACTCCTTCAGTCAGTCGCTTCCCTGGAGTAGTGATGCTGTAACTCTGGGTGTCGAGTGGTATATATGCGTTACCAATACAATTCTAGGTCTATAATTAGTACCAAGGAAGGGATATTACACATCTTTGAGGATGGACTTTGAAGTAAAACCCATAAAAACAGTCGAGGTTGTTTCTCGGTGCAATAATTAATCTACTGTCTTGACGAAACTACTGTACTGATTGAAGCATCCTTTATGGGTTTTAAGGTAGACCTCTACCGCCTGTCAGGGGTGTGGAATGCATTGTGAACTACAGCAAGGTAACGTCCCTGGTGTAATACCGCTGTTATAGAGAGGACAAGACCAAATATTTAAAGCTGCATTGTAATTTCTCATATAAACAAATATTCCATCCCATGCGTTAATCGATTACGTATACATGTTTGCGTAACTTTTGCGCACTATTTGTTAATTTCCAAGTGGCTACATTGTGTCGACGTTTCGTAAAGCCTTGTTACTCTGCGGTATCGGTTTGGTTTACCCGGCTCCTGCAATCAGAGGCCTTACATTGGTTTCATCTGGAAACTAAACCCATCGTGTCATTTCCCTTGGATCAGCACATTGCTCGGCGCTCTGAAAAGTTACCTGTCTCTGAGAAGCCACCTGCCTGTCAGAAGCTATCTTCCTCTCATAATCTACTTGCCTCTGAGAAGGTAAACTCTGAAACATTATTGCCTCTTAGAAGTAACCTACCTTTCAGAAGCGATCTTTTTTTTTGGTGAGGTACCTCTACCTGCCTTTGAATGATAGAGACTTGCCTCTGAAGAAAAAATTCCGTTCAAGATGTGTCTTTTATCCACATTTCTAAGGTTTCATCGCTGAAGTCAAACTTCTTTCCATAAACTCAAATTGTTTTGGGTGTTCCCATTAGCATTATAGACTCTAGTATGAAAACTGTCAGAACTAAGCGCTAGCCTCCCTACCGCTGTGTGTTACATTGTGGAAACTTTGATGCACTCTTCGTCTTAAACAAACCTCCCCTGTTTCCTTTTGCGTTGTGACTGTCTAGAGGTTCTCCGTAACGAGAAAGTAGAGCACCGAGACCATAAGTAAGATGTCTGTCCATTACACCCCTTTTTAAAAATAGGGATGAGAAAGGGGTAGGTGGAATTAGGATTAAGGAAAGGATGTAATGAGCCTCTGGAATAAGGGCACATTACGGTACAGCGTGGGGAGATCCCTTCTTGTGAAGCAGATCTGCCTCTCAACCGAGAAGATAGAAGTGTTTACCAGAAAAGTATCTCAGATTCTCTAGATTCTGCCTTTATTCTTTTTCGTTTGTTGATCAGATCAACTTCCTGTTAGCATCGCCTGACAGGTTTTTTCAACACCCTTGCAAACATGTGTCAACAGTAATGGCGTGATTATTTAACGCTGTGTTGATCAAGCGATGACGTCACATGTATTGTCAAGCCGGCTTATCTGCTGCTCTCAGATAACGTGGTGTCATATTGGAAACTCGCGAGCACCAAGGCGGGGCAAATTTAGTAAGTGCTGAGATAAAAAAACACAAAAAATGGAAACTGAAAAACTACGGACAATTAAAAGCACTTAAACATAAATTGTCAATAAGTTATCGATATTGTGATAATACTAAGCCTAAAGTATTATGTTTTAGACATGCAGGGTTTATTTTAATAAAAAGAGAAAATTTCCGTGAGTTGTATATTCTGTTAGGGTGGTTCATGACTTCCATAAGCTTCTTTTATATTTTCTTCATCTCCTCTCTCGTCTTCATATTTTCTTCCTATACATCTCCTTCATGTTGTAAAGAATCGTAGTGGTTGTCACTTTGAGTGCGGATATCCAGGTACCTTCTCAGATACAGATATCTTCTCAGAGACAAGTACCACCTCAAAGTTAGGTATCTTCTCAGATACAGTATCGTCCCAGAGGCAAGTAGGACCTCAAAGGCAGGTCTTCTCACAGGTAAGTATCCATCTCAAAGCCAGGTATCTTTTCAGAGCCAGTACCACCTCGAAGCCAGGAATCTTCTCAGAGACAAACACCACCTCAAAGCCAGGTATCTTCTCACAGGTAAGTACCATCTCAAAAGCAAGTCCCACCTTAAAGCCAGGTATCTTCCCAAAGGGAAGTAGGACTTCAAAGGCAGGTATCTTCTCAGAGACAGATGCCTTATTAGAGGTAGGTACGTTCTCAGAGGTAAGTGACGCTACCTTCTCAGAGACAAGTATCTCCTCAATGGCAGGTACTTCCTTAGCTCAACAAATAGCCTACAATTAAAACTACGATGAATTATAGTATTATAGTACTTGGTTTATTTACGTCTTCTTGAAATACAACCTCCATAGGCTTACACAATTTACACGTTTACATTTCCATCTATTTAGGAAATTTATGGAATTTATTTTACAAAGCATGATGACTCTTTCATCTTATCTATAAAGTGTTAGCTCTTAGTGTTTAGTTATTTATGACCTTTCAGATTTTACTGTTTTTCTAAAGAGCATATTTTGTAATTTTACGATTCCGTATTGGTTGCGCTGTCCACCTCTAGCGAAGGGTTCAAGTCTGTATCGCTGGCCCAAATTGAGTCGCCATGCCGAAGGATGTGAAGTATCGTGTTCCAACACTCCCCAAGGCACTCAATCCTTATGCAAATCCTGCTCCACGCCCACCTGAAGAAGTCATAAAAGCGTTCAATGAAGTGTTCATACGTTTAAACAGCTGATCGTGTCCTCTCTGTATCTGCATAGTGAAGCTGGTCCAAGTACTATGCTACAACTTGTAGACAAAGTGCTTTCTACATTGCCTTCACGTGCCAACATACGCTTGAGGTTTTAATGAACATGGGACCTAAACGTATTCTCCATATATTGTCGACTTATAATAGTGAAATATTTCAACTAGATTTCATGGCCGCAAGTAAAAGCAGAAACAATCAAACTCATGAATTGTTATTATAATCTTACATTATTTCATTAATTTGTTTAGGACTATGTGTAGACATCTTCTGTCTTCTAGGGTCTCAGGTCTCAGGCAGGTGACCTTGTACACGCTACCCTTGAGTTGAGCCTACCCCAACGACCTTAGCTCTGTGGGTCAAGGCGCCCATTCCGAAATACATAAAATAGATCATTTTTATCATACATATGAATAAATGATATTACAGATTTAAAAATCCAATTTATAATATGATCAATAGGAGGTAGAAGTTTTAATAGTACAGTAATACTATTGCGAAATAGAAATTATATTTCTTTGAAAATACTATTTTAGTTTCATAAAACCGATTAATTTTTAATTCTAAATTTCTCAAAATCTTATCCAAATAAAATAAAAACAGTTTTATAAACATGAAAAAAGAAATAAAAATTTCTTTAAAATTGTTGCTAGAAGAGTAGAGTGGGGCCCCTCCTGAAATCAAATCATATATACGTCAGTGGTAGGTTTATTTGTGGTCGATGTTTTGTTTTGAGGCACTATGACCAGCTTATAAAGTGTAGAAAATGATAATACAGTATATAGATATGACAAATGTAGAGACAAACCCCTTCCCAGGTAGATAAGAGGGATTATAGCTCCTCTTTTCCAGGGTAGCCTTTGAAATAGACCTACTTTCAATTTGTATCTTTAAGAAGGTCCTTCCTCTAAGTGTAAGAAGGCAAAGGAAGGATGAATAGACTTAAGTAGGAATACGTCATAATATCGTCTGGTACTGGAAATTGAGGAACATTGTTACCCTGGGTGGCTAATGTAGAACTGGTCCCAACCAGGGTGTAGTGCGGTGTTTTCCCGCATTGGGTAACGGGGCAAAGAAAACATTCACTGCAATGTTATATATATACTGTATTATCATCTACTCTGGGAACCAAGTTTGATGCTTTTGTTTTTTAACTTTCTTAAAATAATCTACGTAAATAATAACTATGTCACAAGGAATAAATCCGGTTTTGGTGTTTCCTGCGATTGGCATTTTCGAGGGAAAACACTGTATAAATTTATAAACAAGTAATATTAAACAGATGTTTGCAAGTCAATTCCAAGTTTAAAAAAGAAACATTTTATTTTAGATCCTTTTTATTAAATAATTACAATTAATATAAATAAAGTAACATAACCTATGCGTTAAAACAGCTGATCTACCACATAACCTATAATATAAAATGTTATATGCTGTTTTTTGTAAACATATGTTATCACTTATGTTTAACCAAATGGGACGAAATAACTATATTGTATACCTTACCTCTTTTATGGAAAGTTTTATTCCTGATGAAACTATATGTAGTTCTTGAATTTTATAGTCCATTACGTTCGGTTGAATCTTATTAATCACTTAAACAATCACTGATGAAGATCGGCACATAGCGATCGAAAACGTTCTGTCAGTAAGTTTTAACAAATTTACTAAATTCAAAGTTCGGATAGTCATAAACTATTGTTTAAGTGATTAATGTATTTAGTTGATAAAATTTAATGAATTAATTAATATGTAAAAAATTTTATTATAATCAAGTGACATCCGCTAAAGGTTTAAAAAACATATATTTGAACTTGAGTGGATGAACAAAACGTATTTTATTAACGATTGAAAATTTGTACAAGATATATATTTATAGGGAGAGTGGGAACTAATAGAAGGAATTGAAAAAGGCATGATGTGATTACAAACAACAGAGTAACTTAAACTGCGTTGGAAAACATAATCCTATCACTGACGGGGTTTATTGCAAGCAATCGCTTTATTCGTTGTCTGGCAGGGCTTGTAGTTTGATTCCTTACAAGCAGGTTTAACTCGGATTAGAGGCGAACCCTTGCACTTAATATGCGACATATATCAAAACCCATCGCGCAGTTTGTGCATGTCAGCTGGGTGTGGTAGGCTCACCATTGTACGAAGCTTGGCCAACATGTGATCCTGGCGCTGCGCTGGTCGCAGATGGATTATTAATTGCTACTCGTGGAATGTCGATTTGTTAGAGGAGCTATTTCAGGCCGGGGAGATTTATTCTTCAAGAATACAATTACCTAGCTTTCGTGTTTTAGTGGCCGATGGAATCTAAAGGGTTAGATTTTGGCACCGTTTGCATACCAGACGTTTATATCGCCGCTTATATTGGTTACTCGAGTGACAATAGTTCTGTCACTAGCACTAAACCACTTAATTGCAATTAAAAAATAATTGAAACTAAAAGCGTTAAAATGTAGATGAAGAAAAGGTAAGAAAACTCCTTGCTTTTATTTATCCAACGTCTAAGTCAATCATATAAACAAAATATTGAGCAAGATATCCGTTTTTCTCGATTATACTGATTGAAACAACTTTCTCGTTGTGGGATTTAAAAAACCGAGTTCATACAAGAGATGAATACAGGTATAGGGTACAACTCTGTAGCGCTACGTGGAACACAGCGTGGGGCCTCGTAAACACACGGGCGCTACGTGGAACACAGAGTTGCTTACGTAGGCACAGAGTAGTGCACTTGGGCACAATTTGGCGCTACGTAATGCACAGCGTGGTGTTAGTTGGGGCATAGAGCGGCGTATATGGAACACAGAGTGGCGTACGTCGACACAGACTGGTACTAGGTGGGGCGCAGGGTAGCGTTACGTGGACACAGATGACGTTACGTGGGTACAGAGTGGCGTTACGTGGAACACAGAGTAGCGTGCGTGAGCACAGATTGGCGCTAAGTGAGCATAGATTATACGTAAATACAGATTGGGGCTATGTGAAACACATAATAGCGTTACGAACACTTAAGTATCGCTACGTGAACACAGAGTAGCGTTACGTAAAAATAGAGTGGAGCTACGTGGGACACATAGTAGGGCTACTTACTTAGTGGCGCAAAGTGAGCAAAGAGCGGCATTACGTTTAACACAGGGTGCCGCTATGTGGAGCACAGAGTGGTGTTAAGTTGACACAGGTATCGTTACGTGGACACAGAGTGGGACCACGTGGAACACAGCGTGCCACTACGTGGAGCACAAAGTATCGTTACGTAAACACAGGTATCGTTACGTAGACAGATTGGGACTACGTGGAGCACAGAGTATCGTTACGTAAACATAGGTATAGTTACGTGGAACACAGCGTGCCGCTACGTGAAACACAGGGTAATTTTACGTAAACACAGGTATCATTACGTAGACAGATTGGGACTACGTGGAACACAGCATGCCGCTACGTGGAACAAAGAATAGAGTTACGTAAACACAGGTATCGTTACGTGAACTAGGTATCGTTACGTGAACTAGGTATCGTTACGAGAACACAGAGCGGCATTATGTGGAACACAGAGTGCCGCTACGTGGACACAGAGTGGAACTACGTGGAACACAGAGTAAAGCTACCTGGAATACATAGTGTCGCAAAGTGAGCAAAGAGCGGCATTACGTTTAACACAGGGTGCCGCTACGTCGAACACAGGGTAGCGTTACGTAAACACAGGTATCGTTACGTAGACACAGAGTGGGACTACGTGGAACACAGAGTATCGTTACGTGGAACACAGCGTGCCACTATGTGGAGCACAGACTAGCATTACGTAAACACAGGTATTGTTACGTGGACACAGATTGGGACTACGTGGGAACACAGTGTAGGGCTACATGGAGCACAGAGTACCGTTACGTGGAGCACAGAGTACCGCTACGTGAAGCACAGACTAGCGTTACGTGAAAACACAGGTATCGTTAGGGAGATACTGATTGGGACTACGTGGAACACAGCGTGCCGCTACGTGGAGCACAGAGTAGCGTTACGTAAACATAAGTATCGTTACGTGGACACAGAGTTTGACTACGGGGAACACAGTGTGCCGCTACGTGGAGCACAGAGATGCGTTACGTAAAAACGCAGGTATCGTTACGTGGACACAGAGTAGGACTACGTGAACACAGGGCGGGGCCACGTGAGACACAAGGTTCCGCTACTTGGAGCACAGACTAGCGTAACGTAAACACAGGTATCTTTAGGTGGACACAGAGTGATACTACGCGGGAACACAGTGTGGGGCTACGTGATACACAAAGTGCCGTTACGTGAAGCACACAGTAGCGTTACGTGAGCACAGTTATCGTTAGATGAACACAGAGTGCGACTACGGGGAGCACAGAGTGGGAATTTGTGTAACACAGGGTGGGGCTAAGTGGAACACATAGTGCCGCCACGTGGAGCAAAGACCTGCATTAAGTAAAAACACAGGTATTGTTACGTGGAACACAGAATAGCGTTACGTAATCACAGGTATCGTTACGTGGACACAGAGTGAGACTACTGGGAACACAAAGTAGGGCTACGTGGGACACAAAGTGCCTCTGTGGACACAGAGTGAGACTACTGGGAACACAAAGTAGGGCTACGTGGGACACAAAGTGCCTCTACGTGGAGCACAGACTAGCATTACGTAAACACAGGTATCGTTACGTGGACACAGAGTGAGACTACTGGGAACACAAAGTAGGGCTACGTGGGACACAAAGTGAATCTGTGGACACAGAGTGAGACTACTGGGAACACAAAGTAGGGCTACGTGGGACACAAAGTGCCTCTACGTGGAGCACAGACTAGCATTACGTAAACACAGGTATCGTTACGTGGACACAGAATGAGACTACTGGGAACACAAAGTAGGGCTACGTGGGACACAAAGTGCCTCTACGTGGAGCACAGACTAGCATTACGTAAACACAGGTATCGTTAGGTGGATACTGATTGGGACTACGTGGGAACATAGTGTAGGGCTACATGGAGCACAGACTAGCGTTACGTGAAAACACAGGTATCGTTAGGGGGATACTGATTGGGACTACGTGGAACTCAGCGTGCCGCTACGTAGAGCACAGAGTATCGTTACGTGGACTCAGAGTGAGACTACGGGGAAAACAGTGTGGGGCTACGTGGAGCATAGACTAGCGTCACGTAAACACAAGTATCGTTAGCGCTACACAGATTGGGACTACGTGGAACACAGTGTGCCGCTACGTAGAGCACAGAGTACCGTTACGTGGACTCAGAGTGAGACTACGGGGAACACAGTGTGAGGCTACGTGGAGCATAGACTAGCGTCACGTAAACACAAGTATCGTTAGCGCTACACAGATTGGGACTACGTGGAACACAGTGTGCCGCTACGTAGAGCACACAGTAGCGTTACGTAAGCACAGTTATCGTTAGATGGACACAGAGTGGGAATACGTGTAACACAGGGTGGGGCTAAGTGGAACATATAGTGCGCCACGTGGAGCACAGACCTGCATTAAGTAAAAACACAGGTATTGTTACGTGGACACAGGGTGGGACTACGGGGAACACAGTGTGGGGTTACGTGATACACAAAATGTGGAGCACAGGGTAGTGTTACGTAAACACAGAGTGGGACTACGTGGAACACAGCATGCCAATGTGTGGAGCACAGAGTAGCGTTACATAGACACAGAGTGGGAATACGTGGAACATAGCGTGCCGGTACATGTAGCACAGAGTAGCGTTACGTAAAAACACAGGTATCGTTACGTGGTCAGACTGGGACTACGTGGAACACAGAGTTGGGCTACGTAGGATACGGATTAGCGTTACATAGACACAGAGTGGGACTATGTGGAACACAGGGTGGGGCCACGTGGGACACGGAGTTGCGTTACGTAAACACAGGTATCGGTCCGTAGACACAGAGTGGGAACACAGTGTGGGGCTACATGTCGCTACGTGTAGCAGGAAACACGGTTATCGTTACGTGGACACAGAGTTAGACTACGTGGAACACAGAGTGGTGCTACATGGAGCACTGAGTGCCGCTACGTGTAGCACAGAGTAGTGTTACGGAAACACAGTTATATTTACGTGGACACAGAGTTGGACTACGTGGAACACAGAGTGGTGCTACATGGAGCACTGAGTGCCGCTACGTGTAGCACAGAGTAGCGTTACGGAAACACAGTTATATTTACGTGGACACAGAGTTGGACTACGTGGAACACAGGGTGGGAATACGGGGAACACATAGTGGTGCTTCGCCAAATACACATTCCCACACGCACATCAAGTTTCAACACAATCTTAAACATAATTGTTTTCATCTTCTCTTGAAGATTTTGACCGTTTCACGTTGGGAGTGCAGGGATTCTCATGTGACCTTGCTCTGCCGAAGACGTTATCGCCGTCTGGCTGTTAAAATAAAATGTATGTTATCTTTGTGTAATACAATGAAACATTAACAGGGTCACATAGAGGGTCTGAAGGTAACCGTGCGATAAGAAGATACGTAACACCAAATGTCACGTCGAGTGGTTTTACGTAAGTCAGTGGAAACTGTAACGCCCAATAGATGGAAGGACTAGGAATTATTTCAATCTTTTAGGTGATCTGTTAGTTCAATTCATCGAGAAGAGATGGCATGTTGACACGTGGAGTTTTACTATAACAATGATCCGACATATTTTCAGATTTTTGGAGCTTCCCATTACAGTCAAGCATGTACCGGTTGATTGCGAAACGTTGATATTACTTGCGTACTCTTCTTCCTACTTGGGGTAGACACGTCCCTTTGAACTTTTCACATCGCATCTTTATATAGGCCTAGTCTAAATTGTAAATTTTTATTTATATCCAGGTTCCTCGGATTTATGGTTAGTTATAAGTTACTTGTCAAGAAATTCAACTCACTTCAATGTGGAACGTGCATTTGTGAGACTGTTCTTTCATCATCCGACAGGTGAGGAAATCCAATGAGCAGTGTTAAGACGAGGTGAATTGACATTCTTGCCATATACGGTCATTCAGTCAAGAAGTGAAAACTATAACTGTTGACAGAACAGCTGATCTACTACAACACACGTATCCTGATTTGTATAGCTCGTCAGTGGAGAAAAATGTTGCACTGTGAAGTAAGTTACAGTATATGGCAATAACCCTTCACGTACAATGTGTGAGATAGCTGAATGAGAACCTGGATTCCGACACACTCTGTACACCACTTCCCAGTTGTTATTAATACTTGATAATCTTTACTTTGATGGAAGAGTATTTTATCTTCATTACTCGAGGTCAGATAACGTGCGCCATTATGCCTTGCAATCACCCCACTTCATGGCTAACCTTCATTTTCTCTACTCATTAATTTCAAACAAGAATAATGAGGTATTTGTTCAACAGCATAGAATCCACAGCCTTCGTTACACTTTTAGGCATAAACTCTGCAACAGGAGAAATTGTATTTTGAAAATATGAGTATAACGAGCACGCAAGGCTGAACTGTGAACTATTTCTTGTCAATAAACAAGGTTAAAATAAGGTCACTATAAGCTGGCAAATTACATAACTTTACATGTCTCTAGTATATTATAATGTTATATTAGAAGTAAGTTATCTTCCTTACTTGTAATATCACCTTACCTCTAAGAATATAATTTCCTTACTTGTAACATAACTTTACCTCTAGTAACATATTTTCCTTTCTTCTAGCTTAAACCCTAATTTTAACAATATAATTTCCTTACTTGTAACATAATTTACCTGTATTAACATATTTGCTTTTCTTCTAACTTAAACCCTACTTTTAACAATATAATTTCCTTACTCTAATAACATATTTTTCTTACTTGTAACTTAACCTTACTTTTAAGGATATAATTGCCTTTCTTTGTAATATAACCTTACCTGTAATGATATATTTTTCTGACTTGTAACTTAAACCTTACTTTTAACAATAGAATTTCCTCACTTGTAACATAATCTTACCTCTGGTAACATATTTTCCTTTCTTCTAACTTAAACCCTACTTTTAACAATATGATTTCCTTACTCTAATAACATATTTTTCTTACTTGTAACTTAACCTTACTTTTAAGGATATAATTGCCTTTCTTTGTAATATAACCTTACCTGTAATGATATATTTTTCTGACTTGTAACTTAAACCTTACTTTTAACAATACAATTTCCTCACTTGTAACATAACTTTACTTCTAGTAACATATTTTCCTTTCTTCTAACTTAACCCTACTTTTAACAATATAATTTCCTTACTCTAATAACATATTTTTCTTACTTGTAACTTAACCTTACTTTTAAGGATATAATTGCCTTTCTTTGTAATATAACCTTACCTGTAATGATATAGTTTTCTGACTTGTAACTTAAACCCTACTTTTAACAATACAATTTCCTCACTTGTAACATAACTACTTCTAGTAACATATTTTCCTTTCTTCTAACTTAACCCTACTTTTAACAATATAATTTCCTTACTCTAATAACATATTTTTCTTACTTGTAACTTAACCTTACTTTTAAGGATATAATTGCCTTTCTTTGTAATATAACCTTACCTGTAATGATATAGTTTTCTGACTTGTAACTTAAACCTTACTTTTAACAATAGAATTTCCTCACTTGTAACATAATCTTACCTCTAGTAACATATTTTCCTTTCTTCTAACTTAAACCCTACTTTTAACAATATAATTTCCTTACTTGTAACATAACTTTACTTCTAGTAACATATTTTCGTTTCTTCTAATTTAAACCCTGCTTTTAACAATATAATTTCCTTACTTGTAACATAACTTTACCTCTAATAACATATTTTCCTTTCTTCTAACTTAAACCCTACTTTTAACAATATGATTTCCTTACTCTAATAACATATTTTTCTTACTTGTAACTTAACCTTACTTTTAAGGATATAATTGCCTTTCTTTGTAATATAACCTTACCTGTAATGATATATTTTTCTGACTTGTAACTTAAACCTTACTTTTAACAATACAATTTCCTCACTTGTAACATAACTTTACTTCTAGTAACATATTTTCCTTTCTTCTAACTTAACCCTACTTTTAACAATATAATTTCCTTACTCTAATAACATATTTTTCTTACTTGTAACTTAACCTTACTTTTAAGGATATAATTGCCTTTCTTTGTAATATAACCTTACCTGTAATGATATAGTTTTCTGACTTGTAACTTAAACCCTACTTTTAACAATATAATTTCCTTACTTGTAACATAACTTTACTTCTAGTAACATATTTTCCTTTCTTCTAACTTAAACCCTACTTTTAACAATATGATTTCCTTACTCTAATAACATATTTTTCTTACTTGTAACTTAACCTTACTTTTAAGGATATAATTGCCTTTCTTTGTAATATAACCTTACCTGTAATGATATATTTTTCTGACTTGTAACTTAAACCTTACTTTTAACAATACAATTTCCTCACTTGTAACATAACTTTACTTCTAGTAACATATTTTCCTTTCTTCTAACTTAACCCTACTTTTAACAATATAATTTCCTTACTCTAATAACATATTTTTCTTACTTGTAACTTAACCTTACTTTTAAGGATATAATTGCCTTTCTTTGTAATATAACCTTACCTGTAATGATATAGTTTTCTGACTTGTAACTTAAACCTTACTTTTAACAATAGAATTTCCTCACTTGTAACATAATCTTACCTCTAGTAACATATTTTCCTTTCTTCTAACTTAAACCCTACTTTTAACAATATAATTTCCTTACTTGTAACATAACTTTACTTCTAGTAACATATTTTCCTTTCTTCTAACTTAAACCCTACTTTTAACAATATAATTTCCTTACTTGTAACATAACTTTACTTCTAGTAACATATTTTCCTTTCTTCTAACTTAAACCCTACTTTTAACAGTATAATTTCCTTACTTGTAACATAACTTTACTTCTAGTAACATATTTTCGTTTCTTCTAATTTAAACCCTGCTTTTAACAATATAATTTCCTTACTTGTAACATAACTTTACTTCTAGTAACATATTTTCCTTTCTTCTAACTTAAACCCTACTTTTAACAATATAATTTCCTTACTTGTAACATAACTTTACTTCTAGTAACATATTTTCGTTTCTTCTAATTTAAACCCTGCTTTTAACAATATAATTTCCTTACTTGTAACATAACTTTACTTCTAGTAACATATTTTCCTTTCTTCTAACTTAAACCCTACTTTTAACAATATAATTTCCTTACTTGTAACATAACTTTACTTCTAGTAACATATTTTCGTTTCTTCTAATTTAAACCCTGCTTTTAACAATATAATTTCCTTACTTGTAACATAACTTTACTTCTAGTAACATATTTTCCTTTCTTCTAACTTAAACCCTACTTTTAACAATATAATTTCCTTACTTGTAACATAACTTTACTTCTAGTAACATATTTTCGTTTCTTCTAATTTAAACCCTGCTTTTAACAATATAATTTCCTTACTTGTAACATAACTTTACTTCTAGTAACATATTTTTCTTTCTTCTAACTTAAACCCTACTTTTAACAATATAATTTCCTTACTTGTAACATAACTTTACTTCTAGTAACATATTTTCGTTTCTTCTAATTTAAACCCTGCTTTTAACAATATAATTTCCTTACTTGTAACATAACTTTACTTCTAGTAACATATTTTCCTTTCTTCTAACTTAAACCCTACTTTTAACAATATAATTTCCTTACTCTAATAACATATTTTTCTTACTTGTAACTTAACCTTACTTTTAAGGATATATTTGCCTTTCTTTGTAATATAACCTTACCTGTAATGATATATTTTTCTGACTTGTAACTTAAACCTTACTTTTAACAATACAATTTCCTCATTTGTAACATAATCTTACCTCTAGTAACATATTTCCCTTATAGAAAGCTATAGATGCAAATGAAAACATCTGATTAATAGAACAGACAATAAATCCTCCATTAGCTTGGGTCTCTGGCTTCTCTCGGCGACAATCTGAGTTACCCCTGCCACGGGCCGTGACTCGCATCACTTGAAAAGGTAACACAATTTTTCCAAAATTCTAAACTAGTATCAGAAATAAAATTATAAAATAATAAGCTCCATAAGACGCAATGAAAACAACAAATATCCAAACTTTGAAAAACATGTAGCTTCCATATTAGACTTAAACGTTCAAAGTAACTAAGGAGTTTAAAAAATGTTGTATTATTTTCTCATTCCTAACTCAGGCTCGCGATCGAATAAACCAGATCAGAACACAAGAAGCAATGGAGTAAAGGGTTGCCGCCTGTCTTAACTCGGATAGAGGTCTTCAAGTAGGAAGGTAATTCTTGAACACAGTATCAGGAGAGCATCCTTCCATCTGTCCGTCATTTTCTTTCTTTCTACACGAGGGAGTAATAGGATATCTTCCTTTACAGGAAGGACTTAAATATCAATAGTCCGAGCGGCACAATAAACCTACTTACAGGGCGATCTGGGAGTGTTATTCCCTAGGATTAGGGATGCACGGACATGTTCCCCTCTGGTAGGGTATATATAATGGCATCACGTGAGAAGCGTGACTTTCTGGAAGTAGAGCTATTCTCTTCCAGCAGAAGTATGCAACAGTCATAATGGTCCCATGGTCTTATGAATATGTAGGAGTATAACCCACTATGGGATGGCATTGACACTGGCTTACCCGAAGTGGATCTGCTCACTTAGCTGACCGTCTTTGTTATCCTGGAGGAGGAGATACTTTCCTACGATACTGATGCCGGCTCAGGATACGGTACGCTTGTGGTCAGTTCAGAGTCTACCTTGAACCGTTGAAATTCTTCTTCTGTTCAAACCTACACCCCTCTAGTCACAATGAAGGGTAGATGCTAGTACTCGTGCCTAGCGTCTCCATAGAGTTCAGACAAGGACAGTGTCCACATAAGCCTTCTTGATCTACCATTGTCTTGACTTCACGTAGTATACAACCGCCTCTAGGTTGTATGAGAACTCTAACAATCCTTATTTTTACATTGAGTAGAAATAGCCTATATAGTTTATTAAAGGGGCTGTTACATAAAAAATCCCATCCGAAGTAAACTATATTTAAATTGACGTCATTAGTAACCCACTTTGAAAAATATATTGGATAATAAATTTCAATTTAAAGATTTTTAATCTCTAAACCTTAACAATTAACTAGCTTTTGGTTTTACTTTCCCTATGAAAAATACAAAGTACATCTAGTACAATAATGCCTGGCTAAACCTTTACGTATGGAAAATGCCAAATGCATCTAGTACAACAATGCCTGTCCTAAACCTTCACCTAAGGAAAATACCAAATGCATCTAGTACAACAATGCCTGGCCTAAACTTTACCTATGGAAAATACCAAATGCATCTAGTACAACAATGCCTGTCCTAAACCTTCACCTAAGGAAAATACCAAAT